>OY856409.1:861270113-861870113 GCA_963693085.1 Alisma plantago-aquatica
GAGACACCTGTGGTGCATTTCGGCAAGCTGCTATACCATGGATGCACTTATCCTGGGCTGCATGTGAGAGAGAGAGAAAGAGCTTCAGCACAAAAAAGAAATAAATAGGGTGAGATGGGGTCACTTTGGCGGAGTACTCTAGTCGGTCTTATAGATCCCCTCCTTTCGCCATTGACGATGAATTTGTGTGAAACCTTGGTCATGCACTCAATGACTTTAGATCTCCACTTTCTGGGCAGCCCCATTCTCTCCATGACTCTCTCCATAAAAGTCCATTCCACTCTGTCATATGCCTTGCTCATGTCAAGTTTCAACGCCATAAGACCCTTTCTTCCTTTCTTCTTATTTTTCATGGTATGACAAATTTCATACGCCACTAAAAGGCATTGTCAGTAATCATCATTCCCCCCACAAAAGCACTTTGGTTCTCAGAAATGATGTTGTTCAGCAGCGGCTTCACCCTGTTAGCCAAGACTTTAGAAATGATTTTGTAAGACACATTTCAAAGGGTGATTGGTCTGTACTCCGTGATGTGCACCGATGAAGCTATCTTCAGAATGAGGACAATATCGGTCTCATTGATTTCCTTTAGTGTATGCTTCCCTGTCCACCATCCCTTAATAAAGGCTATGATGCTTCCTTTAACTTTATCCCATAATTTTTGATAGAAGATGGCCTTCATGCCATCTGGACCTGGTGCCTTATTAGGATGCATTTGATTCACTGCTTTCCAGATCTCATACTCTGTGGGCATTTATTCTAGAGCAGCAACGTCCCTGTCCTGAATCACTCTATCCATGTCCCTCAGAAAGTCATCAATTCCCTCCGGGTGAGATGTAGTAAATAAGGCTCCAAAGAAAGATGAGATCACCGCCTCAATCTCAAACACCTCTATCTGCCAGCTCCCATCCTCCTTGTAGAGACCCTCTATCGTATTCATGTACTTTCTGTGGGATGCTTTATGGTGGAAGTATTTTGTGTTCATGTCCCCATCTCTCATTTCATTTGATCTCGCTCTAGCAAACAACCAACTTTCCTCTTGCCGCTAGAGATTTTGTTGTACATAGAGTGGTGTCCTACATATGGATGAAGACTTTTAGTTTTCATTGGAATATGAGAATGACTTAATTTTGAGGACAAAAATTCTTTTAAGATGTATATGATGTGAAAGACTTGATTTCTGGCTTAATTTCGAGGACGAAATATCTTTTAAGGTGTGTAGGATGTGATAGAGTGGACTTTTGGAATCCTTAAATGTTCAATGACATTGGAATTTATATGTTGACTTATCTTGAGAGTTCCAAGTGTTTTGGTAAGGTTTGGATGGCAATTTGACGTTGTTATCTTTTTAAGGTATTTAGACCAAGGTAAACAAGCTTATACTTAAGTTTAGATATATGCTCCATCATGCTCCCATGGATCCTTTGCTAGGATACGTGGCCATGATAGGACCTTAGATCCTTGATCAGCGGTGTCGGCATTTGAGAAGAGAGTGTTGCGGATTGGTGTAGTTGAGGGCGACTGTGGAGCATCGGATGAGATTGAATGACCGGAACATCCTCTTTGACCTGGGAGTTACACCTTCCTCGTAGGCCACTACCAAAAGAGTCATGCTGCGTTGAGGACGTGCCTTGAGGAGGCAGTTGCCATCACACCGAGGAAACACCACTGCCCGACTCAATCATCAGGTTTCTGCTTAGAAACAATGGAAAACAAGTGAGCGTCCCCATTGCTCTCTCCATATCCCTTGCAGACCATGAGTGTGAGGAGCTATCTAGGAGCACCCCAGTGAGGTTTCTTTCTCGCCAGAGATCTGAACCCCCACGACGACGCTTGGGAGCAAGCAGAGGCCACAGCTTGCTCATGTCCGGAGCAGAGGGATGTGGCTTTGTGAGGACGATCTGGAGAGGCGTTCATGGACGAGGAAGAACGAGAGGAGGGGTAGTAGCACGTAGATGGGTTCTCTTTGAAGAACCATCCAAGCAGCCGCGAGGAATAGGAGGCACCTGCTGCTCCCATGCCGGAGTTGAACCTCACGGCGGAGGCTGAAGCTTTGAGAAGCCCACGCTCACGGGCACATCACTGAGATTGCAGAGACGCAAGAGCTAGGAGAAAGAGGGACCCAAGAAGCTACCAGAGGCTAGAACCTCACTGCGGCGGCTTTGTGCGGGCAAACACAACCCACGCATACGGGCGTCCAGGCCTGTTGGTCGGCACGGCGCGACAAGAAACCTGGAATGATTCGTGACGGCTCAGTAAGCGAGGAGCATGGCACCGGAGATTGCTCTCCGAAGAAGTCCCGTGTGCGGCAGCAGTTCGCAGACGCAGACCAGATGTCGAGCCCTTTATGGCGGTGCTGGATAGGAAGACTAGGACAGCAACATCGAGGACAGACGCATGAAGGCATCGAGCGTAGGACATCCATAAGTCGCTAAGGAGCTCTGAGGAGTAGCACCGACGACTAGACTAGGAGGGGAGCTTTGCCGGAGAAGGACCGATGGCGGTGCCTGTGAACACGAACTGGATACACATCAGTCAGCCAGACCTGTCGGCTGCCAGGCAGCCAGATCAAGAGGTCGACTCGAGGCTTAGCTAGGCAGTATCCAGCCGGAGATGAGGTTTGTGGCAGCGCTGCATCGTGTGGACGAGGAGATCGCGAGAAGAGAAAATTGTCTGTGAGAAGGGAGAAAGAGAGAGGGAGCAGACTGGTCCGACTCCCAATTAGTGTTGAATCAGGTCCACTTCACAAAACCAGCGGCTCACTTGACACCACCAGCAAGGAAAGGGCAGCGCCTCCCCAGCTACGTGGCAGTGTCCCATTTGCCGAAAAGGTAATAATCTCAGATAATCGTCAGATCTTGCATAATTTGTAGAAAATCGCACCGTTATCATAAAAATACAAATAACATACCAAAATTCTCAAACAAATGTGTAGAACAAAATGAAAGCATAATATCAGGCTTTTGATACACTGGTGATATCATGTAAGATGTGTAATACTTGTTTAATGGATAATAAATATCATATGAAAACCTAAAATTATGAGAATGCATCAGTAACTCTTAAATATTTTTTAGAATCCATGTGATATCAGATATTATCATGTTATGACACATAATCATGTAATTTGCTTAGAATGTCTATTCAGGGCTTCTAACCCTCAATAAAATGCAATTAATACATGCATGCTAAATAAATGATGAGATTTACAGAAAACCCCCCATATATGTAACTAAAAGATAAGATATATATCTAAGATCAGTTATATACACGAAATTCATGTTATATGAAGAGAACCCTTAATACATGTGATGTAACCCTAATATGGTTAATGAAAGTGACATAATGTTAAATATGTTCACATAATAATGTGAAACATGAGTATATCCAGTTGATGAACTCCAAACTACCTTCACTGAAGATGGTGGAGGAAGTTTAGAAATCACTTCTATCTTAACCGTATCTACTTCCAGTCCTTTGCTAGACACCTTGTGTCCTAGCACAATCCCCTCGCTAACCGTCATGTGACATTTTTCCCAATTAAGCACTAGGTGTGTGTCCTCACACCTTTGTAAAACCTTGTCCAAATTTTGCTAGCACTCATCAAAAGATGCCCCATTGACCAAAAATCATCCATGAAAACCTCGAGGCACCTCTCCACCATATCCGAGAAAATCGTCAGCATACACTGCTGAAAAGTTGTGGGCGCATTGCACAACCCGAACGGCATGCGACGATAGGCAAACGTGCCATAAGGGCAGGTGAAGGTAGACTTCTCCTGATCCTTAGGCTCGACAGAAATCTGATTATATCCTGAATATCTGTCTAAAAAGAAAAAGTGGTAGCGACCAGCGAGTCGCTCCAAAATCTGATCGATAAACGGTAGTGGAAAGTGATCTTTTAGTGTGGCAGTGTTCAATATCCTATAATCAATGCAAACATGCCATCCTATCATTAATCTAGTTGTTATTTTTTCATTAGATAAATTAGTAGTGACAGTGATTCCCCCCTTCTTAGGCACTACCTATGTCGGACTTACCCACATAGAGTCAGAAATAGCATAAATGATACCTGCCGACAGTAGCTTGATGACTTCCTTCTTCACTACCTCCATCATGATGGGGTTGAGGCGGCGTTGAGGTTGTATGACCGACTTTGCTCCTTCCTCTAGCCGGATTTTATGCTGGCATAGCGTAGGCAAGATTCCTTTGATGTCGGCTACCGTCCACCCGAAAGCACCACGGTGGCACTTAAGCACGGCAATCAATTTCTCTTCCTCGGACTCGCTCAATGATGAAGAAATGATGATCGGTAGCTTTTCTTCAGCTGCTAGAAACACGTACTTGAGGTGAGGGAGTAGCGACTTGAGCTCTAGCTCCAGTGGGCTCACAAGTGAAGAGACCAACAGTGGTGGCAATGGTCCCAAGTCCTCAAAATGTCTATAATAGTAGCACGACAAGACCTTCAGTAGTCTTGCACACTCATCCAAGGACTGACTCCTCACGCAATCATCCATGATGTTCATGAGGTATGCCTTTAGAGGTAGTTGTGGATGTATCTGGACTAGAGAATCCTCCATGTCATCCTGTGCAGTAGAAGAAATCAGCTCCTCTTGCTCATCATTCGGGTATCCCACCGCCTTGACAAGTGAGACTGCCTTGGTGTTCTCCATGATGTCCATGGCTAGTGTACCCCTATCCACCTTTGTCATCACATGTGCCATATTCAAGAATGGTTGTCCCAAACATAGTGAAATGTTTTTGTCCCTGTGTGTCATCACATTGCATTACTCATGATCATCCGATGACTTTGAGTTATCCGACATGTTTATCTCAAACCTATCATCCTTGATCCCCATGGTTAAACGACCTCTGCCCATCTCCAAGATCATATCAGTTGTGGCTTGGAAAGGTCTTCCCATTAGAATCTCATTGCCATGGTCGTCTTGCATTGCCATCGCCACAAAATCTGCAGGAAATGCAAATCTATCCACCTTTATTGTGATGCATCGTTCAAACAAAACGTCATTAACTAATGCGGAAGCGGTCGTTAGCAGCAGAATTACTGAAAATCACTAAAAATTAAAACTTTTTACAAAGAGATCCATAAACTGAAAAACTCTTTCATAAAGAACCAAAGTAACTTATTTACATTCTGGTTCATCAGTATATCTCTTGTACCATTCTTTCTCGAGAGTTACAAGCATCAGTTCCCTTGTCAAACTGTAGATAGCGCATTATAAAAATCTCGAGGCATCAAGCCAAAAATCTCATATCAATATTAAACTAACTACTGACTCCTAGGACCTGAGAGTACAGAGACGACACATAGGACTCTCTATTCACAGGACTTAACAGCCAGTGTCTCCACCTGAGGATTCATTGTTGTCCTTGGTTCTGCTGCTGCTCTTCTTCCCTTGTTGTAGGGTTCCTACCTCTTCTTCAGTGTCTACCTAAAAAGTTGGATCCCACGGGGGTGAGTGATGAATGTATATTCACCATGAAATTCAATTATCACTTCGGGACAAATTCAACTATATATATACAATTTCACTCATTAAATATCAAAATGGAATCATAATGCGCTAAACAACTTAATTGATTCGATTATCAAAGTTTTAACTAAATATTGTTCATTTGATGCAGGTTTTGACAAATATTAACAAGCAGGCAGGGTCTGCCTTCATCTCTAGCTCTGGTCAAGAAATCTAACCAAGAAATTCCGTCCATGCGGTCCCAAGACCGTTTGGGTGCATGCGGTCCCAAGACCGTTTGGGTCCATGCGGTCCCAAGACTGTTTGGGTCCATGCGGTCCCAATACCGTTTGAGTCCATGCGGTCCCAAGACCGTTTGAGTCTAAGCGGTCCCAAGACCGTTTGGGTCCATGCGGTCCCAAGACCATTTGAGTTCATATGGTTTCGAGACCGTTTGAGCAGCAGAGACCGTTTGAAGGAATCACTCAACTGCAAGGGATCAAGCAGTGCATGAACTCAAAGATCGCAAAGCAGAGTCCTGACCACAGCCGTGGTGGTCCAAAACGGTCGTGGTTTTCCGCTATCACCACGACCGTGTGACGTGGCCACGACCATGGCAGACCTGAGCCCTCACTCACCACGACCGTGGTCAGCAAGCCATGATCGTGGTCAACAAGCCACGACCGTGGTCAGCGAACCATGACCGTGGCATCTTTCCTGCATCAACCCGCTCTCTTTTACCAAGCCCGTGTGCAGCTTTCCTACACCTCTCCCTGGTCCTCAAACATTGTGAAGAAGCGCATCTTGTGCTAAATTGGGAAAAATGTCATTTTATGGTAAAAGAAGGCATTGTCCTGGGCCATAGGGTCAGCAATAGAGGAATTGAAGTCGATAAAGCCAAGATTGAAGTGATTTCTAAACTGGCTATCCCCACAAATGTCAAAGAGGTTCGTGCTTTCCTTGGCCATGCCATATTCGATAGAAGATTCATAAAGTTTTTTTCAAGATAACGAAGCCAATGACAAACCTATTAATAAAGGATACTGATTTCAATTTCAATGAAGAATGTGTCAAAAGCTTCAACACACTGAAGCAGGCCCTTACAACCACCCCCATCATTAGAGCTCCCAACTGGGACTATCCTTTTGAAATTATGTGTGATGCCAGTGATTACGCTGTGGGCACTATTTTAGGGCAATATATAGAGAAGAAACACTATGTGATCTATTATGCATCAAAAACTCTCGATGAAGCCCAGAGGAATTACGCTACTACCGAGAAAGAACTTCTAGCAGTCGTGTATGCCTTTGACAAGTTCAGATCCTACCTAATTGGTTAAAAGGTCATTGTCTACACAGACCACGCTGCCATTCGTTACCTTCTGGCAAATAAAGATGCAAAACCCAGATTGATTAGATGGATCCTCCTATTACAAGAATTTGATTTGGAGATAAGAGATAAAAAGGGTACAAAGAATGTTGTAGCAGACCACCTCAGTCGCATCCACACTCTGGATACTGAGAAGATCTTGATCAATGATTCCCTGCCAGATGATCGACTAACGAAAGTCTCAAAAGTTGTACCATTGTACTCATATTTTGTAAACTACCTTGCTGCTGGGGTCATCCATCCCCAATGCACTGGGAATGCACTAAAGAAGTTCATGCATTATGTGAAGCAATATCATTGGGATGAACCATATTTTTTTAAACTATGTGTTGATGGTCTGTATAGACGATGTATCGCCGAAGAAGAAGCTCAACTTATTTTGGAACAATGTCACTCAGGACCAGTGGGAGGACATATGAGCTCTAAAAAGACTTCTTTAAAGGTTTTACAATGTGGATTCTTCTGGCCAACCATATCCAAAGATTCCTATGATTTTGTCCTATCATGCGACAAATGTCAAAGAACAGGTAATATAACAAAGAGAGACGAGATGCTGCTGAATCTATGGCAAGAAGTAGAGATATTCGATGTTTGGGGGTGGACTACATGGGTCCATTCCCATCTTCTCATGGATTCTGATACATCCTAGTGGCGGTAGACTACGTCTCAAAATGGGTTGAAGCTATACCAACCGTCACTAGTGATTCCAAACCCGTGATCAAATTATTCAAAGAGATTATTTCCTCCGTTTTGGAGTGCCACATACCGTGATATCTGACGGAGGGTCCCACTTCCTTGAAAGAAGCTTTGAAGCTTTACTGAGAAAATATGGTGTAACACACAAGGTAGCCTCACCTTACCATCCACAAACAAGTGGACAAGTAGAGGTCTCTAATCGTCAACTAAAGGCTATTCTGGAAAAAACTGTAGGACGCAATCGAAAGGATTGGGCAACAAAAACCAACGACGCCTTATGGGCCTATCGTACTGCTTATAAAACTCCCATTGGGACTACACCTTTTCGATTAATATATGGGAAAGCTTGCCACCTGCCAGTCGAACTGGAACACAAGGCATGGTGGGAAATTAAACAATTGAACTTTTATATGAAAGAAGCTGGCCAAGCCAGGATTCTGCAACTCCGAGAGCTGGATGAACTCAGGATGACAGCTTATGAGAATGCACGAATCTACAAAGAACATACAAAACTTTGGCACGATGGACATCTGAAAAGAAAATACATACAAGTGGGAGACCAAGTTCTGGTATTCAACTCAAGATTGAAGCTATTCCCAGGAAAACTCCGCTCACGCTGGTCTGGACCATACATCGTCAAGAGCATCTCTCTACATGGTGCCTTCTCATTATGGAGTGAAAAGTCAGGTGAATTTGTAACAAATGGTCACTGCCTAAAGAGATATTTCATCTCAACTGACATAGGCACTAAAGCAATGCTGGAACTCACCAATCCAAAAGATCCACCGTGAAGCTGAAGGATCCAGTCGAGCCATAGACATAAAACAAAGGCGCTTGTCGGGAGGCAACCCGATCAATATATTTATTTTACTTTTCTTTTCATAACAAAATATTTCTTCAATTTTGTTTTTACATTCTAGTCAATTTTTCATTAAATAAAATTCGCATCGCAAAATTCTATTTTATGATCTAATTACCCTTCACCTTTGAAATTTTTAGATAAGAGGATGCGCGCTGATCGGAACGCAACCACACATGGTGGTCAATCTGGCATGATTTTTCCCCTCCATCTTGGATTTAGGGTTTTCTCGGGACGAGCAAATCTCTAAGTTTGGGGTGGAGGGTGGGTGGTACGTACCTCACTTTCCACCTACACCCATCCTTTTCATACTCAAAATTCTCACTATCACATTCTTTGCTAAAATTTTCAAATTTTTCAAAATTTTTAATGTTTTTCAAAGAAATTGAACAGATACTTGATGAATTTTTGACACTTCATGTTTCAGTAAAAATCACTTACTAAGCTTCTATGCATTTTGAATCATTATATCCTCCTTATTCAAAGTAAATCCTCAAACGGACCATTTTTTTGAAACAAGCCTTTTGTTTGAAATCATCTTGTGAAGCTTATGACTCCTAGCATCATGTTACTTTTGCAAAATTGATAAGTGTCTATCGAACTGTTAGGGATCAAACACGTCGTGCTTCCTAACTGACTAGTGGAACAATAACATGGAATCTCCACTGGATCCTCATCAAGTCATTATTTGAGCAGAGTACGACAAAGAGAACAACCTGGTACATTGAATTGTAAATCAAGTTGCATTCTTATCTGAACTCTCTTCTACATCTCTTCTATCATCTTCGTATCCCTCCATTCATCAAAAAGAAACAAAAATAGCCGAATATGTGCCAAACCCTAAGTTCGGGGTGGCACGCCATTTCCCTTATTACCCGCTTCTTCCATACCCCTCGCAAATAAATAGGGGCGTACCACCAAAAATGCAATCTTGAGTCGAATAGAGGAGAGATTTGCAAACAAAAGATGCGAAAGTGCACACAAAAAGAAATGCAATCTCGAGTCGAATAGAGGAGAGATTCGAACAAAAAAATGCAATAAAAGAAATTGCAAAGCAAATAAAAATCTCGAGTCAAATAAAGGAGAGATTTACTTCTTCTTCCATATCACCATTCACTCCATTCTCTACCTAATGGCACAATGCATGCCCCCACTATCCTGAAAAACACCAGTGTCATATCGGATGCACACTTGTTGTTCTGCGGGTGTCTCTAGACTCCTACAAAACTCTTTGACATGCTTGTTTGTGGAAAAAGTTAGGAGGAAGTGATATTGGAAAACGAACTCAGGAACGAAGATATGGTAAGATGTGTTTAGTGGTCTCAAGAGGTTGAGATACTGAGTCATATTGAGCAGAAAGAAAACATTTGTGATGTGAAGATGAAGCAATCACACGAATTGAAAGTATTCATTTGGCGACTATTTCAGATTTTGTGTTACTCGAGGACGAGCAACGTTTAAGTTCGGGGTATTTTGATGAATGTATATTCACCATGAAATTCAATTATCACTTCGGGACAAATTCAACTCTATATATACAATTTCACTCATTAAATATCAAAATGGAATCATAATGCGCTAAACAACTTAATTGATTCGATTATCAAAGTTTTAACTAAATATTGTTCATTTGATGCAGGTTTTGACAAAGCTTAACAAGCAGGCAGGGTCCGCCTTCATCTCTGGCTCTGGTCAAGAAATCTAACCAAGAAATTCCGTCCATGCGGTCCCAAGACCGTTTGGGTGCATGCGGTCCCAAGACCGTTTGGGTCCATGCGGTCCCAAGACCGTTTGAGTCCATGCGGTCCCAAGACCGTTTGAGTCCAAGCGGTCCCAAGACCGTTTGGGTCCATGCGGTCCCAAGACCGTTTGAGTTCATACGGTTTCGAGATCGTTTGAGAAGCAAAGACCGTTTGAAGGAATCACTCAACCGCAAGGGATCAAGCAGTGCATGAACTCAAAGATCGTGAAGCAGAGTCCTAACCACAGCCGTGGTGGTCCAAAACGGCCGTGGTTTTCCGCTATCACCATGACCGTGTGACGTGGCCACGACCATGGCAGACCTGAGCCCTCACTCGCCACGACCGTGGTCAGCAAGCCACGACCGTGGTCAACAAGCCACAACTGTGGTCAGCGAGCCACGACTGTGGTCAGCGAACCACGACTGTGGCATCTTTCCTGCATCAACCCGCTCTCTTTTACCACGCCCATGTGTAGCAGCATGGACGTGTGGCACTACCTCACCACGACCGTGGTACTACGCCACGGCCGTGGCATGATTTCATCAGGTCCTGTTTTCTCGCCCACCACGTCCGTGCGAGGCGGCATGGCCGTGGAGCAGCACCTCCACCACGACCGTGGTGCCCAACCACGACCGTGGCGTATCGTCTTCAACCTCGGACCAGCACCCATTTACAACTCCTGTACGAGATCGATTGGAGGTGTTTCGCTTACCAAATAAGGTCGCCATGAGGCCGCCGCACCTACAGAAGAAGGTCGGAGATCGTTTGATAGTTCAGAGAGCCGCTAAATCGATTTACCAAGCAAACCCTCTACTGCTCGTTTGCGGAGCATAGAGCAAAGCATAACTGATTAGCTCGATGTCGATCCAAGATCGTTTGGGAGCGTTGACCGAAGCAACGACCATTTGCTTACAAACGATTTCCAAACTATTTGATATCAAACGGTTTACAGACCGTTTAGGCATCTGCTCCCAAGACCGTTTGCCAAAGTCAAAGATGAAGACCGTTTGATCTCTGCACATGAAAGTGTTTGCTCTCAAACGGTCTCCAGACCATTTTCTCTCAAACGGTCTCCAGACTGTTTGCTCTCAAACGGTCTCCAGACCGTTCGGAGAAGATATATCTAGGACCGTTTGGTCTATTTCTACAGACCGTTTGGGGTTGTTTTAAATGAAACTGTTTGATCTCTTCTTACCCAAGATCGTTTGGGGTCAGTCCTGTGCCTATAAATAGGACCCCAAGGGTCCTCATTTGGGTATCGGATCCGGACGCCGTTAGGCTTCCCGAACACAGTTCCGATCCAAATCCAGTCCAGTTTACGCCAGTTCCATTTCACCTACTGCCCGTGCTGCAACCAAGGAGGCTGAGGAGAGAAGGAAGACGGAGCGAGGGAGACTGTCCAGTCTGTCTTGGCAACTCCCGTTCACGTCCAGATCTGCTCCGACACGACGTAGGAGGCTGTATTTTCTTCACCGAGCTGCGACTACCTTCTGCACCGAGTTCATGGCGGATTTCTCTCTCTTTCTCATTCTTCTTGTTTCTCGCATCATGAGCGAGTAGTACCTTTTCGCTGGGGTGTGGGGACTAGCCCCACTGCCCATGCAAACCATGTTCTTTTGTTAAACTTTCCATGGCAATGTATATAACTCTTCATCTCGTGGTTAACCGTTATGCTTGTAGTTTGATTAATTGCTTGCTTTCATCTCTGTTCTACCTATATTGCGAGAACATCTATATGTAGGATAGAATGTCATTTAGCAAGTTGACTCCTTGACGAGAACTTCTGAAAGGATTCCTTGAGGTCGTAAGTGTATGATCTGCGAGGGGACGAGCCATCTAGCCTTCGGTGACGCTTCTGTGTGCCTAACGCCTTTACAGGGGGTTCACAACCTTAGTTGGATTTTGTATCTTCTTGTTAATCATCGAAGTTTGCTCGTATATTAATTACCTACTCGCTTATCGATTAATGCGGTTGACTCCCAAACTAGAAATAGAATGGGATTTCTTCATAGCCGTAAGTAAGTGATCCGGATGGTGACGAGACATCTGATGCCTAAGGTGATGCTTATGTGAACCTAACGCCCTCACGGGGGGTTCTGCAGCAGCTCTATTTGGATTGATATATCTTGCCTGGTTTGTTTGTGATTGAATGTGTTTACGCGTGTAGCGGTGGTGAAACCCGGTACCATCCCAGCGATTCCACACCATTAATCTAAATCCAACTTTAATTCAGTTTTTACTTTCTTGCAATTAGTCTAATTAACCTCAAATCAACCAATCGTTCTAAATATTAGTTTTACTTGAGCTAGATTCGACTGACAAGGATTCTTAAAAAGGTTGTCCTTTGGGTTCGATCCTTAACTATACTGTGATAAGACTCGTCCGCTTGCGGGTGGTATTATTGCACTTTGGTTTTGGTAAAAGCTCGGGGATTTCAACCCCGAGTGAGTTTGTTAGTGCGTTCAAAAATACCACGTCAGTGAGACAATTGAAAATTGTCCCAGCGAGAGATATAACTCTCCACCAGAAACATTATTATTGTAAATAAATAGAATAAAACTGAGCAGAAGAATCATAAGTATTCAACAGCAGCTAAATTATTGACTAAACAATTTAGAGTTATATTCTCTATTCAAGTCAATTCAGCTATATATTGATAAAGCATCATGTCATTTATTTAATAGGGAAATGAAGAACATGTATAGTATTTATCCAACATGGACATACTAAGGAAGGTATCATCAACCATTGATTCTCGTATTGCAACCCTAAGAAAATATGCTACACAGCTGATTACATTTTACAAGCATACTTGAGCCCTAAGGGGATGAGGTATACTGCTCATACTCCAACTGACCATTGCGAAATCAAAATCGGTACCATACATAGGTCAATAGAAGAGCCATATTCCCATGACCTCATCTTCCTCAGTCGGTGTGAGGACCAAATGCAGGACATCTTGTGTCTCTGCTAAATAGCTTTCCAGGGTATACTGGCAACTTCGCTATTAGAATTACAGTGGCATGTTGTACTCTCTTCGCAATCGAGAGATATTATATTTATCTCACATTGATTCGGCATGAAGATCATCATCGGGAGATTAGTGATACATCCATCTCGGCATTTATAATCAAGTATTGAGAGATCAAATGTTTATCTCACATCAATTCCTCCATTAGGGCGTAAGGATATTTGCACCCATAACCCCCACATACTCAAAAGTATGCCCTCCAGGAGTTCCCGTAAGAAAACATGTTTCACCATCACCAAACTACTGACGATGATGGATCTATGGTCAGGGCTCTACATGATACCATTTCACTTGATTAATTAAGTATCTTACAATATTCTTTTAGCATCAAATAGGTTGTCAGACATAAATCATTATAATAAAATGCTACAAAGAATGAGTACTATTTCTATCAAGTACTTTTCAAAGCTTTATTAAACATTGGAATCTCAATCCCTTATCATATCAGGGGTATTATCATCGCTTATCATTTCATCATCATGATTTTGAAATATGGGTATTCAAACCCTTAGTTCATCAGAGCACTTATTACCACTTTATCAGGTAATTTAATGCCTTCATGTCATCATACCAATGTAAACATAATAATTGCAATGCAGGTACTTCACATGGCTCTTATAGCCCATTAATATCTCTTGTTACCTTTCACTAGGCAACACAGCATATTATGGCTCACAAGGCCCATAAAGTAATTCCAATAGTAAAACATCATAGTTCATACCTGGCTATGTCTAACATCTCATGAAACATGGATAATAAGTGCACATGATAACAATTATATCAATTACATGTCAACACTATGCATTATAAGAGTAACATCACTATTTCTTCATTTGAGTTAGGATTTCCCAATTTATGTCCATTAGGAATACTTTATCTCATTACCCAGATTTGGGTTATGATTTATCATCATATTGCCCAGAATTAGGGTTTCATACACTATAATCTTAAAATTAGGGCTCAAAATATCTTCATCCTATATCAGTGTAGGATTTCATATCACAGTATCACATACCAGTACATAGCATTACCTTGAATTAGATTCTACTTCACATTATCATGATTTCATTTTAACATCACCCTTGACTAGGGTTTTCTCATGACATCACCCTCACATAGGGTTTCATATGGCTTTCCCCTTAATTAGGGTTTCTCATAACATCATCCTCAATTAGGGTTTACTATTCACATACAATCAAGGTTTATTATTAAAATACCCTGAATTAGGGTTTCTCATGTCATTACCCTAAATTAATATCATATAATACCATGAATTAAGGTTTCACCTATCATTGCCCTCAATTAGGGTTAAAGCTCATCAACCTTTTTAATTAGGGTTTCAAAATCTCATTATTAAGGAATCATACCCTAATTACACATGCATTCATGTTTAAAGGTTTGAGGTTTAATCACTACATGATTATCATTCATGTAGGAAGTCCTCTCTCTCTCTCATCCTCTATAAGATGATACTTTATTTCAGACTTGGTTAGATTAGGTCAACTCAACTCAATTGAAAGGTTGACACAATGCATCATGTCATTACTTCCATAATCATTAAAGATTGATAATTCAAAAGGTACTAATCCCCCTATCTTATTAAGAGTACAATTATCATAATCATCCTTGAATTACATCATGTAATGATCAATTAAACGATTGACCTTTAATCACCTTAATTGTCCATATAGTTTTGGTTAATTACTTCCAAACGGTCTTGGTCACTTAGACCCCAAACGGTCTTGACCAACCAGACCTCAAACGGTCTTGCTTGAAATACCTCCAAATGGTCTAAGACCGTTTAGACCTCCAAACGGTCTAGGTCTAACGGTTTGAAACCGTTTAGCAAATTTGATACTTGAAACCATTTAACAAAGTTGGTGCTTGAAACCGTTTAAAAAAATATATGTAGTTGGGATCGTTTGAGTCTCAATTTGTTTAGGATCGTTTGGTCCCAAACGGTCTAGAGACCGTTTGGACTCAAACGGTCTTGAGACCGTTTGGTCCAAACCTCCTCAAAACTGATTGGACCAAAAATGGTCTCAACCACTCATATTGATTTAGGGTTTCCAAGATTAATTCCTTCATCAATTGAATCCATGTAATTACTCATCAATTGAACCTAAGCATCATACTTAAATTGAGCTTAATGAATCATCTTTCAATTGATTAGACTTTCAATTGATCATCAATTAGGGTTTTGAACCCAATTGAATTAGGGTTGAAATCGATGAACTTTCAATATTAGTCATTGTGGAACTAATTGTTTTGAAATCATTAGACCATCATTCAAATTGGACATGACCTGACCTTAAACGGTCTTGAGGTCATTTGGATGACCTCAAAATGGTCTTGAGACCGTTTGCCCCATCCCATTACTTAAAATTGTGAAATTTAATTAGGGTTTGGATCATTAGATTGATCAACAATTGAACTATTGGTTGCATTACCATTTGCTATCTTTGGACCTTCACAAACTCAACCATACTCCCTAGACCTCCAAACGGTTGTTTGGGTGATCTCCAAACAGTCTTGAGACGGTTTGGGTTAATCAACCCAAAGATTTAATTCATTCAATTGCAAAATCAGCACTTAACCCGATTAGGGTTTCTAATTGAATGGTTGTCCATATATTAATTCAATCAATTGGAACCATTAGATCCTCATCCAACATGTACTAGGGTCCTGACCTCAAACAGTCAACCCGTCCAAATGATCAACTCATCTAAATGGTTTGGGGTTTAAGACTCTAAACGGTTTGCAAACCGTTTAGTCTCCAAACGGTTTGGTGAAACCGTTTGGACCAAAGTCTTAAAACCGTTTGCAAGGGAAACTTGTTGGAATATGTGCCTAAGATGATGTCATCATCATCTACCTTCATTCATTCAAAATCTACTGCCATTTTCATGGTAATTACAGTAATGGATCAAGGGAATTTCAAATAGAACAAAACGTTCAACAAATAATGGAGATTTGAATGCAATAACAATATTTAAGGGTTTGAGTTATATAACCCGCCTTTAAATTTGATTCCAAGCTTCAAGATCCACGCCTCTAATGGTGGATGAAGCTTTGACAGCTGCCCAAGGTCCGTTTGCAAGCTTTTGGATGAAAGAGTTGGCTAGAGTTGGAAATCAAGTGGAGAAAACAAGAAATCAAGCATTGATTTTCGGTTTTCCTCATGAAATCAAGGTGAAAGAAGGTCAAGAACTTACCAACAGGTTGGGTGTTGTCCTTCTCCTGCTCCTAAGCTCTCTTGAGGTCGGCCAAAGCAAGAAGAGAAAGGAATTATGAAAAAGAGTCCATGTGTGGGTGGAAAATGGGATATGTATAAGGAAATCCAAGGAAAGAGAAAATAAAATTAATTCCTTTAATTACCAAAATTATTGCCACATTTCCCCCCTAAACTACTTGGCCACGAATCTATATTCTTTCCCTTACAAAACTTCTTCATTATCCAAGAATTAAAGGAAAAGAAATTAAGCACCTTAATCATATAATACTAATATCCCATATTTAGTGGATATTACTTTTTATTAACTTAATGTGAATGGGCTCTCCACTCACACAAGATATTTTCGTGCCTTTGCAAAGAAAAAGCTCCTCCAATCCTTTGCAAATTCATCCCTCAACTTTTGGTTGAAGGGTTTTTCAATTAATATATTTCTTTTTGCATTAAATTGAATTAAAGTTCCATTTATGCTTAAATCTTGATTATTTTAATATCAAGATTCTCTCTCCTACAAATTAATTTAAATGAGGTTCTCCTCTCATTTTATTTGCTCTACATGATTCCAAGAAACATGAGGGACCCTCTAGAAGTGATATTTTTCTTATTGAACCCTAGGTTTTGGGTAATTTGCACATTACACCAAAACTAGGTTTTAATGCACAAAGGTTGCTCAACAAGCTTTATCTTGGTGCTCAAGCTTGTGGAAACCATACCACTGCATCATACTCATTCCTATGATGTATCAACATCTGAGGAACATTTTATCATGTACAATTTGCAAGTTAACCCCTCAACTTGGGTAATTTGCACTTTAGTCCAAAACTAACAAAACAATGTTTCAACATTATTCAAAAAGGACTAAAATTGAAATATAAGTTCCCCTTAAGCCTTAATTACTTTTCAAAAGATAAGAGCAAGAATTTAATCAACTTTATTAAACAAAACACCTAGGGTTAAAACATAACCCAGGTCAGGGATGTTACATTTACAAGCACATCCTCACAGATACCAAAAGGCCTTACCACAATTTTGTTTGCCAATTAGACAGTCATGCTGCTCTTCTTAGATCTCTTTAGGCCAAGCTTTTTAAAAGTGTTAAAGGCATCAAATTGATACTCGCCCCCGAATCACTCAGTGCATCACCAAACTTGGTCTTCCCGATATAGCAGGTGATGTTGAAGCACTCGGGGTCCTGTCTCTTAGGTGGCAGCGTACCTAGAATGAAAGCACTGACTTGCTCTTTAAGTACCACTATCTCATCATCTAAGATCTTCCTCTTCTTATTGATTATGTCCTTCAAAAACTTGCCATAGGATGGGATCTTCTCAATGGCGTCTACTAATGTAATGTTCACCGAAAGCTTCCAAAAACTGTCTAGAAACTCCTTGAACTGCTGATCCATCTTTGTAGCTTTCAGACTATTAGGATAAGGGACTGGCACTGTCTGTGTCCGCTGATGAGGTGGCACATAAGACGTCCTAATCTCCACCTTGGGCTCCTTGGTCTGCTCCTCCGCTGCGGTCTCTATCTCTTTTTCTACTTGTACTGGCTCTACCACTGGATCTACACTGTCAGTCGGCTTGGTCACCTCAGTAGCTGCGGGTTGTGGAGTCAACGTCTTCTTCCCGCTTATTAGCAACACTGCCTTGACTTGTTGATTCCCGGTTGGGGCATCAATATTCCCCAAAAACCCTTGTTGTGATGGTTTCTTCAATGCGGCCACATCCGCGGCAAGCTGAGATAATGTAGTCTCAAAAGTTCTCATCTGCGCATTGTGGTTTTGGAGGTCCCGCTGAACATTATTGAGTAACATGTCATTTTGCTTCACAATTTTGTTCAAGATATCATTAGTGCTCTCTTCTGCCATTGGGGGTTGTTGCTGCACCGGCCTATGTTGATTCTGCTGATCCAGATCTTGCAAGAAGTTGTTTGGATCCTTCCATGAGAACTTGGGGTCCTTCCTCCATGTGTAGTCATTATTGCGATACCCCTGCTGACGCACATATTTCACATGCTCTTCCTCTTTAGAAACATGATCGTCCTTATCAAGCAGCTTCTTTGTAATAAGGTCCAACTTTTCATTCAAGGATGAAATAACCTTAGACTCCCCCACACTCTTTATCTGCTCTGGGCGGTCTCTATCACTGGCCCATGCTTGGTTCTTTGCCATGTTTAACAAGATTTCCTGACACTTTGCCGGTGAGTTGTTCAAGAAGAACCCTGTACCTGCGCTATCTAGAGTGGTCATGTCATTCAAGTTCAACCCAAAATAGAACATCTTGACTTGGTTCTCCAAGTCAATCCCGTGATGTGGAACCTTCTGCATGATGTTCTGAAATCTCTCCCATGCCTCAGAGTATGATTCAACAACCTGTTGCTTGAAGTTGTGTATCTTTCTGACCATGTCATTTGTCTTCTCAGGCAGAAAATAACAGGCAAAGAAAACGTCCACCATTTGGTCCCACGTCTCGACAAATTCCTTCTCGAGGTTGCACAACCACTCCTTTGCATTGCCATCTAGAGATGATGGAAAAAACTTTAAGTATATGGCCGTCTGAGGGAATCGGTCCACCTTGATCATGTCACATGTTTCTAAGAAATTGCTAATGTGCGTGACAGGGTCTTCATGGGCATGGCCGTGGAAAGCTTGCATCTTCACTAGTGCTATAAGCCCTGGCTTGATCTTGTAATTTGGTATGTTGATCGCCTACTTCTTAATTGGGCCCACCTGTGCTATAGAGGATGATGCCTTGATTTTGTCCCATATCATCTTCTCTTCAGCTGCTGTGCCGTCTGCCATTTCTAGTTCTGTGGTAGCAACATGAATGCCTTCAATAAGGGGTTGAACCGTCTCATAATCTATGACGGGGATCTCAGAGATAGAACCACCATATTTCGTGGTCCTGGTGGCCACCATACACTAGTACCTGAAAGATATAAAAAATTATTAGTTCCGACACTTAATCATGAAAAATAGTATGAATTTAAATTTAATGATTGAATGAGTAAAAGTAGAAAAAAATAAAGGTGGCCTAGAATGGCCGCCCACAGCACTTGTAGTGTTGAACATTGTCATCTCCTCGGCAACAACGCCAAAAACTTGACACGATTTTTGTGTGTCTAAACACAAGTGTACGTGTCGCGTAATATAGGCCAAATGAGGTCCGAGTCGAACTCATGGAGACTTTTTGTTCAGAGACTACTACTAACTATTGGCAATCAGCTAGACCGATTAAATTTGAGAGAGTTGGTTTTTTAAAAGAAAACAAAAGAAAATTAAAATGAAAATGGTTTGATTAAATCGAATGATGATGGAATTCCTTAGAAACACTAGTTTCACCACGGATCCCCATTGTATTTTATTTTTACCCAATATAAATTAACCTCTATCTTGGATAGGAAGCCTGTAGCGAGAATTGCCCGCTCCCACGATACAATTCACTACCTAAATCTAAGCCAACTCTTTGTATGTAGTAGTTTAAATCTTAGATTAGGTGCTTTATGATCAATCTCTAGGTTTCTTCCCACTAACTGCATGTCACCTTTACCAAAGGATGCATAGGATGGTGTTTATGCGTAGGTTTCAGGCGTTTAATTCTCCTTTCAGATTAATTATTTGCCTATGATTTCTAATGAAGGTGATCAATCAACACAAGAGCAAGCATTCACACTCATAGATATCCAAGATTATGAGGAAAATTACACTAAATCATGTAAAAGTCGATACAATGGTTCACCGGGCTACTCCCAGGTCCTAAGGAATTAAGGGGTTTAGCCCCGTATGGTTTTCAACATTGCGAAAATGAAGGGAGAATAGAAAATTGTGGGGAACATGGAGAAACTCGAGTAACCCCTCGGATGGAAGTGCGGGAAGACGATCCTCCTCCTTTGGTGCACGAATTGCGGCCTTCCAATAACAAATTTGTCCGTCGGAGATGCTCGAATCATCCGGATGCAATCCTTCGGCTCCGTTCTTTGCTCCTCCTCTCTCTCTCTGATCTTATGCGTGTAGCGTACCTTCCTCATCGGTTAGGTCATAGACCCACTTATGACCCTCAAAATAATGTGGATCGCCGGATTTGTGATCCTGCAGAAATCTATAAATCGATAGCCGAGCTGTAGAAGTCGGTGACACTGAGATGGCTAGATCTCGATCGCAATCTGCAATTCTTCTGAGTCGGTACCACCGACGAGAAGGATCGGTGGCACCGAGATGGCGCAATGAATTTTTATTGCCTCTCTGTTGTGATTTCGGTGGCACCGAGATATAGGGTCGGTGGCACCAAGATTTCTTTGCAGACTTAGAACCTGAAAAGCATATAAAATTGTGCATAAGCCCAGGATTAATATAAAATCTCATAAACATGATAAAATAGGCATGATTTGATGCAAAAGAATGTATACTGGCCATTAGAAGTAATCCATGCAATAATAATCAAGAAAATGGTGAAAACTGCATAAAATAACCCTAAACTAGGCCTGTAAAATCGACTCCAAACGCATGCATCACTCAGTCATTGTCATAAGTTGGTTTCCTTCTTTGTATTGGTAATTTTTTCCAGTCCTACTGATGAGAATAACCTATTCAACATCATACCCTTCATAACTATGTGAACAAAAACTTTGATAAGATAAAAATTAAGTTTATATCTCCAAGAAGATGAACATTGTTTGTACTACTAATTATTTCTGTTAATTCCGTTACAAAACTCAGTAAAAGATTTTTTTATTAAAAACATTCATCTTTATAAAACCTATAAGATTTTTTCTCACATGAAGCTAATATTTTTGTTTCATAATCCCTAAATCCAATGGTAAATCCAACAATACTTGTTGTCGGCATACCAAATTAATATTTGCACAATTCATGTGATCATGTCATATAAAAAGATTCCATCAATGGAAAAATGACAAACTCAACTAACAAGAAATTATATTATTTTCCAACTACAAAATTACAAAGGCTCTAGTCATTCAAAAACCTTGAATGACAATAAAAAAAAACTTCTTGTCATTTACATTATGTGTTGCATACATGTGTAAAAGTAATAGTTTCATATATGTTACATTACAATTCTATTTTAATTATATCTCATGTGCTTAGCACCTGCTCTATATCAGTTTATAAGAGAATAAGAACTCATGATCTTCCTCATTGAAGCATGTCCTTTTTTGCTATTATTGTTATGTCTTATGTGAATGAATTTAATCCCACATTGTCTGCTTATGGAGATGTATGGCCAGATATAAAGACATTGTGGTACTCCACCAATTTGGTTTCAGGATGGAACCCCAACCAAATTATATTTTGGTTCGGACCTTCCCCCCTCAGTTTCTCCCCTACAAGTGGTATTAGAGCAATTATTGGGTTATGTGGATTAGACGGACAACACAAACAACATGGTGAAATCAATGGCATCTAATTAATTGACATGGAAGATCAAGATGGAGGATCTTCTCTATTGCAGTGATCTATATAAACCGATTAAAGGAGATGCAAGCAAGCCTGCAAACATGAAACATGTGCACTAGAAAAAGATGGATAGGAAATGCATTTGGCTCATCCATCGTTGGGTTGATGAAACAATCTTTCATCACATCTCCAACGAGACTAGTGCTCACTCTTTGTAGAAGAAACTTGAGTCATTGTACGAGAGGAAGACAACATG
The DNA here is from genome assembly GCA_963693085.1 of Alisma plantago-aquatica. NCBI lineage: Eukaryota > Viridiplantae > Streptophyta > Magnoliopsida > Alismatales > Alismataceae > Alisma > Alisma plantago-aquatica. The sequence goes on from OY856409.1 coordinate 861,292,205, forward strand.
GAACAAAACATGTATTACTAAGAAACTTGTTAATCTAAAGTTTAAGGAAGGCAACAATATCTTTTTGCATTCAAATAATTTTAAAAGTATGGTAAATCAACTAGCCACAATGGATTGTCTCTTGTTGATGAATTATAAGCACTTCTACTTTTTGGTTTGGGAGACTTTGGTTGTTTCTGTTAGCAACTCTTCTCCATTGGACTTGGTGTCCAATAATATGTTGAATGAAGACATAGGTCAACGGAGACATCTGCTTCACATGCCCTTATTGTTGAGGTCATGGGGGAGTTAGAGTCGTAACCATGGTGGTGGAAGAGGAAAGTAAAAGCACATGTTAAAGTCCAAAAGTAAGATGGTTTGTCATCACTGCAACAAATCGGGTCACTTAAAGAAATTATGCAGACAACGTAAAAGAGAAATCGCAGAAGGAAAGCTTAAAGTGACAGATGATAATAGCAATAGAGCTGGTCATTATAGATGTTGTAGAGGTACTCACATGTGGAGTTTCCACAAGACATTGTCTACATATTAGTGACAACACTAAATGAGTGGTGGACACTGGTGCTTCTTACCACATCACTCCTCATAGACATTTCTTTTGCTCCTATAAGTCTGGGAACTTTAGATTGACAAAGATGGCTAGTAAAACATATGAGAAGATTCATGGGATTGGTGATGTGTGCTTCGAGGTCGAGTTGGGTTATACCATCTTGCTAAAGAATGTTAGACATATTCCTAGAATTGATTATAACATCATCTATGGCTATGTAATAAACATTCATGGCTTTAAATATCATTTTGGTGACTTGAAAACTGTTGTCACCAAGGGGCAGTTGGTCATGGATAGAAGAAAAGTTTGTTGCACCTTGTACAAGATGAACATAAAGGTCCACATTGATAGTGTCAACATTGTGGACAACTCCAGTTCTCTAGATTTATGGCACAAGCAGTTTGGGCACATGAGTGGGAAAGGACTACAAGTTCTTGCAAAGAAAGAATCAATCCCTTTTGCTAAAAATGTACTTCTTAGTACTTGTAAAATTTGTTTTCTTGGGAAGAAACATAGGGTCCATTTTAGTGCTCAATGTGAGAAGAAGTCTAATGTTTTAGACAAGATTTATTTTGATGTTTGTGGTCATATGGAAGTCAACTCATTAGGTGGAAACATATTCTTTGTGACATTTATTGACGATGCATCTAGAAAAGTGTGAGTCTACTGTCTGTAGAAGAAGGACCATGTCTTTGATACCTTCAAGAAATTCCATGCTATGGTTGAGAGGGAGACAAGTAAAAAGTTGAAATTTCTCTGCTCCGACAATAGAGGTGAGTATACTTCTAGAGAGTTCAAATCTTATTGTGAAGGATTTGGTATTTGACATGAGAATACTGTTCCAAGAAACCCACAACAGAATGGTTTACCTGAAAGAATGAAGATGACTATTATGGAGAGAGTCAAATGCATGATGAAGAATTCTAAGTTGTCTAAGGAGTTCTGGGAAGAGGTAGTGAATATTGCTTGCTACTTGATTAACATGTCACCATACCTTCCTTTAGAGTTTGATACTTAGAGAGTGTGTGGACATGGAAGCCAACTTCTTACTCTCACATTAGAGTATTTGGGTGCAATGCATTTGCACATGTTCCTAAGGAGCAGAGGTAGAAAATTAATGACATATCTACTCCTTGTATTTTTATTGGTTATGGTGATGAGAAGTTTGACTACAAGCTATGGACCCAGAAAATAAATAGATAATCATGTGCACATATGTGATCTTCTTTAAGGGTCAGATTCATTTTGATACTGTGAATACAAAGATTGAGAAATTTGTAGATGATTGTGTGTTTGATATATCAGTTCCCTCTCCAGTCCAGTAGAATGCTGATGCAGAGCAAATTGAGGATGATGAGATTCCTCATGATATGATAGATGATGATCCTGATGAACATGATGTCCAAGACTAGGAGGCTCCTGAGCAGGGGAGCAACCCCAACAGGTAGATCCACCAGAGCCATAGTTGAGAAGATCTACTAGAGAGAAAAGGACGTCTACTAGATATTCTGATTCAGAATGATCATTGATCACTGAACAGGGAGAGCCAGGAAGTTATGAGGAAGCAAAATCTCATCAAGAAAAAGATAAGTGGCTGCATGTAATGCAAGATGAGATGAACTCATCGAAGAAAAATGTTACCTATGAGTTATGCAAGCTTCCTGAAGGTAGAAAAACCTTAAAGAACAAGTGGGTCTTCAAGCTAAGGAAGGACGAGAATGACAACAACGTGAGATACAAAGCCAGACTCGTGGTGTAAGGCTTTGGAAGAAAAAGCAAGGGATTGATTTTGATGAGATATTTTCTTCAGCGGTGAAAATGACTTCCATTTGCATTGTTTTGGGCTTGGCAGCTAGCTTAGGCCTTGATATTGAGCATCTTGATGTAAAGACAACCTTCCTCCATGGTGAGCTAGAGGAAGAGATCTATATACAACAATCTAAAGGATTTGTAGTGAAAGACAATGAACACATGGTTTGCATATTGAATAAAAGTTTCTATGGGCTGAAACAAGCACCAAGGCAGTGGTACAAAAGTTTGATTCTTTTATGCTGAAGCACGATTACTACAGGACAAAGGCAGGTCATTGTGTTTACTTTAGGAGATTTTCAGGTGATAGTTTCATCATTCTCTTGCCTTATGTTGATGATATGCTGATTGTTGGCAAAGATGCTCAAATGATTGTCAAGTTGACGAAGGGGTTGTTTTAAGTCTTTTGATATGAAAGACTTGGGACCAACCAGCCAGATTCTTGGCATAGACATCAGGTATGACAGGATAGCAAAGAAACTTTGGTTGTCACAAGAGAAATATGTTGAGTGTGTATTTGATAGGTTCAACAAGAAGGGGGCGAAGCCAATTGAGACTGAAAACCTCTAGAGGGGGGGTGAATAGAGTCTTATAATGATTTTAAAGTAATTTAAACTCAAACAACCAAAGTAAAGATTTAGAAGAGGAACACAGGTGTTTAGAGTGGTTCCACCTTAGCAAATACTAAGGAGTCAGTCCACTACCCGGTTGCTTACCCAACCGAGATTTTGAAAGTACTATATTTTTTTACCTCTCAAGGATGTTACATAAAATTTACAATACTTTCTAAACACCCTTTGGACAGCCTTCACCTTGAAGTAGTCTTGCCAACCTCGAAGCAGCCTTCTTTGAAGTAACTTCAAGCTCCCCCTTGAAGTAGCCTTCCTCCCGAAGTAGCTTCCCGTCAAGACAGCCTTCTGAAGTAGTCCAAAGTCTTCCTCTTCACCACGAAGAGCTTCACCCTCTCCAATCCGCAGCCTCCTACCTGGAGTAGCAAGGAGAGTACAAGTAATACAAGGAACAAGAAAGGAATAAAAGAAAATACAACTTATCCTTGTAGCTCAAGGCTTGATTTCCCTAGATCAAGCGTTTGGATTTTCCTAGCCAATATGATGGACTTGTGATTTGCTAGGGTTAGGAAAATCTAGCCTATAGGACGAGCTTGAGCTAAAGGGAAAATGGCCAATTGATCACAAAGCTCAGTTCACACAGATTGCACAAGAGGGCTCAAGTATTTTCTCAAGTATATCAAGTGTAAGAAGTAAATTCTAGTGTCCTATGGCTTGTCCTATTTATAGGAATGGCCTAAGTATGCTTAAGGATGTTCTAGACAACTTCTAGGGGTTTCTAAGTGCTTAACTAGCTGTTAGGTGCAAAGTTGTTGCTTTAACAACGGCTAATTACTTTACTCTGCAGTTTCTGTCAGAGATCGTCTCGGTCGAGGGATGGTCGACCGAGACACCTACTCGGTCGAAGTTTTGTCGACCGACAGGCTCTCTGGATTAACGTTCATTTGCAACTGCCAACTACTTTGTTTGTTGTGTCTAACGGCTACTTTGGATCTTTCTCGGTCGAGGAGTTTGTCGACCGAGAGTGTCTCGGTCGAGGAGTTGGTCGACCGAGATAGATCCTGTTTTAAGATTTCAAGTTAGGCATTAATTATGTGTGTGAGTGTGCATAGGTGATCCTATTGAATGGATGACTAAGGTGTTTAGCTAGGGAAAATCCAATGCTTGATTTACATGCAATTCTAAGTACTTGTACATTATATTTCTGTACAAGTTTTTACAATAATTACATTTGCATGAAAATATAAATACTTCTTGTTGAATTTCCCTTATAGGTTTGTCATCCTACACACTCAAGTAGCTCGTTAGAAAAATAAGAATGAAATGTTTGTCATAATCAAAACAAAGGGATTTATCATAATATCCAATTTATCCAACAATCTCCCCCTTTTTGAAGATGACAAACATTTCCTAACTATGAAATAAGGAAATATAAAGCATGTGAGTTTCATACCTGAAAATTTACCTTTTGTAGCCATTTATGTTTTGCAAGTGAGTGTTGGCCAAGATGTGATGAAACTCATTTATATTTTTGATTTTTATATTCTTTCTCCCCCTTTGTCATTTCAAAAAGATATCCAAGTTGAATGTTTTATTTTTCTTCTCCCCCTTAATATAATGCTCCCCCTTAATTAGAGATCCTATTAGAAACATGGATTTTTATCTAATTTATCCTCAATTTGTTTCTCAATCATTTGCAAAGGATGTTAAGCCTTGAAATGATATGAGATTCCTTTAAGCATATGATGAATGTATATTGATTTCTCATGAATCAAAGGATGTTAAGCCCTAGATTAAATGAGAATCCTCTAAGCTTAGATTACATAAAAATGTCTCCATCCAAAAGCCCTATTTTGGGTAGAGAATTCCTGTAGATACAAGATACCATTTTCAATAAATTCATAAATTTCTTGAAAATTTTCAGCTACACATAGTGATTACAATATTTTTGTAAGCTTCTTTAATCAAATGGTCAAAGTTTTGATAATCTCCCCCTTTTTCTTATGCTTTGCTCCCCCTTAGATAGATATCTCAAATGAAAGTTTGAATACTAAGCAAATATATAAGATGTCCAAGATTTAACAAAGATGTATGCAATTTATGTTAATCTGGAAAAACATAAACCCAGTCGGTCGACAGTTGCTCGACCGACAATGTTCTCGGTCGACTAGTTGCTCGATCGAGAATGTTTCTGGAGAACTGTTTTGCATTTGGAACTTCAATTACAATTGTAATAGTTGCTTGTTGTAATTATTATTCCCTTCAGTTGTTATGCTCTACAATAATGAACTTATGATCCATATTTTGAAGATGTCTCATATGCCAAAAAAATAACCATGTGAATCAAATAAAAAATGGCAAATTTCATTCAATAGCATGAAGAAGATTACAATCATATAGAATTTGACTAATCATTTTTATTACAACTAGTACAACTCCAACACTTCACAGGAAAGATTTAAGAATTACATCGATGTCCGGATCTTTCCCAAGGAATGGCTCGGCTCCATAATATTTGACCAGAGTTTGCCAATCTAAAGCACCTGTCATAGCTAATGCATATGCTTCCAGAAATGTGGGAACTCGGTCAAATAGGAAGTGAGCAGCTATATCTTGCAATTGTATGGAGGAAAATTGAGTATGTGCAAGATCCATTGATGGTGGAGGTGGAGGTTGATAGTAGTTGTATGAAGGGTTAAATGGGTGGAGCATGCCAGGATTTAAAGAATGCGGATATTCATCGGTTTCAGCAGGAGAAAGATTTTGCATTCTTTGATTTAAGTATGTCATGGCATGATGGGTATAGTTGAGTTGGTTACTGAGATGATATTGGGAGCCAACAAGATAAGTGAGAGTATTTTGGATGGGATCAATAGAGATGTTAGTAGGAGGAGGGGGTGGTGGTATATCTTGATGTGATGATTCTCCTTCTACTCTAGCCCTTTTATGACCAAAGTCAATCCCCATCTTCTCTACAGTGTTCTTACTTATCTTTGGTGGTCTACGCTCCCATATGTATCCCATATCTTCAATGTTTGACTTAAGAAAATGTTGAGTAATCTGGCATACAAAATCGGCATATGGTGGATTGCCAGAAAACTCAAGCATATTTTTAAGTATTATGCGAATGAAGTTGATGGGAATTTCTTTTATGATAGCATAAATTAGACACATACGGAAAATAGGAACCTCGGATTTATTGGCTCGTGGATGTATGTTGGTGGAAACAATGAGGTTTACTATTCTACATGCCGGTTTTAGGTTTATTGCATAATAGGTTCCCCTATCTTCATGACAAGTGGTATTGGCTTGAAATATGGCTCTTTTTATATCACTAAGGCTAGTGGAGTGGTCATCATTGGAAAATAAATTTATTGGATTGCCGGTGGTAAGGTCAAGGAAATCTTGATATTCATCTATATCAATTTCTAGCATGTCAAGAATATCCCCTTCGGAAAATTTAAAACTATGCCCATTGACCATGGTGTAGAAGAATGTGGTTTCATTTTCGGTGTGGGATAAGAGATTGGCATAGAATTCATTGACTACCTTAATGGAGTAGGAAGGAAAGGATGGATTGATGAAGTCTTTCAGCTTTTGTACTCCAAGGAGATGCTCCAGGTCGACTATGTTGATGAAGTCCATCACTTCGACCGGGCGTCGGGGAAGAGGAGCTTTAGAGGAAAGCCGAAAGTATCTATCTCCAGCATCTCCGTCGACGAAGGCGATGTCATTGATGATCGTCAGTGGCGGAGTGGCTTCCCGATCTTCTCTTCTTTTTCTTCCAGCAACTTTCTTCTTCCCACGGATGGCTGATGATGAGGCCATTGTGTTTGGAGAAGAAGCAAGGAAGATTTGAGGGTAAGAATGCTGAAGGATTGCTCGAAATTGCACTAGAGATGGACTATGGAGGCAAGGAAATGCAAGTGTGAGTAAGTGGCTCGTTTTTGCACTTATTTATAGAATTCCAGCGACCTGGTCGGTCGACGACTCGTCGACCGAGCGTCCGCAACGGTCGAGTTGCAGACGCGCCACTTGATCCTCCAACGGTAAAGAAAACGGTCATAACGGTCGGGTTGCAACGGTCATATCCAACGGCTATTTCTCGGTCGAGCGCTTGTCGACCGACATTGTCTCGGTCGAGCACTCGTCGACCGATAGTTCGTCCGATACTGAGTCTGTTTAGAATTTGTCGGTCGAGTGAGATGGGCTGACCGAGTGGTTCTCGGTCGACGAAGTCGTCGACCGACAAACTTACTGAGTTCAATTTTTGACTGTATTTTAATGCAAATCATAGAACATTTTTGTAGAGCACATATATGTAAATTCCAAGGGAGTAATAATATTTAAGGCTTCTAATTACTACAAATGATTTAGGTTTTGTTTTAAAAATATGCTAAGATTAAGTTCAATAAAATAATGTCCAAATGAACAATTTTTATCAAAGTTTATTTTAGGTAGCCCTTGATTACGACCATGGCGCCCCTTGGTCAAATTTTATTTTAACCAAGAGGCATATTCTGCAGGTTTCCAAAAAATATTCATACGTGGAGAATAAGTTCTGCAGATAGCTTACGAATATCAATATGAGGCTCATTAAAGTGTACAAATTATGAGAACTTAGTAAGGGCATCAAATATGATGAAGCATATTCAAGAATAATATCCATTTGGACAGACTAATTCAAATATGATGAAGCATATTAAGTGATGTTTAGCACAATGAGTATTTTCAAAAGTCGATTTGAAACATTTTAATCATTGCAAGTATTTCTAAGAGATAAATTTGCAATAAGAGTATGATTAAATAGGATTTTTCTTTAATCTAAGCATAATCTTTCAAGAATAATTTTCATAAAAAAATTTTCATCAGCTCAAACAAAAACAGTGATATGCTCGGTCTACAATTGCTCGACCGACATTTTCTCGGTCGACAACTTCTCGACCGACCATGTTTCTGGAAACTGTTTCAGAAATCTATGCAATAAAGGTTGTATCTAATTCAATTATTTCGAAGATCGGTTTGAGATAAAAACATATGGATATCAGAGTGATATCATAATCAAATTTATTATAAATTTGTTATCCCTATATGTTAAGTTGAGATAGACAAGAAGATGTGCAAATTTTGAGACTTTGGACATATCTCAACTTAGTCTAATCGAATCAATTTGGGGATTTTGGGACCCATACCATCTCATCATTCTTTTTCTTGTATGGGCATGAGAAGGAGTAATGTCCAAGACGTGAACAATAGTGGCAACATATAGAATCAACCTCATATCTCTTTCTATGATTTTGGTCTAGGTTGTTCTTTGGTACAAAAGTATATATTTGCCTCTATGTACATTCATGGATTGACTTGCTTGTGTCCTTCTCCAACTAGGTTGTTGATAGGATTTCTCCTTAGGCTTATAACCTAGTCCTCTTCTCCCTATTTGATGATAGGAATTTTCTAATATTTTATCAAGGATTCCATTGTTGCTTAACTTACTAACTTCTTGTTGTAACTTAACGATCTCATCCATTCTTTTCTTGATATCTAATTTTGCTTGATCTAGATTGGATGATAACATATTTCTTTCTTTCACTATATTGTTATAATCTACATGGGTGCACAATATAGGTTGTTTTTTAATATCATTTAACTTTGCAAGCAATTCAGTCTTTTCTTGACATAGAAGATCATAGTTAGTCTCTAGAGTGAAAATTTTCACTTCACTATTACTTAGAGATGATTTCAAAGTACGATTGTCAGACATAATGCTATCTTTTTCAAAACCAAGAGTATTCAATTTAGCATATAAATCGTCATTTTCAGATGTAAGCTCAAGAAGTCTAGCATTTAGATCATCATTTTCTTTATTTGATTTCTTTAATTTCTTTTTGTATTCAACATATTTGTTATGTGTTTCTTCAATAATAGTAACTAACTCTTCTTTAGGTAAGTCAAGCAAGCTTACCTCTTCTTCTTCTTCCTCACTTATTGTAGCAACGAAACATTCTTTATGTGTATCTCCTTTTTTTGACCTCCATGGACATCTAGAAGTAGAGTGCTTTGTTCCTAAGCACCAATTGCAACTTGTCGCACATTTGTCCATGCTCCTTTTCTTGTGGTTGTAGTCACCTCCTCCCTTTATCTCTTCAAGACCTTGTTAGGGCTCCTTGAAGCCTGCTCTGATACCAATTGAAAACCTCTAGAGGGGGGTGAATAGAGTTTTATAATGATTTTAAAGTAATTTAAACTCAAACAACCAAAGTAAAGATTTAGAAGAGGAACACAGGTGTTTAGAGTGGTTCCACCTTAGCAAATACTAAGGAGTCAGTCCACTACCCGGTTGCTTACCCAACCGAGATTTTGAAAGTACTAAATTTTATTACCTCTCAAGGATGTTACATAAAATTTACAATACTTTCTAAACACCCTTTGGACAGCCTTCACCTTGAAGTAGTCTTTCCAACCTCGAAGCAGCCTTCTTTGAAGTAACTTCAAGCTCCCCCTTGAAGTAGCCTTCCTCCCGAAGTAGCTTCCCGTCAAGACAGCCTTCTGAAGTAGTCCAAAGTCTTCCTCTTCACCACGAAGAGCTTCACCCTCTCCAATCCGCAGCCTCCTACCTGGAGTAGCAAGGAGAGTACAAGTAATACAAGGAACAAGAAAGGAATAAAAGAAAATACAACTTATCCTTGTAGCTCAAGGCTTGATTTCCCTAGATCAAGCGTTTGGATTTTCCTAGCCAATATGATGGACTTGTGATTTGCTAGGGTTAGGAAAATCTAGCCTATAGGACGAGCTTGAGCTAAAGGGAAAATGGCCAATTGATCACAAAGCTCAGTTCACACAGATTGCACAAGAGGGCTCAAGTATTTTCTCAAGTATATCAAGTGTAAGAAGTAAATTCTAGTGTCCTATGGCTTGTCCTATTTATAGGAATGGCCTAAGTATGCTTAAGGACGTTCTAGACAACTTCTAGGGGTTTCTAAGTGCTTAACTAGCCGTTAGGTGCAAAGTTGTTGCTTTAACAACGGCTAATTACTTTACTCTGCAGTTTCTGTCAGAGATCGTCTCGGTCGAGGGATGGTCGACCGAGACACCTACTCGGTCGAAGTTTTGTCGACCGACAGGCTCTCTGGATTAACGTTCATTTGCAACTGCCAACTACTTTGTTTGTTGTGTCTAACGGCTACTTTGGATCTTTCTCGGTCGAGGAGTTTGTCGACCGAGAGTGTCTCGGTCGAGGAGTTGGTCGACCGAGATAGATCCTGTTTTAAGATTTCAAGTTAGGCATTAATTATGTGTGTGAGTGTGCATAGGTGATCCTATTGAATGGATGACTAAGGTGTTTAGCTAGGGAAAATCCAATGCTTGATTTACATGCAATTCTAAGTACTTGTACATTATATTTCTGTACAAGTTTTTACAATAATTACATTTGCATGAAAATATAAATACTTCTTGTTGAATTTCCCTTATAGGTTTGTCATCCTGCACACTCAAGTAGCTCGTTAGAAAAATAAGAATGAAATGTTTGTCATAATCAAAACAAAGTGATTTATCATAATATCCAATTTATCCAACAGAGACTCCCTTAGCAAGTCACTTTGGACTGAGTAGAAAATAATATCCTTCTACTGAGTAGGAAAAGTAAGAGATGGCTAACATACCCTACTCTTCTAAAGTAGGAAGTTTGATGTATTCTATGGTGTGCACTAGGCCTAATATTGCACATGCAGTTAGTGATAGTAGTAGATTTTTATCTGACCCTAGTAAAGAGCATTGGAATGTTGTTGAATGGAAACTCAGATATTTGAGAGGTACATCTAGTGCTTATTTATGCTTTGTCGGGGCACCACCAGTTGTTACAAGTTTCAAATATGCATATTTAGCCGGTGATCTTGATCACAAGAAATCTACCTCAGGTTTTTCGTTCACTTTTGCAGGGGAAACTATTAGTTGGCAGTCTAAATTGCAAAAGTGTGTTGCTTTATATACTACTAAGGCAGAATATATCACAACTTGTAAAGCAGGGAAAGAAATGGTTTGGCTCAAGCATTTCTTGCAAAAACTAAGTTTGACACATGATAAGTATGTTATCTACTGTGACAGTCCGAGTGTCATGGATCGCTTCAGGGCAAAACATGTTGATCTGAGATACCATTGATTACATGAAGCTATCAGTGATGACCACTTGAAGCTGAAGAAGGTCCACAATAACGATAATATTTCTGACATGTTGACAAAGACAATTCCTACAAAGAAGCTTGCTACTATAAGGAGCTCTCCGGATTGAACTCCAACTGAGGAGTCATTAGAACATTCTCTCCATTGGGCTGGAGGGAGAGATTGTTGGGCCTACGACCCTTTTGGATTCCATCCCATTAGGACTTGCTACCACTATGGCCATGGGTTTATATAAACCCATGTGTTGCCTTGAGACAAAGAACAACATATCTGCAAACCAAGAAGCAAGCCGCCACTTTTCCTTTTTACCTGTTGCTATGTACAAGACAGAAGAAAGAAAGGCCAAGGAAGAAGAAAGAAGAAACAAGAGAAAGAAAAGAGGACGAGACCGCTCTAGTTCTCTTCTCCTATTTACATCAAGTTCTCCATCACAACCATATTCTTATTCTACTCATGTATTCTCTACAAGGGGGTGTTTTCTGGGGAGGTCTTTTGGTGTGTTGACGTACCGATCTGGTATACTATGTATCTCTTTCTTTTGCTCTATATTCCCCAAATTTTGGATCAAAACTTGGGAGTAACTTTGTAATATGTTGATTTGTGTATTTCTCCACATGGCTTTGACCCTGTGGTTTTCTCCTCACACATTGTGGGGGAGTTTTCCACGTAAATCATGGTGTTCTTGTGGTAAGTTTGTTCGTGTTTATTTTTTCTATGCTTGTATATGGATCTTGCCTATAACGTTGTTGCGCTGCGCTACACATATTGGATGTTTTTTGTGTACCTAGTCCACACGTGCAGGTTCTTCCGCATTATTTTTGGCTTGTAACAACCCCTTTAAGTTTATGAACTCACACATGAGAGGGATATTGTTAAGTCATGCGTGAACAGATTTAATCCCACATTGCCTGCATGTGGAGATGTGCATCCATATAAGTTGTTGGGCTACTCCTCCTATTGCCAATTGATTTTAGGAGGTTTATGTATTGGGCTGAACCTTCCCCCTCAGTTTCTCCCCTACAAATGGTATCAGAGCTTGGTTTGGGTTTGGGGCTTTGTACTTTTGTGAAATACACTATCATGCTGTGCTCTGGGCCTATGGAGTGTGGTGCAATTAATTGTCTTTCGGGGGGCTTGCAACTTTGCACTTTTGTGAAATACACTATCAGACTGTGCTCTGAGCCTATGGAGTGTGGTGCAATTAGTGGCCTTTCGAGGAGGAGTTTATGAGCTTACACATGAGGGGAAGATTATCAAGTCATGTGTGAAGGAATTTAATTCAATATTGCCTGCTTTTGGAGATGTATGAGCTACTCCACTCATTGCAAATTGTTTTTAGAATAGAACCTCAAGCAGATTATATATTGGGCCGAACCTTCCCCTCAATTTCTCCTCTATAATTATGTGACACATCTAATAAAACTTACACCATGACTAAATCTGTGGGGTGCTGTCGTGTCCAAACGGGTCCGCCAACTAGCCATGTCAATCGGTGCACACCATAATTGAAGGTTTTTTACTTGTCATGTTAGTGCTAAATTCACTCGATACACTTTTTTTTTAATAAACTTTGGATTATTGACGCCCTCAAGGTGTTTTAGAAGACATTGACTTTTCAAATATCATAGCATTATAGATGATCTTACTTGATTGTTTAGAGGTGATATTTATATACAAAATTTGCTATCAAACACACATTTACCTTGATAAACGAATGAACTTCATATACAGCATCGCTCTGAAATTATGATCGCATGTGTGCCACCCAGCCACTAGGGCTGTAAATGTGTAGGGTATGGTGCATGTATGGTCATATCCATAACCGTAACCGTTTAGTTAAGCAGATATGGTTATAGTTATATACCCGCTTTGTTGAAATCTATACCCGCAACTACCCATATCCGTATAACCGTCGGGTATATAGATGGGTAATTGGGTATACGGTTATGTTTAACTTATTATAATAACACACTACAAACTTTGAGATACAACAAACTACCACACTTAAATTGATAGGTTATAAAGAAATATCATTCAAGGCAGAGAGAAGAGACGAGTGGAATGAGAGAATGACTTTATGACTTTCTTAATTAATTGAAATGTACTTGTGTGGCTATAAAGGTGTGTCAATAGATTTGCTCAGTATCCTACTGCAAGATACTTATATGACTAGATTTGAATGCTACAATATGGAACACTACCTTGTAATATAAATATTTACTATTTTAAGGTATATATACTTGCTAGATGTGAGTCCTGCACCATTACATCTTAATATAAATTATTTATATAAAAATATAAGTAATGAGTATATGGGTATACAGGGTATGTGTATATACATAACCATAACCTTACCTTGTAAGAGGCCGGTATGTGGGTATAAGGGTAAGCGGTTACATGGTTATAATATTTATACCTATGGTGGATTTAGTGGGTATGAGTTTGAGGGTATACATGTATACTTATGTTCATTTAGAGCCCTACCAGCCACCCGCCCAGGTGTATGCTTATTACTAGTGTGTATATAAAAAGACTGGGTTGATTATCTAAAATCAAAAAATAAAAAAGACTGGGTGGCACCGTACGGCTGACGTGTGACGAGTGGCATATATTACGGACAAATAAATACCCAGTTGCACGGTACGCGCTTCTAGCAACGGGCCCACCGGTCCGGAATTTCATTGCTCCCATCTCTCTCACTGTCTGACCTCATAGCCTCTCCGTGTCAATCCACCACGGACCACGGCCCAGAAAAATCAGCGGTCGGCGCAGGTCGACGGAGAAGTCTATGGTCCGCAACTGCCACCGCGGTGATGCCGCCGAAGCAGCAGAGGGAGGAGGATGGAGCTGGGAGGGAGGATGAAAGTGGAGCTAGCGGCGAGAAGCGGCAGAAGGGCGCCGCCGCTGCCAACTTCCGGAAGTTAGTCGTCCTCTTCTCTCTCTCTCTCTATGTCTGTCCTCGAATCACTCGCTCTGGTTCATCCTGCTTAGTACTGGTAGATTCTCCGAATCGGATTGTCACATGCGGACTTGCACATCCCGATTAGTTTATCTAGGAGAGATGTTTGTTCGTCCCCTCTTTTATTTTTCTATAGTTCTTCTGAAAACGGGGTGAATTTTGTGGGTTAACTTGTTTAATGGGATTCTCCTACAATCATGTGATTATTCCTATAGAATCTGCACTGATGCGATGCTCTTAGCTGCTGCTCTAGCCTTAGGGATCGTGCTTATTCTGTCAGAGCTCATGATAAATGCTGCGCTGACCTGAAAAATATGTCTGTCTAAACTGGATATATTCAATCTCTGACGAATTGGGATTCCTTCGTATAATTTATTGAATAGCTTTCTTTTTCGGATAAAAGTTCCGGCTACTACAACACTATGATGTTATCCCTGTTAATTCTTGTTCCACATTTGGTGCAGGGTGGTCGAGGAAGCTATGGTGAAGAATAAATTGATTTCTACCGTGGAACCTCTAATCCGTAGAGTGGTGAGTGTACTTTTACCTCAAAAAAAAAAAGATTATGCGGAAAATTCTAAAACCGTCTGGAACATCTAGAGATTATCGCTGAATGAATATAAGTATGAATTTGAATATCTGATACTGGTTAATGGAAATACCACTCATACATTGACATGATGAAATTCTGTTATATCAGAGCTGGAACTTTACAATCATAAAGTGATAACTATATTAAATTATTGGACTATATCTAGTAGCTGCAGATTTATATATAACTGGCTGCAACTGCTTAGCTGACACCAATGTGGTTGCTATTGAGGCTTAGAGGATCTAAAGATGACGATAAACTTGCTGGAGCTGCTGAAATTTTCAAAGATATCAAATGGTGAAACTTGATTTGTTAGTGATATATACCACTTTTTTATAATCATATCATGTGAATATTTACACAAACATATACCCAGACGTATCTAGCCTTGCATTTATCTTTCTGTATGGACCTCTTATGTATATTCCCTATGTACCTCGCTATGCATTTGCGAGTTTACATATTTGACCTGTGCTAGTTTTTGATCACATGCTACCAAAGCACATCAACTGGAATAGTTATCTCTCTAAATGCCAATTCTTGCCTATATTTGGCACATATTTTTTGATATTGCTAGTTTGCCTATTCATTCAGTCATTCTTATTATCACATTGAAACCAACACATTCTGATTTGGCTACATTTCACCGGACACTTGGACCTACACATGTCACATCCATAGTGCGCTATATGGTGGACACTTCTTCCACCTGCTGTGTGGCCTAGACATCAAAAGTGTGCTACCGGGTTTTGTTGCCATTCCTTGGATCCAAGTTTTCTCGAATCACAAGTCTAATTTATAAATAATTATTTATATGATGATTAAGTTATCTGAATGACTTCTCTGTTCTTGTTAAATATGTTGTTGTTATAATACCAGCCGACTTCAGCATTCATGAACTTAGTTGATAAATATTACATAAGATGGAAAAGTAATTGATGGGGAATTGCAGATTGATTGAATAGTAGGAGTATACCTAATCACAAATAGTTAGCTACAAGTGCCGTATGACTCCTCCTCATGTTTACATCAGGGAAGAGAAACATGCTGCCTGAAATCAACACTGGGTCATGAGTACGGATCCAGACCACGTTGTACGCTGCATATATCAGGCAGACTCGGGAGACTTGATGTTGTTATAGATGGGGAGGTTACCCTGTTGGCGTGTATGCCTTAAAGGCCCATTGTTACACGGATATTATGCACTTTCTGATTTGATCAATTAATGCAATCCGTTTTATTGTGCTCATTTGATTTTCTGATATTGATGAACATAATAATTGTCCTCGGAATGATCGGTTCAGAGCTATGAGACTTCAAGTGCATGCCATGAACATGAGATCTCAGTGAATGCTACGAACACTATATCAAATATCTGTGATAAAATATGATTGTGAAATGAGACTAAAATAATACATCATGACCGGTATGTGTGGTGATAGATGACAATGTCTCATGGCGGTAGGTATTGGATATAAAGTCAAACACATAAGTACTTGTTAGAAAGAACCGTGTACTAGATTCATGGGCCGTTTTATGATTATTGTAAATGATGAACTTGTAGAGATGTTGGAAGTTTCCAAAGTTATCAAATATTGGATTTCAATTGGCAATGGCATTTATAGCATTTTCATGATCATGTCATGTGAATATTTCACAAACACACACACATGTAGGTAGCCTTGCATTTATCTTTATTTGGAGACCTCTTATGTATATATACTATGTCTCCCTCTATGCATATGTAGGTTTACCTATTTGAACTATGCTAATTCTTAATCAGATGCTACCGAAGCACAACTAGAACAATCATCTCTCTTAAGGGCTAGTTTGGTTGGGTGTAGTGGGATGCAGTTGTGTGAGTTCGCAATGTAAAAATGTACATTAAACACACACTTTGTCATCCGGCTACACCCTACCAAACAGGCCCTAAGTGCAAATTGTTGCCTTTATTCGCCACTTACTAATTGATACTGCTTTTCGCCCT
The DNA here is from genome assembly GCA_963693085.1 of Alisma plantago-aquatica. Classification (NCBI taxonomy): domain Eukaryota; kingdom Viridiplantae; phylum Streptophyta; class Magnoliopsida; order Alismatales; family Alismataceae; genus Alisma; species Alisma plantago-aquatica. Next base: position 861,308,849 of record OY856409.1, read on the forward strand.
GTCATTCAATCATTCGGGTCATCATAATGAGCACGACAGATGCCCACCTAAATGCATCCATCGGCTGCATGTCTTGTACATTCAAAGTGCGCTACCTGGTGGACAATGTGGCAGATTATGCAGTCAAGGTCCTTTCAGGAAGTCAATTGTCCATATGGTGGCATGGCTCCTGGGCTGAACCAATTAAGCATATGCAGCCCCACCGGCGCTTTGTGTTAGCAATTCTGTGTGGCAGATATGGATTCTTAAGAACATGGGGGTATGCAAAACCTCGACTTCTCCATCAGCTTTGCAGTGCATACCTTGGGAAGACGAGTAAGCCACAAGAGGATGTCTGAGTTGTCAATTCCTAACAGGGTGAAACGTTAGATTGCTCATAGTGTTACACAGATCATGTTATATAATAACCGTAATTTCTAGGAAGGAGTCGAAGCAAGTTGATTTCTTAATCTTTTTATTCAGCACATTAGTAGATATTGCGTAACAGAGCTGATTGGAAAAGTAGGATCCATGTAGCAGACACCAACATGGTTGGGATTGAGGCTTAGATGATGCTGATGCTGATGATTAGTAAATATTGTGGTGTTGTTTTTTATCATGTCAGAGGAAACATATATTGCTCCTTTTAGATTCTCTTGCATTTAAAGTTTTTGAAGACACTTTTGCATCATTGATAGTTCTTATGAAGAGTGGCCTAATTGCTAACATTTAGTACTTATATGTTTTTTTGGAAAGTAACGTTAACAGGGTACTACTGTGATTTCTTCAGGTGAAAGAGGAAGTTGAACGAGCTCTATTAAAATTTCTAGGCAGCATAAAACAGTGAGGATTGTGACCAACGAGCTATTCCTTTCATATTATAACAAACTGAAAATGCTAAAGCGAAAATGTCTCTTTATGTAGGCCATGTGTAAAACAGCTGTGTCCTGCAACCTCTTCCATCTTACAGCTACAATTTAATTCGTCGCTCTGTCTTCCTATCTTTACTGGAGCAAAGATTGAAGGAGATGGTGGCTGCTCAGTAGGTTTATCTTTAGTAGATGCAATCACAGGGGTTGTCACTTCTGGCCCCGAGTCAGTAATTAAAGTTGAAATAGTTGTCCTGGAGGGAGATTTTGAAGGCAATGACAGCTGGACAGTTGAAGAATTTCAAAACAATGTCATTAAAGAAAGAGATGGAAGACGGCGTCTTCTTTCTGGGGATGTTGCTGTGGATCTAAATCAAGGCAATGGTACCCTCAATGAGCTCTCATTTACTGATAATTCAAGCTGGACTAGAAGTCGGAAGTTTCGGCTTGGGGCTCTAGTTGGAAATGGCTATCTTAACGGAATCAGAGTAAAGGAGGCTGTGACGGAGGCTTTTGTGGTCAAGGATCACCGTGGAGAACGTATGTTACTGACAAAATCACCAGTGCTTTGTATCTCTGTGCTTGTTTTAACCTAGTTTCTGATTTTCCAATATTGATATCTATATCACTTGCATAAAACCATCAGGGTCTGTCTAAATTGAATATAGTTGATCTGACCCATTGATAGAAGGTATAGCTTTTCAATTTTGAAATCATCAAACGTTGCAGCTTATTATCTAGGTGTTAGCTTTCTCATTTTGAGTTATGCTAATGGTGAATAAAGCTACATATAAGGACATCGCAGTGATCACTATATCATCATCTCACACCATCCCGTCTTACAAATATGTTTTCACTTGTATGCCACGGATCTGGGTACACTTGTAATGCTAAGTACTTTTAGATTTTCTTTGCAGTGTACAAGAAACATCATCCCCCTGTATTGGAAGATGAAGTTTGGCGTCTGGAAAAGATAGGAAAGGATGGTGCCTTCCATAAACGATTGAGTAAAGAAAAGATCAATACAGTAAAGGACTTTTTGATGCTGCTATCTGTAGACCCCCCGAAGCTCCGAAATGTATTTCCTTCCTGCTTTACCCCTAGATGAATTAATATGTTATCCGCGCTAAATGATTTATTTGTGTCATATGCTTAGAACGTATATGCTGGGTGTTATATTACATGAATTTAACATGTGTTTTGGAAGGGAAAACAATATACAATTTGTGCAACAGCTACAATATTTGGAGTCAGCATGACTCCCAGGCAAATATAAATTAGAGATTTTTTATCGATTTTTATAGTTGATTGTTGTAAGGGTAGTTTGAAAATCCAAATGGCATACTAGAATCGGTATTGTAATATCTACTACGATTTTCTGTTTCATTCTCTTATATCTTTCAATCCTAGCCTAAATCTTCTCTTATCTGCCTTCTGCAAAAAGCAGACACGTCTTCTAGTTTTCAATTTTGGTTTACAATACATTAAAGAAATACAGCTGTTCTAAACTATTACAAATTAAGCAGGCTTTTTGTAAGCTGTACTTCTTGTAAGCTGATATTAAGTATAGTAATGTTATATTTCCTGTAAGCTGATGTTAAGTATAGAAATGTTATATTAATTCTTATATCTTGTCATTCAAAGCAGTACTGGTGATGATTGATTTTAATTTTGATTCTAGAATCTAATAATTTTGGCTTTATGAATGTCTCACGGAGTTGGTTACATTTATGCTCAGATTTATGCCACTCACCATAAAAGACCAACAATAGAATATGGAAAAAAAAAAACCCAACATGTATGCCTGTGATTAAAAAAAGTACCGATGTCATTTGTCAACCCACTGCCGCCGCCTCACCAGCCTTTCCTTGAGAAGCGAATGTTCATCTTATTGTTTTTTCCCGGTACTACTTAGGTTTGGTAGGCCACTTTATTCATATTCGTTGCCCCAGATCCATATACAATAAAGATGGGATGGGCTCTGTGAAACCCAATTGATTTTCTGGATATTGCGATGATTCTGCTGCTTCCCGCTCATCACCCGCCAACGGTATCTTGGTCATGACCAATTGAAGGTAGCATTTCATGGAAGAGGTGTGGTAGAACTTCCTTAGAAGACCTTTTTCCTATCTTCTTCTTCGTCCACCCCTTCCCCCAACTCCCCGTACACCACGTGTCACATATGGAAATTAGTCACGTTTCTGAGTCTGACCCATAAGTTAGGATGCTAAACAGTAATCTAATCTGTGATCTTTATACATGAATTTATTCACATACTTCTATTCATAAGAATTATCTGCTAATGCCATCTTCTACAGATCTTGGGCTCTGGTATGTCTGCTAAAATGTGGGATGTGACGGTGGAGCATGCTCGAAGTTGTGTGCTTGATAACAAGATGTATGTATACAATCATGATATTCAAGACGGAAGTGGATTAGTTCTTAATGTTGTAGGAGAACTGAAGGGTGCATTTTCCAAACAGCAATTTATTCCCCTCGCTGAACTCTCAGATATCCAAAAGGCAAGTTTTTCCAATGATTTTTTTTACCTGCGGCAGTTTTTACTTGCTGGTCAGTTAATACTTTTATGGTCTAGCCAAGATTTTGGAAGTGCATAACAGGTAGCAGGAGGTTGGGTCCCCTGGCCACCAAAATGCTGGGTTCGTGGTTCAAGCCACCACAAATTGGAAATGCAACTGTTATAAAAAGAGGCTAGGGAACCCAGACCTAAATCTTACCGGAGATTCCCTATACTGGTTTTTCGTTTGACATCATTAATGAGCCTTTTTACGTGATCAAACGATATGGATGGGAAGCATGTAGTTTGGATAGGATATGGTCTGAATATCATGATCTGAGTGGAAATTGCTGATTTTCAGAGCTACCATTAATATGTATTATGTGTGTATTATCTTATGTGCCCGTAAACTTTTTCTATCCAATTAAATCGTGCCAAAAGTTTGTCATGGTGCAAAACAAGGTCTAGTCAGAAGAAAATTTTCTCTTCTTACGTGTCAAATCATCTTTCCCTATAACATAGTCATCCAGGCCCCTGCCAGGGTGGGCTAGGCTCCAGCAGAGGTGTCCAAGTCTGGGCGCCTAGGCCAGCAGTGGACCGGATGGACGCTTAGGGCCTTTTTGGCCCAATAAGTCACTTTGGAATCAAATTATGTCATATCAACTTAAATTTTGTCAAACTAGGTCATGCAGGGTTGCCCTATGGCTAAATTAGGACAATCTATGTTTGTTTCATGTCAAATTAAGTTTGGTGAGGTCTGAGTTAGGTCAAACTGAATTAAGTCATCTAATCTAGGTCCCATTTTGGATTACTCAAGTTCAGGAAATCAATGTAATATACTCGGTAAGATACACATATAGTGATATTTATTCCAACTCAGAAATAATTATAAATTATAGAGCTAATAGAACACGTAGGCCACCAACATGGTGGCGCCTAGCCGCTTGGGCGACTAGGCTCCCAACTCCAGGAGGCCAGTGCCTGCCGCCTACCAACTATGCCCTATAGTTATATACATACTGTTTTTATATTATGTGGCTGGATTTAAATGATTGATAATACATATATATGCCCAGCGGATTATGATATAAACTATGAAGCTAATAAGAATCTTCAGAGAAGCTTCCTCTCGCGAAACATTGAAGCAGGGGTGATCAAGAAAGAGAAGAACAATTATAATGCTTTTAAGATGTGGCTGAAAACCTTCAGTCTTTGTATTATATCACTACTGTAAATAATATAACAATTTCAATGTTTTGTTCATTGAGTGCTCTATTTTATGGAGGCCCAAGGACTTCTTTGTTATAACTTGGTTATGGAGGAAAACTTTTAGGGTGAGCGATAACCCATCTTCAATTGGTGTTGAGCCTGATATCTTGATTGCCAGTACTGTATTTAGCGTGACCCAGGGGCTTCACCAAGATCCGAAGGTGTAGTGTTTTACTGTACAACTTATATATTTTTCAAAAAAATGGTCTAGAAGGGTCCCTTTTCTCCGAGCTTATGCATTATTCTTTATTCCCATCAGCAATCCTCTCCTTCCCACCTACTTTGGGTTTTGAGATAAACCCAAGACCTGCTACTATATGAACTCGAATTACTACTGGGCGAACTAATAGAGAATTGGTGGAAGGACAGAGTGCACTCAAGCTACAGAAAATTCACCTTATAATACGTGGAATACAATCTTACATACATGCATTCTGGGCAAGGAAGAAGACAAGCTTTAATAGAGATGAGTAAATGCCTACATCTAGTCTACGTGCGAATCTTCAAGCATTTAATAATTTATGGGATTATTTTGCAAAAATAAAACACACTTATAACATTATGGGAGGTCACTTAATACATAAAAGTATAAAACAATTATGGATAATGCCAGAAAATGTAAAAATTATGCGATCTTAATGCAAATAGTAGGCTATTACTGTATCAAACATGAAACCAAGGTATGAAAAGCTTTTCAAAGTTCAATATGTGAAATCATGCATCGAAATTGTTGATTATCATGTACAGAAACTTGTAGTGACGACGATTTTACCTCTCTAGTCCTTTTATGGACAATGACTATGCCATAGTCATCATTATTAAATTTTACCCGGATATGGAGAACATGTTTCTAGAGCCACCTGGCAGGAAACCATGCAGAATGACGTGCCAATCATGCACCCCTTGACACTCTGGATAACATTGTACGTGAATACATGTACAAGGACTTCGACGTAAAGGTCTGAGACTTGGGTCATCGTTATCCAGGCTCTCGCCTGGGCTTCGCCTAGGCCACCTAGGCTCTCGGTGGTCCGCCTTAAACTGAGCGCCTAGGCTTTTAAATATCTAAAGTAGATGCCAAGACCTTTTAGGCCCAAATTAAGACACTTGAAGACAAAATTTGCATAGATTAGGTTGGAATTTGGGCAAATTAGATAATGTTTAGTTATTTTGGGGAAGAAATAGATCTTACATAGGCCAAATCAGATCTAATTTGGCCAGATTAGGTATGATTTGCAGGAAATATGTCTGATTTGGGAAAAATATCTTATTTGGTGGAATTAGATCTGAATTCTCTAAATTAGGGGTCGTTTAGGTCAATGTAGGACAAACTAGGGGAAATTATGTCTGATTAGGTCATGTTATGCCAAAATCGGTCTAGCTTTGGCTAAATTAGGTAAGACTGAGTTAAATTAGGTCCAATTTAGATCGTGTTAGGTCAAATTATGGTCGAATAGGTCTATCTTAGGTCGTGACAGGTCACAGGTGTGATGTAGATGAAGTTATGATTGATTAAGCTTAGGCATTAAGCAATACAAATGTACATAATGATGTACATATTTGAATATAACTGAATGTATACACAAAATCATTTATTTATATGTAAAATATAAACAAATATGAAGAACGCCTAGGCGAAGCCTAGGCGCCTAGGTCTCCTAGGCTTCCCCTAGGTGGGAAGGAACGCCTAGCCGCCTAGACAACTATGCTTGGGTGTGATGTTCCACTTGTAAAGTTGTACTATACTTTCCTATATGTAGTATATACATATGTGAGACAAATCGAATTAGGTTGTCATACCTCCTTGTATGTGAGTTTCACATAGTGTCAAACTCAACATGTTATGAAACCCTATAGTTGTGTACAAAGAAGATGTTGGAAACTTCTTCTCCTCATCGACAACATCAACTTGTAGTTTATTACCCGTGAAGGACGATAATCCTGTCCAAGTTGCATTGTGCACCCTATGCTCTTTATTCGTTGCCGATGACTATTACGTGGATCACTCCTTAGTGCCAAGCAATGTGCAACGTCATCTCCTTGATCGACTCGATCACCACCAACGTTGTCTGAGGGCACCAGGCTTTGTCGGTCTTGTTGGATTTCATGCCTTGTCGACTTCCATGCCTTGTCGACTATCAAAAATTCACCATCCAACACTAACATCAACACACGCAATGTTCAAAATTTTGACAAAATGGTCTAAATTTCGTCTGGAATTTCTGTTTCGGTGGCAACCGAACATCGAAATTGACTGACAAAACTCTCAAAACAGGCGGGTCATTGATTTTTTTTCTTCTACTTTTTCATATACTATGTACTACCTAGAGCATATTTTTTTGCACAGTTTTGTGTCTTTAAGTCTATATGTTGTGCTTGCAAACTATAATGACTTAGTTCATTGATTTCACCATTGAAAATTGACATAAAAAATCCCCATCGAAATGCCCGTCGAAACAGTTTAGCGTCTTTCACTAAAAAATGACGAGACCCCACCCCCACATATCCAATATGAAATATTATTACATATTTGAGTAGATCTACACTAGTAGATCATTTTATAAAATTTCATAAATTAATTCGTTTATTTTGCCGTCGAAACGCCGGGAACACATTTATCAAAATTTTGTCAAAATTTGTCGCAATTTCTGAATCTGTGGCCACCGAAACGGCATTGAAATCGGACATTTTCTTCCTTGAACATGCGTCTACCTCGCATGTCACATGACTACAAATCTACTACCTCTATGCTGGCGGCCTTGATCCAAGCTGTGGCTGACAACTATCATTCATGCATGCTAGTTAAGGTGCGCCCCTAGGAAGCAAAACACTTCACGGGGGTGCGCCTTGCCTAATTAGTCGCCTTACGTGATTTCAATTGATCCTATGACATATTGATGACCTTTAATGGCCTTATTTCATATCTTAACGTTCAAACATATATTGTTGTCTATGTGATGTGCTAAAATAACTTTATCTTTTAGAATTATTTCTTTTTGTAGAAATTTATCAAATTTTCATGTTTTACACCTCGTCACCTTCAATTTAATTTCTTAGTTTAGCGACTATGTTATCGAGGATTCTCTATGGTAGATAAATCTATACCTCTTTATTTATTCTCGATCTCTTGCATTGTTTAGTATTCTTCTTCTTGTTGGCAATGTTAAGAAATATTCTTAGACATGTAATTGGTGATGTTCTCGTACCATAGAACATATGTATATCCTTGGATCAACCATAATTTTATGGATTTACCTACACGCACGCACACACACACACACTATATATATATATATATAGTGAAGCTTGAATACACTCGAATGTAATCGAGATGCTATACACCTCAGTCGTTTTCCATCATGAAGCAATTATTTTAAAAAATCAATTATTTTGAAAATCTAAACCGTTGATCTTCTTAAATATCATAAGAACATTCTATGTCATAAATTTGAGCTCATTTAGACAACATGTCAAGCATCTAAAGGAGGAAAAAATCATGCATTTCAAATGAGTTATGTGCGTTGATTTTTGTCCTTGGATGAGTGACTTACACTCATCCAAATGGGCTCAAATTTTGTATATGACCTATTATTATTGTAACAATGAAAATCAATGGAATAGATTTTGCAAACATATGGTTTAGATAGGTAAACACCATTGGGTGTACGGTGTGATCTGTACACTCAAGTGTATTCTAGCCCGACTCTCTCTCTGTGCGTGTATATATATACTGTATATGGAGAGAGAGATAGAGAGAGTGAGAGAGATTATGCTGGAGTGTATCAGAGACAAATTACACTCAAGTCAATTTCTATTATTTTTAAAAATATAACCCAATGATCTTCTTAAATATCTTATGACTGGACAATATGTAAAATTTTAACTCGTTTGGACACTTATAGGTTATGCATCTAAAGGCAACAAAAATGATGCATTGTAAATTAGTTATGTACGTTGAATATATTGTCCTAGGATGAATGACTTGTACTCATCTAAATGAGCTCACATTTTGTATGTAGTCTATATTTGTCATAACAAAGAAAATCGATGGTTTACATTTTACAAAGAATTGGTCTTGATAGTAAACAATACTTGAGTGTACTGTGCGATCCGTGCTAGTCCGTACACTCTAGCGTATTCTAGCCTGACACACACACACTCCTCTCTCTCTATATAAAATATACCATATATTATATATATGAAGGGGAAATGTCGTAAAAAATCTTAATACATGTATATAATATATAGATATAGGTAAAATGCATTGGTTCATAGTAATGTTATTAAGCTATACGAAGTTAATAGAGAAAGAAGTAGACCTGAATTAATTTAAAATGTGCTCACAAAAAGAGATCTAGAATCAATACACCTCAAAAAGAATATAGCTTTAACATAACAAAATGCAAAAGAAGGATCCTTGTAACCGACTTGAACTTGGTTGGGATTGAGACTTAAATGCGGTGACGATGATTCCTTTGATAACTGTGGTGGGGCATTATCTGAAAAGCACATGATAGATGTGTCATACATAATCCGACCGAATAGTAATATTTTAAGGGTAAATTCACTTAATGACATCTTGATGGTGGATAGTTTGGTAAATGTATAATGAGTGGCAAGTAAGCAAAAGCCTTACAAGGGGTACATTGACAAGTTGGTAAGGAAAAAGTGAGTAGTATGTATATAAGGCTTTATGAGGGATATGCTGGTGAAGGAAATTTGATGAGGGATAGGTATCTGTTTGCTTATAAGGGTATGATAAGTAGTGGCATGTTGCTTAAGGAATGGCAGGTGGTATATTGGTAAATGGTAGTAAGTATGGTATGCAGATGAAGGGTTGGTGATCTATATTCTGATGAAAAGTATGTTAGGAGGTATAGTGATAAAAGGCGTCTTTGGTGGTTTATTGGTAAGGTTTTGGTATGTGGTTTGTTCATAATGGATGACATGTTTATATTAGTAATGCATTTTCAGAATAAGTGAATAATAGAATCTGTTTTTAATGTTACCGGATATAGCAAAGAAGTTATGGAAGTCAGATTTTGAGTTACCTACCAGTGGAAAAATATATACTTGCATAAATAAAAAAAATGCTCATTAAGTAGATTCTTATGATATCCACATTTTTAAAAAAAAAGTAGCAGTATCTTCAAAATAAGATGATTTTGATGCTTGGAGCGATTGGAGATGTATAATTACTTGGATTCCAATACTATGCCGAGATGGTTAAAGTCATGTGTGCATTGAAAATCTAACTAGTGTATGAAATTGATTCCCTGTTGAAGTTTATCTTTCATCAGAGATTCCTGAAGCACTCTCTTTTGGGAGCCCCACATGGCCATCTATGTATGTCATGCTACATCACGAAAGTCCTGTCATGCTTTTTCTCGTGCTTGACTTCACACAGTAAGAAATATAATTTATTTCCTGTGTATCTTTCACGAGCATAGGTCTCTAGGGTTGACCATGTAGAAGTCAAGGTATTGCTCTCAATACGGCTTAGAAGGAGCTAGTCATTGATGTTATGGCAGTGAGTTTGCTTGCATTTTGAGAGATAACACTCCATGGCCCTGTACCATTACTCATGATCCTAGGTTAAGGATAAAGATGAGATGTGTGGAATGTGAATGTTAGTTCACTTCATTTTCCAAGTTATTTTTCGTGCAGAATAGTAATAAATTCAACTCGATTAAAAATTTCAAGGTATACCAATCAGGTATAACACTCGAGTGGCTAAATAAAGAAAATAAGAGTAACTAAACTGTGTACTTTAAGGAATTTGAAAAATAGTTCTGTAGAGAAAAATAGAGTTCATCTGCTGCCAAGAGTAACTGAAAATACTGCAAGTAGGAAATTACTTTTTGGATTGGCGAGAATGGGGAGTCCTTGACAGCCCCTGATGATTGCATCCTGAGTGGAGTTGCCAAATTTATAACACTCAATTTGAGTCGTCACTGGAGGGTGTGGATGGTTATGATTGGAGAATGTGGAGGGTGCTACAAGGGGAAAGAGATGAGAGACAGAATCCACTGCTAATATGCTTTGAGCGGACATGGATACCTGAAACTTGTGACTACTAGAGAGGGTTAAACCATCTATTTGGCAAAAGTGGGTATTGTCTACCTCATCCATGATACTTCAAAATGAGTAAAGGGAGCATCTGGATATCTTTTGGTCAGTGAGCTTCTATAATATTGTCACATGTTTTAAGACCTAATGAAGATGCCGATCTGGCAAAGCTATTGGGTGCTGGTTTCAGGTTCAATCATCGGGGTCAACCTGGTAATGTCCGCATGATTGCATGCATGTGTGTGTGTGGGTGAGTGAACCAAATCAAACATACACTAAAAAAAACCAGACCTGTAAATGGATATCAGGAATCCGCACATTCGTTCCGGATTTGAGTCCGAAATTTTATAAAAAATCCGACATCCTCATAATCCGAATTGGATTTAGGATAGCAAATTTCATATCCGAAAATTTCGGATATGGCTGTATCTGCTCCGAAAAAAAATAAAAAAATGACAATTATATACATTTATTATTAAATATATATTATCTAAATGTAAAAATAGGGAAATATAGATATTTATCATATATATGCATAGTAATATCAATGTTTTCTATATATAATATACTTATAACAATACATTTATGATTTCTGGTTTGGATCGGATATTTATCTAAATTTGGATATTATTTGTCGGACCGGATTCATATATTATTACATGATATCCGTCGGATATTGGATCTCGGATATCAAATCGATTTTTTTTTCGGGTTCAGTTATCGGATATAGTAGTATCCACTCCGTATTCGATCCGTTTACAGGTCTAAAAAAACCCAACCACTACTTATGTGTGTGAGTGCAATATAAACATACATTCCAATAGGTGCGTGCAAACAGTCAAAAGTACATGTAAAGAGTCATGAATAGAGTAGCAAATTGGATTATCAATTGGTACTTAGTACGAATGGAAGTGGAAACCACACACACACACACACACACACACACACACATATGAATTGATTAATCAATACCCTCTATGATTAGATACTGTAAAGGTACAAGAACTCAAGAAGCAAACCATAGTATACTGTTTTCCTACCTATATTAAACTTGTGTAGCGGTGTAGTATGTGTTTCTTTGATTCTTTCACTCTACCACCTTCTATGAATATAGTACTTTATAGCTGATTGACAATATCCTATAGGATCTATATTCATGGTGCACGTGTTTTACCCACTCATTGTATAATATTATGTAAAAGTATCGCACAAGTTCTATATGAGTACTGCAAATAGGTCAAAATGCTATGTAATTTTTAGCTATGACATCTGCATGTACAATTATGTTGTATTCATACAATGTTAAAATAGAATGTGTCCTTATGTTGTTCTTTGACTGCTATAATGTGCTGTACGATACCCCTATCTAATCAAATGTTTAGTTCATTCATTGACTAAAACTGTTCATAATTAAAAGTGATTCAGATTCATGATGTACTTTTATCATAAGTCCATGAAACTGTAATCGATATGATTATATGCATATGAACCATTATGTACCCTACTCTTTTGAATAACAAGCGTTTTACGTGGTTATTGGGTGGTTTTTCAATAATTTAGGTATGTGGATGTAAATATCTACGCAGTTTCACTTAACGGTCCACTTTTTTAGAGAGCACCCGCTTAATTAGCCGCTTCACGCTTAAGCGCTACGGAAGATTGGTCGCTCACTTCCTGCTTCACGCCTACGCAGTTGCAGCTGAAGTGCCTAGCCTGTCCAATATCCTCTATTATTTGCTATTGAAACTGTGCACGTGAAGCTAAGTTTTGGATAGCATGAACTTCAACCGCTCGGGCCACCCGGTGAACCCCCCTTTTGCCCCAAAAAAGGCTTTGGAGGATACCCTACCCGTCTGACCTCCGGGACCTCCGGGTGATGGTTTGATCAGTTGAACTGGTCGGGTCGGGTCAGGTTGGTCCTCTCGGATTTAAGAAGCTTGACTGTAGCAATGGAAGGATGGAGTGTCGGATTCAAATCATCCTTTTTAGAGAATGGAAGATAAACAGCGATCAGGGAACTATAACAATAGAAAGAAACAGTTACGAAAATACAAGGAGATTGATCTCTTGCACTGCTTTGATTCAGGTCATGGACTGCAGGAGTAAAAAGGAACGAGATATTGCAGGAGGTTCCTGGCTGTTAATGGGAAGGTTGTCAACTGTTCCATCAAGCGACTAGCCAATTACTGCTCTGCAAAGCCCTAGTTCCTTAATGTATATTTAAAAACATTGGGGGAAGGGGCTCCCTGTGTGCATGGAAGGCAGATTCACTAGTATATAAGTGACAAGAAAAAAAAACAAAAAAAGTGGAATTATAATTCAAATAAATTATCTAACGATTTAGCATGAATACAGTAACCAAGCACTAAGTATTGCTCCTAGGTTGAAAACATTTTCTTCTCCCTTTAGGCTCCCACAGCTGATATACACGTGAATCAGACTGGACTTATAGATCAAACAAATTCCGTCATTTCATTAAGAATTTAGACACATGATTTTTAATGATATATGATTTTATAAATATCTGCAGAAACAAATAAAAAGAACCTATATATAGTTATTCCACCTTTGATTCCTAAGTCTACCACAATCCATGTTGTCAAAAAAAGAGCCCAAACACAGTATTAGGCTTGAGTAATTGAGTTCTTAGACTAATACATAGAAGCATAGAGAATATAGAAGTATCTGAAAGTAATGATCACATCTTATTTCATGTTAAGTTGTCCAAATTTATTTGGGACACAACCTACCAATAGCAAAAAATACAAAGGCCACCGGCTGAAATCGTTGATCTGATTGAACTCAAAGGGAAGAAGGAACTCATGTGGGAAATGTTCAATATACACTATATTTGGACAGAAAGGAGCATCCACACTTTTCTTTATATGTGTAGTTGATGAGATTATATGGAGGCTTATAGATGGAGACACCAAAGACTTGTCAAGTTTGGCAAATGATGGTTTTGGTATTATGGTTCCTCATAGCTAACAAGCTGTGCCTCTAAAGCTCTTGTAAAGTTTTTTTGTTATAAATGGTTGAGGTAACACACTTTTGACTCCCAAAAAAAGAATATAGAAGGGGTTGCATCGTTCAATGTAATTTTGCAATACTTCCTCTGTTGTGTAATTACCTGCAATACAAGTCAATTAGTTACTTCAAACTTCATCTTGGTTTATGATATAGATGAATGAAAATGCTAGGTGAGTCAATTTATCAACACTATAATTGGACCCTAAAGCCTACACTATTCTTGTTGAAGCAGTGACATGTAATAGTATCTGTTCCTTTATTATTAATCACATCCTTAGTCTTTTAGTGGAATTTTTAATTTATTTGATGATGGAATGCAGTGACACCCTAAAAACTCAGTATATCAGAATTTGTATAAATATAATTCTATGTTAGATTGCCAATGAAGTGGCACCCAGTTGATTAAAATCGGTTGTTTGTGACCTCACGGATTCATTCTTTTCCCAGACGAGGGGAGGATTAAGATCACCCTTTCCTTAATATTATATGTTGGTTGAACAAGTTAAACCTAAAAGGCTAAAATCAAACCCCCTTTGATCCCAAATCTGTTTGTTGACCATGATCAAATGGGTCATTTGTACCTGATGTGATTTTAATAGTTTTTAGAACTCCTGAATGTTCTTTTTTTTGCAAGCACAAAAACAAAGTTTGTGTTTACAATATTTGGGATGATCCAGTTATAACAACTATTTTATTTTTTGGCACCTAACATGTTTTAATATCAAGATTCTTATGCTTATCCCATCTCAGTTTGAATTAATATTGGAAGATGTGTGGCTTGAGCCCTCGGATGATTCTGTTTGGAATGGCTTAAGTTTCAAAGCATTAATAACGTATAGCACTAGACCGAAGATACGTGTGACTTGTGGTTACCCTATTTACAATCCATTTAAGCTTCAAAGCATTAATAACGTTTAGCACTATACTGAAGATACATCGACTTGTTGTTGCCCTATTTACAATCCATTTGCAATTTACCAAACAAATCCTTTTAAAGTAGAAGTTATAATTGTGAATAATTCATCCTCCGAAGCCAAAATTTTCACTGTATCTTGTTATCAGGACTAATTACAAACTTTGATTCCAGTCTCAAGATGCTTGACATAATGGTAGGGAATATTAGTACGTTCTTTAAGAAGTGCTCCAACACCTGTCTCCTGTTTAATAATTCATCCTCCGAAGCCAAATTTTTCACTGCATCGTGTTATCAGGACTAGTTACAAACTTTGATTCCAGTCTCTAGATGCTTGACGTAATGGTAGGGAATATTAGTACGTTCTTTAAGAAGTGCTCCAACACCAGTCTCCTGTTTGAATTTTGCAACACTTTCTGGTAGTAGTAAATGAATTTTTATTTTAATCAATATTGTTTTTAAAATTTTGTTACAGGCAGACGCAAATAAGCGATTAAAAAATTTATATCAACATCGTGAAGCTATGCATCTCCTGGATATGGAAGCTGTGTTTGGTCATTCTTCTCCTCTGCCCTCTGCTTCTGTTCCTCCTACGTTGGACCACTCCGATGAGAACTTCATGAGTTATTCAGAACTTCAGCGACAAGCAATATTTGGTCATCCTCTCACACCTAATCCAACAACTGATGTTTTCTCCTCAATATATTCAATGGGAGATTCTATGGTTGATGATCATTTGTACCAACAGACATCAGAAACTGATCATGATTATGATTCGTATTTCCAATTCAATGAGGACCCCGGGGGCCAATCATTGCCAGTAGAACCCCGGAAGTACTTGGATCACCATCCTCTAGACAAGCTTTGTTACCGTGCTAATTCACCTGCTGATTTGAGTAGCATGGTTGCTGAATATTTTAGCGGTAAGATAACAATGAGGTGGAGAATTTTGTTGTGCGTCTTGAATTGGAAATCTTCAATAAAAAGAATAGTTGCCTTGAAGAAAACCCGGACTCTTGAGAATGGATAACCTGATTACTCCCTGAAGGGCACATGCATTGAAAATATCCGTAGACATTGGAGAATGGCAGCTGCTTTTCCCCCCTTGAGCTGCTGTATAGAAGGGCTATTCAGTCCAAATGTTTTTGTTGGAATTGTACATGAATATTGTATATATCTACCAAATAGGACTGGATGTCTAAAGAGTAGTTTGTCTTTTCAATTAATGTTAGGGTTCTCTTGTAGGCGTACAGTCCTGAGGCACAGTTCTTTGTAAATGAGTACGGGTCCTTCAGGATACAATCTTGTTCCAGGCATGTGCATTTGCTGCCTAGAGAACACAAGCCTGTGAGTCTTCAAAAACAGTATGCTGCAGGTATTCATATAGTTTGGCATCCTAACAATTTCGCCCCATATACATTTATTGTTCGTAACTATGGAAATGCAATAATTTGATATATAAGGACTCTGTCATGAATTCAGGATACACAAGCATTCACCTGACTCATTAGCGAATTTGACTAGAAGAATCTTATTTTCCTGTGTTGAGCAACGCTGAAGATGGTCCTGACTTTTATCTTCCATATTTTTTGGATGGGATAATGACGACGGAACATGGCTTCCTGTAAGCTTAATTTTCTTGTAAAGCACTTGCCGTCCACTCGCTCAAGTATTTTGCTATGCGAATTTTCTTAAAAAGCAGTGTAGTCCCAAATGTCATCTATTTTGTAGCCTGTGTTTTAACCACTATTGTTTATATAACTGCTGTCTTAACTTTGTGTGTGCGTACACATTTCTGAGGCATGTCAAATCTTAAGCTATCGCCAGTGCGGTAAGGCTTAGCTGTCAACGATCGTTGGGCATTGCAATGCTAGATTTGGTGTTAAAGGAATAGAAGCAGTTGAGCTGCAACGACGTGAAAAAAAAGAAATCTATGTGAGATTCGCATAGAAACGGGCGATAACTCGGTTCTATGCCTGAAGCGTGAATCACATTATCGATATTGATCATCTGAGAGGACATGAAAGACAACATTAAACTCATATCTTAGTATGTAGCGTAATAAGCTATTTTGTCTGGGGCAGGAGTATTTATTCGACAGGTGCTGTTAAATTATTCATGCGAAGGACATGGGATTATTAAATGTTCTGCTTTGGATATTGTCTGGAAAGTAGTAGTAAAGTATTGGAAATATGACCAAACTCATCAATGGGACAAAACTATGTCTTATAATGATTGTCGATGGGCAGGGCCAGAACCTTCTGGGCCCACAGAAGAAAGCCGCACATATAGAACCCGTACAGCCCATAAGCTGTGTTACAACTAGCCAGTTGTGTAGAACCTTGTGACAAGTATAAAACTGAGAACATAAAGTACGAATGTGGTTGCATCAATGTGTAGAAGAGACCTCTCTGTGGGTCGGAGGAAGGGTAAGCCCCTTTAACTCCTAGGAAGGGCGAGGTCAACAAGCCCTTCGTCAAATTCCTTCTGAACTAGAGTTTTCCAGTGTACACCATCCGCCCCGCCACTTCATATGGTTAAACCGACTCAGTTTGATATAGTGTGTAGGTGCATTCTTTTAGTCATTCCTTTCCGTTATTAATTGATATTATTACAACATGAAGATAGAAGAATATGCGGCCGTTATTATCCTTCAACCATACTATTGGTTTGGAGACTGGTTCGTATTTCTTGATATGCCGAACAACACACAATTGTCTTCTCAACTATGAATCCTTTGTTGCTATATATCTTTTCCTGGACGCCCATAATTATCAGAAGTCTTGAGGAGACCAATCGCTCAAGTGTTGACACCCCATTCTAGGCTACGTTAACAGCTTAACATTTTTGAAACCCATTCCCATATTATACTATAATGAACTTGCAAAAGTAATGTGTTGGAATTAAACTGAGATATGAAGTTGAGTAAATATGGGGCTTTGTCCGTCAGACCATACAAGTTAAAGAGTCCGTTAGGTTAGGAATAATGTCCATCTCTCCTATATATAAGAGAGGGTTCATATTGTATCAAACATGTCATTCATATTGTGAATATGCCAAATTGTTTCCATATTCTTTCTAGGTAACATGGTATATGAGTAATCTTTTCAGGGACCTTTATCCTACAGAGGACGTAAGGTCTCCTCATGTGGGCAGTCACTTTATTTTGGTTGGCTGCTTAGAGGGTTGTCTGTGTCATCTTCTCCAAACTCCATCCTCCTGTGACCTTGACAACTGTAGTGGTTGTGTGTCTTGAGAGCCATCATGTGATGGTTGTAATAGGGATACATTGTATACAATTTGATTATTAATAAAGGTAATTCTAATTATCATGTTGTTTCCGTATTGAGTTAGTGGATAAATGTAATAATGTCTTAAGGATGTTTTGATTCCATGACATATGGTTTGGGTTGTGGATCTAGACATGATATCATATGTGTTTACTTAAGATCATTCATTCTTCTTGTGTCCCTTGTTAGTTGTTATTCTAATTATTATAGGACAATAATAATACATAAGACTAGTGTGTATGCTGAGTGATGACAATTTCTCTTTAGTCATGATATTTGATATCAACTTAGATACATGTGTACTTGTTAGAGAACAAGTTGTACTGGACAAAATCACTTTGAGAATGACACATGGAAGTCATGTCATGACAATTCAGAGTGTATCTCAACGTGATAGTGGTGACTATGATCCTTAGACCTGAAATCACTACAACGATCACATATTGTTCTGTGTACTTTAACATTGACCCAACACAACTTGAATAAGGATTGCCAAACATGTAGTGATTGGGTGAACTATGACACTTGTGGATTATTTAGAATGAAGTAGATGAAATTTGCTCCCCCATTGAGTGATATTCTAACCACTTGATAATTGATACTATGAAATAATATATGACCACTTTATGTGACTCAATATGTCATATTAAGCTCACTCAATATGTCATATTAAGCTCACTCAATGTAAGTAGTCTTCTCTAGTTCAAGGGACATAGATTGAATGTTAGGAGGAGAAAAATATCCATGCTTGAGTTTCAATATAATAAAGGGATTATACAGTCATGGTAACATTGATCATTTTGCAGGTTCAAGTTGTTGTCAACTAATTCCAACTACTTGAGTGGCAATGATATGTTGCTAGACACCAATATTTTCTTGTGAGGTTATAATCATTAGTACCAACATAATGTGGAACCTATAGGGTAACACACACAAGGATGCACTTTCAAATTGGCTAGTTAGTCCTTTGGATTGTAGTCAAGAAACAACAAGGAATGTTTGACCTATTTGATTTGGAATCAAATTGCTCAATTAAAATAGGACCCAAATGGCAAGTCAGTTGACTGGATAACCCGGTCAGTCGACTAGATAACCCCCCTACCCAGTCAGTCGACTGGATAACCCCCCTACTCAGTCAGTCGACTGGATAACACAGACAATTTACTGGGTGACTAAACCAATCCTATCCAGTTGACTAGACAGTCAAGTTGGGAGATTGGGATTTCTAGCAACATTCATAATTGATTCTATTTTGAGTTGCAATTAGAAATGAGATTGATTTTTGAAAAATCCAAGCTCATGACTCTTCTATATATAGGATTAGACATCCAAGGGGTGAGACATATAGAAGTAGACTCTCTACCACGACACATTTGAGATACAACATTGTGAGATAAGTTGTCTAAGAGTTCATCCTATTGGAGAGAGAAAAACTCACCCAAAAATAACAACTCACAACAGGAGGAGCAGAAGGGTGAGTGACACTAGCACATCAACAACTCTCAAATTTTCTTCCTTTTGGCAAACAAGGTGTTGCATGATGAATGTATATTTGTCACAGTTTCATTGCACTTGTTAAACTAGTTTTCTTAACTCAATTAGCATTTGCTTGTTGTTTTGGTTAGTTTTGTTGTTTTGCTTTTGTCATGAAATTTCTAGGATTTGGTTAAATTTCTCATTTTAACACAGAGGAAAGCACAAACCAACTCAAGAGCACAATGGAAGTCCTTACCCGAATTCAAATTACAATATTAGAAGGAAACAAGGATCAATTCAACACAAACCAGTCAAGCTGACCAGGAAATCAGATTCCCTAGTTGATCGACTGATCCGACGAGCCATGAGTGCCTCCCAAGCTCAAGTGAACCAACAAACCAAATCCACTGGTCGGTTAGTTGGAATTCATGTCTCCACAAGTTGGAGACCAACAATGCCACTGATGACGTTCTGGTCGGTCGATCCACCTTGCCAATCAGTTGGTTGGAAATGACCCTCTCCAAGTGTGTAATATCATCAAATTTTGAAGGTCCATGGATCACACAACCCACCTCATTGTTTGACCGAACCAACTATATCATAATGACCATAAGAGGAACCTGATCGACTGACCACCTCACAAATCAGCTTATTGGAACTGACCCACTCAAAATCAATAACGACTAGAATTTAGGCGCCCACTGGTCGACTGACCGACCTCACCAGTCAGTAGACCCAATCCTTATCCATAAGACTCATCAAATGGAGGATCGACTGAACCACCTTCAATTTTGCTGAGTAGATCCAATCAGACACACATCTTAGAAGCAGATCTACCGACCCACTTGCTCGGTCGAGCGCTGGGCACGACATATTGGGCATAAAAGACACAACCACCAACCCAATTGGGAGTCTAGAGTTATCTGAGTAAATCAAGGCATGATCTAACTACCAGGGGCCGTCCATACTCGGTTATTAGCCAGGTTTTGGTGAAAGAGAAAGGAAGGAAGAAAAGGACGTCATCCGCTTCAAGGAGTTTGCCAGATTGATTGATACTAAAGGTATAGTTGTAGTGAGAGATCTATGGCTGCTTACTTCTCTAATGACATGCTTACTTCTCTCTCCTCTTGTATTTGTGATTTTTCTATGGATATGAGCAAGTAGGCTCTTTCACCGGGTATGGGGAGTAGCCTCATTGCCTATACCTTATTCTAGTTGTTATCAAACTAATGATGTACATATAATTAGATTATTCTTTATTTAATTATTTGCTTTCTTGTTGGAATGATCATTTGATTAGCATGATTTATATAACCCTAAGAATAGAGACCAAAGAACTTAGGATTCAATCCTCAAATGAATGTGTAGAATTTTGAAAGCGATCATTTTAAAGAAATTGTATATGACGATTGGAGATAATCTGTGGATAACTAGACCTCGAGCCCACAAGAAATTCAATCCTTTTGGGGTTTGAAAGGGGTCAACTTCACTTGGAACTAGTCTAATTAGTTGCAAATCAATGAGTTGCAATGATTACAATGAGTATGTAGGTGATGGTGGTGAAATTTTGATGTCCCAGTGTTCTTTTAATATTTCTATCAACCCTAACTTCAACTATTTTCTGCGTTGCAACTTTCCATTCTATCATTATCTTATAATTTCCCTCAACAAATTGGTTTTAAATATTGTTATCATTAACTGGTTTGTAAGAAATTTCTTAAATACATCTTCTCTTAGATTCCACCCATGCTATACTGCAATTGACTCATCCACTTGCAGGTGAGTTTATTGTACTTGTGAAAAGAATTTGAAACCTAGGGTAATCTATCTTAGGGAATTTCTTGTGTGGTAAAAGTCACATCAATGCACTAAGAGTTTCCACATCTATGTGGACGACATAGAGGCCAAGGTCCTTGGGTGGAGTCTTGACAACATGCAACTTTTTCAAAAAGAAGAGAAGGTGTTGTTGGATCAAGGGCTCTAGAGGGGGGGGATGAATAGAGCCACTTGAGAAAAGGAGTTTTCAGACTTCAACAAGGATTTACCCACTCCATCTTCAAGTCTTTGGCCTTCAAGGAATTACCTATCCTTCTTGAACGTCCACCTTGCCTATCTCCTTCACTCAGAGATCTTGATCACCATGCTTTCTTCAACCTTGAAGAATAGTAACTCCTTCTCCTTCACTTGGAGAAGATCTTCAAGCCTTTTCTTCAATGAGGAAAGGGGGTAGGAAGATGGAGGTGGAGAGCTTTACATGGATACAAGGGATAGCTCTCTTACAATGGATCCTAACTCACTCATATTCACGGATTTGAATTGAAAGTAGAGAGAGAAAGGGGCTCAAAGGGAGGCAACACTCTCAACTAGGCTAGGACCAAGCTATGCAATGGAAGAGCAAACTTAGGATGAAGCCTAAGGGGTCCTATTTATAGTTGGGGGTGCCCCTTTGATAGTGGGAACACTTAGGGACGAAAAACAGTCATTTTACAACTTGAAATAGATCTATTTTGGGTCCTAACACATCTCCAATGGTTGGAATTGCTTTTTCTAGGTTTCCAATACAATCTAATCGGTCAAGTCTTCATGAAGGTAACCCGACCGATCCACTATTCGACAAAACTGATTTTTAAACTGTTGGTCGAGTTTGTCTGAGGAAACTTGACTAATTGACCAAAATCAGTTTTGGACCGAATGGTCGATCGATCGAGTTCTGTGAAGTGTAAACTCGACCGAATCATCCAGATTCCAAAATCCACAGAGATCGATCAAGTTGGTAACTCGATCAACAGAGTGCCTGTGGCAAATTTTAAGGAATTCGATTTGGATGATCAAACCGTGGATTTTTGTGTCCCAATCACTTTTCTCATTTTAGTTACAATACATAACATGTATACAAGTGATTACAAAAATTGTTCTAGGTCATTTGGGGCTATTTCCCAAATTGGTCACTTGCATGTCTTTTTGCTTGAACTTGATGAGTTTGATACATGTAGAATTTGATTCTTTTCTTGTACCTAATGCCTGAAATCAATCTTAAATAGATACATTAGATACATATGAATGGAATGGTTGAGTCATTATAAAAATATGGACAATGTGCAACACTTAGGTCAACATTCTCCCCCTTTTTGACAATGACAAACCATTCCTCAACATATTGAAAAGAATATGAAATTTATACCTTTGCCTTGAGAATTGCAAGGGGATGCATGTTTGAACAATCTGAGTTGATCCTCCTCAATTCATGCTTACCTATGCCTACATGGTTAGTTAAACAACAAGCAACCATTGCACATATATATTCTATATGGTTCTTAAACAAGTCATGTTAAATTTCAGTTTAGTAGACAAGAAAAGAAGCATATAAGCAATAAAACAATATGTTTGAGCTATTTCTTCCCCTTTGTCATCTCAAAAAGGTAGGGGGGTAGAAGAGCTCCAAAAGAATAGGTCTTCTCCATAAGCAATACAAACCACAAAACAAAGATCACCGCAAGCTCAAAAATAGATAAACACAGAGAGAAACACCAAACAACAATCTTAATCAAAATATGGTAGAAACATACTCCAACTCATAAATATGATGGATCAACGAGTCACAGTACATAAAGATTAAGATTACAACAACGAAGGTGTGCTCGCATATGCGAACTAAAAACAACATACAAAGCAGAAAATGAAAAATAGTACATATCAAATGATGTGCCTAATGTCATAAGTACAAAATAGTCTAGCAAGATAATATGATTAGCATACATGACTAAAAACCTAGGCATTAGACATCTATATCATCTATATCTATTTGGTTGTCATCAACTGCCTCAGGCTGGTAGTCCTCATCGCTGTCTGAAGGAGCAGCAACGAGAACATGAGTAGCCTCATCTCCAGATGCTCCAGTGAAGCCATCATCAGAACTATTAGAGCCACAATCGCCATCTTCCTCAGTGGCCTCTTCATTAGAATCCTCGTCAACAACCTGGTCTAGCATGTCCACGTCAGGGGAACCATAGCCACAACCCGACCATCTGGCATTCTGCTCGGCCCAAGACATGCCAAGTGAGTGTAACTCATTGGCCTCTGGGAAGGAAGGAGCAGAAGAGCTGATGCTGGTGAGTAGGTCAGCCAGGCGACCACCGGGAAGGGGTAACACCGGATACTCAGGTCCACCAGTAGAGGGATTAGCAGAAGCAGCAGGGGGTGGAGCTGGGTAGAAGTGATTGTCTGCGTAGGAAGCATAGTCACCACCGAGATAAGGCTGGTAGGTGGGGTAGGGATGGTTGCAAGATAGGTTCATGGTCAAAATTATCTGGCAAAGGTCCTGGTGTAGATGTTCTTGGACCTATAGGATGCCTGCTGATGCATCATATAGCCCATAAGGATTTCATTTGACACATTGAAGGAGATGTGGCTAGGCTGCGAAGGGCTAGCTGGTAGAGGAGGTGCCTGGGTGGAGGTCGAGGTGGAGGCTCCAGGTGTGGTAGAGGCTGGGGCAGGAACACTCTTGAGAAGTGTGGTCTCACGGATGCACTCCCTTTCTTGCAGGTTTGTAGCAGAAATCCTGAAAGAGAGACGTGCTAGTGGCTTTGTGAAAAAGACCACAAATCAAGGCTGGATAAGGAGGATGGGTGCCTCGAGTGTTCTTGCTGGAGTCAAAGCAAGCCATGTGGTGAAGGATATATCGGGATCACTTCACTCTGACATTCTTAAGGATACTATACATCATAACCACAGTGTTTTCTGCAATGCCCGTCAGATTCTTCTTGGAATGGATATTGCAGTTCACCACTAGGGCTAGATTGTGGTTTCTAAGGTCTAGGGAAGAGGATGGTAGGGTTCCCTTCTTCCTATATGGAAACTGAGGTTTCTTTAGGTACATGTGAATCTCAGACATGTCAACGTCGAGTTTCTTGTAGAAATACTCAGGATCCAAAAGGTTGAAGTACTCATGGTAGTCATGACTCCAGGAATCAGTCTCCTCATGACTGTTGAAAAAGATATTAAGGGAATCTTCAGTGATTTGAAACTTCTTACCGGCTATCATCAAGGTAAGAACTACCTGAGCGTCAGGAGGGGGAACTCTAGTGTCATAATTCCAATGTAGATTCGCGTAGAATTCATGAACCACTTTTGTGCTCGTGAGGGCATTGTCATAGCATGTGCGTTCGACACATAGAGTGGATAGGTGGTGATTGTATAGGATGGTATCTACCCTTTCTATCACAGTTTGCTTGATCAGATTAGGCTCATAAAGAGGTCGAAAAGTAAAGGGGCTCCTAGGGAGGAGGTCCTTGTACCAATTCACAGCCTCAGAGAAGATGAAGAATGTATCATCAAAAGGGACGGGCTTAGAGGATGAGGAAGAAGAGGGAGTACCAGTGGGAACAACACGTTTCCTCCTTTGGGACACCATGGAGACGAGAATGGAGAGGAGGAACAAGCAATCCGCATAAACAACACCACCAAAATGGTAAGCAGACCTAGGGGAGCAAGGAACAAGGTCGAGGGAGGTCACACTAGGTCAAATTAGGGCTAGAGAGAGGAGGGTCGTGGCTAGGGTTGAGGGAGGCGGAGCTGCTCTTGAGGATTCAGTTGACTTTTCTCTAATGGAGAGGGAGAAAAGGCGGCCGAATTGAGATATAAGTTGCATCTCTGCCGCCGATCGGTTGAGTTTTTTCACTAGGAAACTCGATCTATTGGTTGCAAAAAGCAAACCCTCGGCCTCGATTGGTCGAGTTAGCAACTTGACCAATTGTCAACCTGAACAAAAACTGACATTTTCAATTTCTAGCCACATACATGCTAATCAAATTTATCTTGCTGGTCCATTATGCATATTAAGTATATTTAGGCTCATTCCATTCATCATTGGGTACTATTTAGCGATAAAAACCCAAAATTCGAAGAAATGCCCAAAAACAAGCGAAACTAAGCATAACAACAAGCAAATTTTAGCAATTTTAGGCAAACAAGGTGATTTAAGCATGAACAAGACATAGAATAAAAGCAACTAGCTAGATAACATGTCAATATCATCTAAAGTAATTATGAGCAGTTTAGATCTAATGAAGTTAAATTGCTCTCTAGCTAGAGGTTTGGTGAAAATGTCCGCCAACTGATTTTGCGCGTCCACATGTGTGATATAAATATCCTTTTTGGCAATGTGATAACAAAGAAAGTGATGACGAACCTATATATGTTTATCTCTACTATGCAATATTGGATTATAAGATAGATTGATTGCACTAGTTTTATCACAATAGATAGGAGAAGCATCAAAATGTATGTTAACGTCTTGGAACATTTGCTTCATCCATATGACCTGGGCACAACAACTTCCGACTGCAATGTACTCAGCCTCGGTAGTTGATAATGCCACGGTGCTCTATTTCTTGGAAAACCAAGACGCCAAGCATGGTCCTAGGAGGAAGTAAGTGCCACTTGTACACTTTCTATCAATCAAACAACTCGTGTAATCAACATCACTATATGCTACAAGAGTAAAGTCCCTTGACTTAGAGTTCCATAGTCCAAAGTTTTGGATTTTGGCTAAGTACCTCAAAATCCTCTTAACAACAATAAGATGTGATTTTCTAGGGCTTGATTGAAAGCGAGCACACAAGCCAACACTAAACATTATGTCATGTCTAGAGGCAATTAAGTAAAGTAAACTTCCAATCATACATCTATGGAGCTTCTCATATACCTTCTCACCTTCTTCATCTCTATCAAGTTTGGTGGTGTTGGGCATGGGTGTGTCCATCGGCTTCATCTTCTCCATTCCAAAGTGTTTGAGTAGATCATTGGTGTAGTTGCCTTGGTTGATGAAATTTTCATCTTTGGTTTGCTTGATTTGGAAGCCAAGGAAGAAAGTAAGCTCACCCATCATGCTCATCTCAAACTCACTCTGCATAAAAGAACTAAAATCCTTGCAAAGATCAAGATTAGTTCCGCCAAATATGATACCATCAACATAAATTTGAATGATAAGAAAATTGCTAGAAGTGTGTTTTAAAAATAAAGTAGAATCAACTTTGCCCATGACATAACCATTGTCTAACAAAAAGTTCTTTAATTTCTCATACCAATCTCGAGGTGCTTGTTTGAGTCCACAGAGAGATTTTTGTAACAAATAAACATGGTTAGGTAGCTTGTCATTTTCAAAGCTCGGAGGTTGAGCAACAAATACTTCCTCCTTGATTGTACCATTCACACACTTTTAACATCCATTTGATATAGCAATAAATTCTTATAACTAGCAAAAGAAAGTATCATTCTAATAGATTCAAGTCTAGCACATGAGCACAAGTTTCATCAAAATCAATACCTTCCTACTGATTGTAGCCTTGAGCCACTAACCTTGCTTTGTTCCTTACCACCTTGCCATTTTCATCAAGCTTGTTGTGGTAGACCCATTTGGTGCCAATGATTTTTCTATCACTTGGTATTGGCACTAGAGTCCAGACTCGGTTCTTCTCGAACTTCTCTAGTTCCTCCTGCATGGCTAGGATTCACTCCTCATCTCCAAGAGCTTCCTTGATGTTCTTTGGCTCCAGCTATGAGATGAAGGCACTGTCTGCTTGTTCTTTATTGTAGGCAACTCATATCTTCACCCTCTCAAATGGATCACCAATGATTAGCTCTTTGGGATGATTCTTTATGAAGCGAGGAGTGGGATCCTTCTTCTCTTCATCTTCTGCTTCAACCACATGCTTACCTTTTTTGTCGATGTTGAGGTCTTTTAAGATTGGAATTAAGTCATCTGCAACATCATTATCAACAACATTCTTTCCAATTGCAGGGTTAGATTCAATAAATTTGACATTAATGGATTCTTCAATTTTAGATAGTTCAATATTAAGAACTCTATAAGCCCTTCTTGTAGTGCTATAGCATAAGAAGAAATCCTTGTACAATTTCAGATCAAATTTTTGGAGAGAATCCTTTGTGTTCAAAACAGAACAAGGACATCCAAAAATGTGAAAGAAGTCCATGGATGACTTTCTACCACGCCATAACTCAAGGGGGTTTTCCTTCAAAGATGGATGCGTAAAAACTCAGTTCTGCATAAAGCATGAGGTGCTAACAACTTCAGCCCAAAACTTCTTTGGAGTGTCATACTCTAGAAGCATGGTCCTAACCATCTCTTGTAGCGACCTATTCTTTCTCTCTACTACCCCATTTTGGTGAGGTGTATGAGGAGAAGAGAAATTGTGCGAGTAACCAAATTTTTCACAAAAGCGCTCAAAAAGATCATTTTCAAACTCTCCCTCATGGTCACTACAGATAGAAATAATCCAACAAGAAGCTTTGTTTTCAACTCGTTTACATAAGCTCATGAAAACATCTAGAGTATCACTTTTTGAAATGAGAAAGAATGTCCAAGTATAGCAAGAGAAATCATCGACAATCACAAGACAATACTTGGAATCACGAGGCATTTGAGTTCTCATAGGTCCGATTAGATCAATATGAAGAAGCTCAAGATCTCTTTTGGTACTAAGGACTCCTTTGTATTTGAAGGAGGACTTGGTTTGCTTTCCTTGTATGCAAGGTTGGCATTCCTCATACTTTTCAAAATCCAATTTAGGAAGCCCCCTGACCAATTCTTTTTTGCTCAATTTCTTCATTTGATGCATAGTCACATGACCCAACCGGCGATGCCAAAGAGATATACCATTTTTATCCACAACTAAGCATCTATCAAGTACAAGCTTTAGAGCATCAAGCACAATAACATATAGATTACCATTTCTAGTTCCCTTATATATAACATTGTAAGTGAGGGAATCTAGAAGCAAACATTTTAAAGAAGTAAATAGAACAAGATAACCATTATCACAAAGTTGGCTTACACTTATCAAATTGTGATGTAGAACATCAACAAGCAATACATTTTTAATACAAAGCTCGTTGCCTACATCACCCTCACCTATTACCTTACCCTTTTTGTTGTCCCCAAAGGTCATTGATCCTCCTTTCTTCTTTATGAATTTGTTGAAATGGCTGATTTCACCTGTCATATGCTTTGAGCAGACACTATCAACAATCTACTTTCTTTTGACTTGTATGAAAGAAGGATGTCAGTGCCCAACTCAAACTTTGGCATCCGGGGTTAGCTTGGGGACCCATATTATCTTTGGGTTGGTCTCCTTTGGCTTGTAAGGATAATAAGTTGAATAATGATCATCACATTTACAATTAGCACATACCATTGGGTTCTTAGAGTCGGAAGTCTCTCCATGGAATAAAGGAGGTTCCACACTCTTCTTCTTACCCTTACTCTTGTTCTTGTTCTTACTCTTAGGAGCAGTCCCATCATATCCTTAACTACTAGTACCAAATTGTTTGATAGAGTGTTCTAGGACATCATTAAGGGATTTCTTTCCCATAAGAAACTTTTGCAAAGAAGCTCTTAAATTTTCATTATCATCACTAAGACTAATGACAATAGAAGATAAGCTAGCAAGATCATCTCTAGCATGCAACAAGTCGGCCTCTAAACAAAGGGCTTTAGTATGAAAAGAATCACGTTCTAGAGCAGTGCTAGCTACCTCATTACTTTGCAAGATAGGTCTAGAAGATAGACCATTTACTTGAGCAAACAACTTAGTATTTTTAGATTTAAGTAATTGAATTTCTCTTTGATAAGCATACATTTCTTGTCTCCTAGCTTCATCAATGAGGTTAAGTTCTACATTTTCAGTTTTAAGAACATCAATCTCATCTTGGCATTTTTGGTTCTCTTCCTTAAGAGTAGCAATGGTCTTAAGATAGACACCATTCTCAACTTCAACTCTATTGTATTGGAGCTCAAGATCAAGAAATTTCCCTTGTAAAGAATCAATACTATCAAGATGTAACTTTTCATTTTGATCTAGAATCTCAATCTTAGCATAAAGATCATCCATAATCTTTCCTAACCTTTTCTTTTTAGCTTTGCATTTAGTAAAAGATGACCGGCTAGCATTAAGCATACCAATAAGAGTTTCTTTAGATAACTCATGCAAACTAACTTCACTTACCTCACATATATCATCACTTGTAGAGGCCATGAGAGTAAGGTGGAATTCTCCATCTTCGGAGCTAGAAGAACTTGAGGAAGACTCCTCCCAAGCTACATGAGCTGCATCCTTGCTTCTTCTTTCTTTCTTCTCCTTTCTCTTGTATTTGCCTTCCTTCTTATACTCCTTGTCCTTCTTGTGGCTGCTCTTGTGGTGGCTCTTCTTGGCCTTGGGGCAATCACTCTTGTAATGACCTTTTTGGCCACATTTATAGCACCTAGGAGTAGATGAAGAAGACTTCCCTTTGAAGTGCTTGCCCTTGGAGTAGTTAGCTTCATGCTCATTTGGGCCTTCATTTTCATTTGAGGAAGGAGTAGGGGACCGGAGTGCAAGTTGTTGTTGCCGAACCATCTCTTCAATTTGAGCTTTGAAGGCGGTGTCCTTGATCTTCTTAGACTCCTTCTCTTTTCTCTTTTCTTCTTCTTCTTTCTTGTCAAGCCTTGGCTCATGAGCTTTGAGGTTGCCAACCAGCTCCTCGGTTTCCAAGTCACTAAGCTTGTACACTTCTTCAATGGAGGTCACCTTGGGCTCCCATCTCTTTGGAAGAGATCTCAAGATCTTTGAGTTGATTGTACCTTTGCCCATCACATGACCAAGAGCTGCCAATCCATTGATGATGACATTAAGCCTTGTGTACATGTCTGTCACTCTTTCATTCTTTCCCATCTTGAATTTCTCAAGGAGACCACCAAACATGTAGATATTTGCCTCCTTCACTTGCTCTGTTTCCTCATAGGTGACACATAGATTATTCCAAATCTCATGTGCGATGTCCCATGAGGAGATCCGGTTGTACTCGAATGGAGTGAGGACTGCATAGATGATGCTCATGACTTTGGCATTGAGCTGAGCTTGCTTCATTTGGTCTTCCATCCATGTAGAGATTCCCCCCTTTGTATCTTCATACTTTAGGTGCACCACCTTCCACATCTCGTATCTTACTCTTTGGATGTCGAACTGCATCCTTCTCTTCCAATAGAGGAAGTTGGTGCCGTCGAAGACCGGAGGTCGAATGGAAAAGCTTCCCTTCAAGTTGAGAGATCCAAGTGCTGAGTTACCCATCTTCTCCTACTTGTGGAAGTAGCTTGGAGAAGACCTGCTCTGATACCACTTGTTGGATCAAGGGCTCTAGAAGGGGCGGGGAAGGTGAATAGAGCTTCAAAATTCTCACAAAATGGATTAGACCTTCAAATTATATTAAGTGCAAAAGCTAAAGCATATAGCCAATTTGAAGTCCTAACTAATAAGCATATCAAGGATGAGAGATGATGATAGTATACACTTGGAAAAAGTGGTTTAGAGTGGTTCCATGTCCTAACTAGGAGCAAGTCAATCCACTACCTAGAGGTGGTTAGTCTCTAGGACTTTGCAATCTTGGTACTCTTATATTTATTCATAAGATTACAAGTCAAAACCACATTCATCCAAGGACTTAATACATTAAACAAGGATCTTCAACCTACCGAAGGAACTTACCCACTTGAGCAAAGGAGTCTTCAGCCTTCAACAAGGACTTACCCACTCCATCTTCAAGTCTTTGTCCTTCAAGAAATTACCTATCCTTATTGAACGTCCACCTTGCCTATCTCCTTCACTCGGAGATCTTGATCACCATGCTTTCTTCAACCTTGAGGAACAACAACTCCTTCTCCTTCACTTGGAGAAGGTCTTCAAGCCTTTTCTTCAATGAGGAAAGGGGGTAGGAAGATGGAGGTGGAGAGCTTTACATGGATACAAGGGATAGCTCTCTTACAATGGATCCTAACTCACTCATATTCACAGATATGAATTGAAAGTAGAGAGAGAAATGGGCTCAAAGGGGTGCGTCACTCTCAACTAGGCTAGGACCAAACTATGCAATGGAAGAGAAAACTTGGGATGAAGCCCAAGGGGTCTTATTTATAGTTGGGGGTGGCCCTTTGATAGTGGGAACACTTAGGGACAAAAAATAGCCATTTTACAACTTGCAACAGATCTATTTTGGGTCCCAACACATCTCCAGCGGTTGGAATTGCTTTTTCTAGGTTTCTAGTATAGTCCAATCGGTCGAGTTTTCATAAAGGTAACTCGACCGATCCACTATCTGACAAAGCTGATTTTTGAACTGTCGGTCAAGTTTGTCTAAGTAAACTTGACCGATTGACCAAAATCAGTTTTGGACCGAATGGTCGATCGGTCGAGTTTTGTGAAGTGTAAACTCGATCGAATCATCCAGATTTCAAAATCCACACAAATCAGTCGAGTTGGTAACTCGACTGACAGAGTGCTTGTGACAAATTTTAAGGAATTCGATTTGGATGATCAAAATGTGGATTTTTGTGTCCCAATCAATTTTTTCATCTTAGTTACAATACATAACATGTATACAAGTGATTACTAAAATTGTTCTAGGTAATTTGGGGCTATTTCCCAAATTGGTCACTTGCATGTCTTTTTGCTTGAACTTGATGAGTTTGATACATGTAGAATTTGATTCTTTTCTTGTACCTAATGCCTGAAATCACTCTTAAATAGATACATTAGATACATATGAATGGAATGGTTGAGTCATCATGAAAATATGGACAATGTGCGACACTTAGGTCAATAGGTGTTGTTGTGAAAACAAAAGGTGGAAACAACAACAACCACTTTGGATCCATATCTGAAAGCAAGCTCTACATTGATATAATATGTGTGTGATAAGGTATATTGATATCCCTTCTATGTCAAACCAAAATTTTTATGGCTACAACAAATATGTTGACTTGGGTTTTACTGGGAGAACTTTTCATATTTCTGTTGCACCGCCTCCCACAAAAAAGCCTACAATGGTATTAGAGTCAACATAGTTTGGGTTATGAAACGTAAAAAAATTCTTGCATGAATAATATGCATATGTGTCCATGTTAATAATCAACTATCGTATACGATATGCTATATTTATACTACATCAACTAATGCGATGACTTTGAAATCATTTTGTGTGGTGGATGTGAATGGAGACTAGATCACTATGGAAAATTCTTATCATCTAAAACATGTATTATGTGGTATTTGATTGAGATTCAGACTAATATAACATGTATATAACTTGGTTGTCATGACTCTCTCCCTACATTATCCATGTAAAAATTTAAGTCTTACAATTAGAATAAGATGATGAATAGACATCACCAATAATGGCGCTGAAGAGGAGGAGATGATTAGAATCCCACACCAAAAAGGAAGATCCTTAAGGGTTTGTGATTAAGACGTGGAGATGACTCCATAAAAAACTGAAGAACTTCCCAAGGAAGGTATCACATTGTGCGATTCACTTGCTAGTCACTCTACTAAAAAAACTTATAAAGGTAGAATTAGGGCTACATTAGATGTGAATCTCTTGATTGTTTTTCTACAATTCTTGTTGGCTCAAGATGTGGTACTAGTTGTCATATCCTAATTTTATCACTTGTGGTGATTGTTGTGGTATATGATACATACAATAATGTGTATGTAATGGTGATTAAATACATATGAGTATTATATCAAACCCTTCAATATAACATCAATATTTAAGATGCCTTACATTTTTTAATTCACATAAAAACCTTGATCAACTATGTGTGGGCATGTCAAAGCGTGGTGCACCATTTGTCTTGGGGAGTGTGAGAATAAGTATGTGGGTCTACCAAAGTAATGCCCATAACTTATTATATTGGCCTTTGGGTTGGACTTGACTAGGAAATCTTAATATGATTAACACCTAGAGGCATAACGATGTCATATAGTTCATAAGATGATTTATTACAAGGAATTGTGCAACCATCTATCCAAGAGTTGCATCAAATGCAAATGGTAATGGTTACCTATCTAAGTAGTTAAATTGTGAGCGGTCAACCAAAGTTGACTCATATGTTAATGTATTATGGATCTTGTTCACTTGAATATTTCTCACTATTATCTTCCAAACTAATAACGAGGGTTATCAATTTGATTAAAAGTAGTGGGAGTGTTATTAGTAAAGGTTAAATTAATTGATAAATTAAATTAATTTTCAAATTAGATTGTTGACTTGTGCAAATATTTTCTTTGTGGATCTAATGGAAAATAAAAATAAAATTATCTCATCATAATTGGTCTTTAAGAAAGAAAAACTAGATTTTAATAACTTCTATAACTAGGGTATGTATTGAGAATTGTTTTCAATCATGAGCACAAGCTCTATGTCCTGGAAACACCAAAATCATAGGTACCAACTCTAAATGTGCCAAGAGAGGAAAGATAAGATTATTTTAAACATATCAATGATGCTATATATGTCATGTTTCTCATGCTATGCTTCATGAACAATGAAAACATGAAAGTTCTACATATACCCACACATCTCAGGAATATATTCTAAAACGAGCAAGGAAAGTGAGGTATGATGTCTCAAAGGTCATGTTTAAGCACAACATAATGGAAAGAGATCTAATAGGGCCACATGTACTCAGTTGATTGGGTATATGAAAAACTTTGAAAGACTAGGATTTCCCTTAGGCCAAGAGTTGGCCACTGATGTAGTCTTACAATTGCTGACTCAAGGTCAATTTCAACTCAAAGTCTAAATTGACTAAACCCTTGTTTTGATGATGACTACCATTTCACTTATTTGTGTATAATAATTCTAATTGAGTGATTTCAGATTAGATATAAACACACTCCATATGCCCTAACTTGCACATCCTAACTTGGAGAAAAGACAAGTCAAAATCAATACAAGTGTACTTCTATGGAATATGGTGTATCTCTATTAGAATCATGTTGTAAATCACTTGTAATGATTGCATGACTTGTAATTAAGCTTAGAAAAAAATTAGGAGCACTTAAAACCAATATTTAAGCACTCAAATGGCAATTTCCAAAATTCATTACAGGGTCCCTTGTCAGCCGAGTTTCATCTCTGATAAACTTGACTGACACACTTGATAGATTTCAAGAACTTTTAGGTTTGACTGAGTTTACCCAAAGATAAACTTGACCGACACCATGCACAGAGAAAGTGATTTTAAGTCATCGGTTGAGTTTCATCTAGGATAAACTCAACCCACAACTCAAGATTAGTTTGTCGCATAGTGCCATTAGCTGAGTTTCCTAAAAGTAAACTCAACCGATCTCATAGAGCGTGCAAAAAAAGTGTTTCTAACCATTGGGCCATTTCAAAACTAAAAAATATATCCGTCGCAACACCCCAAACAACTAGAATTCGTCCTTAAGTGTTTCTACCAGTCTAGTAGGCATCCTCAAGTATAAACAGGTCCACTTGGGCTTCATCCCATGGTTATCCAAGCACTATGAAGGTCCCTATATTATAGTTGAGTGCCTCTAAGAGCCTCCTTACACTCTTAATCTTAATAACTTGCTACATCCACTAGAATGAGTAGGAGATTTGTAAGAGAGCTAGTCCTATACACATATATCTCATGAGGCTCTCACTTCCTCCACATCCCAATCTATCATTAAACCATGATGATGAAGATTCTCTCTCTTGGATAAGGGAGGTGAATAAGATGAATGGAAGGATTTCCTTGGTGAAAGCTTCTCCTTGGCAAAGGTGAAGCCAAAGGCGGAAGATCTAAAAAGAGTGGGTAATTCCTTCAAGGAAGAAGACTTGTTGCAAGAGTGGGTAATTCCTTGGTGAAGGCAAAAGACTCATTTCAAAGTGGGCAAGTCCTTGGTAAGGTTGAACTCTTGGTCTATAGGTAAGTCCTTTGGTAGGTTATTGTGTCCCTTCTCCTTAAAGGGAAGGCTGGGTATCCTTGGACTGGGAAAGGAAGGTTGATACACGTCGAAGAGCACCCAATTCACTAAGATGATTATCCTAGAGTTTAATCCTTCTTTACTTTCTAGTTAAGGCTAGTATAGAAGGGTCGATTCCACATGACAAAGTTATTAAGATTGTTCTCTTTTATCTCGATTGATTTTTTTTAAACTTATTTATTTTTGGAGTTTTTGAATATATGAAAAAGAAGGTAAATTCTGATTTGGGGGTTGTTTGATTACACTAGAATATGAAATTAAAGTACAAATGAAATAAAAGATTACACTAAAGAAATGAAATAAATAGATTATGCAAGACAAGGAAAAAGTAAAATTGTTAAAAGGAAAAACCATCTAAGAACAAGAAAGTAAAGTGAAAGAATTAAAAAGAAGTGATTGAAACAACGTTGAAAGAGATGATTGAATTAGAAGGAGAAGCATCAAGGCTTAGGGGTTTCACCACCTTATCCAAAGTGAAAATAAGACCAAGAGATACATGACAAGTAAGATAGAAGCAGGTATGCAAATTATTTCTAAATAAAACACAAGAGATGAACTCCACATGAACCCATTGGTCCTGACATTCATACATCCTAGTCCTTCATCCTAAAAAGGATTTTTCTGCGGTCACATCCAAATCCCCGTGTAAACGGTTTAGGCATTCTAAATCGCGATTTCCACGGTCACATCTGCCGAGATTAACTTATGATAAAAACCATTAGTTAGTTCATTTCAATTGACGATTTCTAAACTAAAAACCATATGTCTAAAACATCTTGTAAAAATCCGATCCGATCAACACATGTTTAAGGGGATACCCCCTCGCCTCGATAAGGGAACTACTCGCCAGTCATGGTGAGGAATGGAGAAATAAGAGGAAGAAGGTCGGAAGCCATAGACCAAAGGATAGGATCTTAGAAGAGACCAAAGCTGGTGACAATTAAATGACTTTCTCTCTTAAACCCCCTCTCCAAAAGAAAGAACTAGAAGAAAGAACAAGAACAAGAATGAAATTCGGATCTAGAGATAATAACCAAATTTTATTGTAGAATGAAAGAATACACTATGAATTGAAAGTAATAGAGTTTCAATAATAAAATACAAGTACAAAATTGAGGATCCCTTTCTTAATGGAGTACCCCCTCTTATAGGGGAAGGAGGGGTGGAAACCCTGAAAAGGGGGGAGGAACAAAAGGAGTGATGATTGCTGAAATATGCTGCTCACGAGCTGCAAAATGTCCATCTTGTTAGCCGAGCTGGTTGTATGGTATGAAATGGTGTGGTATCTAGAATCATTAGATCGAAACCCTATCAGAGAGGGTGGCAACACCATTTTGGCTTCATTCTTGGGCTCAAACCAATGTTCGAACCGAGCGTCTGGCGCATAGATGCCCGTCTCACGCCTCCATGTGCGTGATCAAAGGATTGAAACATTAATTAAGTGGAATCACATTTTGCGAATTGACTTGGTTCCTTAGGTCGGCGTGAACCTACTGTCCGAATCACACGAGCCAACTGTGTGGGGTCTTCAGAAGCCCATCTAGATGACTTGAGATGCCCGTCTGGGCTGTAAAAAGGCATGTTGAGCCGAGCATTCAAAGTCATCTGGCTCTGGAGTATGACACTTCATAGTGGTGAAACAACTATATGGTCTTGCAAGACGGTCATCCCGTGAGCTCAATATGTCAGAACTCAAATTTGGAGGAAAAACCTACAAAAAGTGAGAAAAAAGTAAGTAGTTGCAAAATAAATAAAAAATGGTTGAATTGCAAATTGTCCTAAAAATTACTAAAAAGAGATAAGTTCTAATGAAAAGGTTTATGAAAATTAAACAAAAAGATAGATGATTATGCATTCATCAAAATACCCCAAACTTGAATCTTTTCTCGTCTAGAGCAAATTAAATTACAAATAAAGTCTAATTTATACTCGCAACATGTCATTCCTCACCCTTGTAACATCACTATAATCCTTACCTCCAAATTTTGGCCAAGTGACCCAATCTTCTAGAACCGCATAACACAAAGTTCTATATTCCCTATCAAAACAATTATCATATCTTGCTTCTAAATCAATATTTTGTAGAAAGGTAGTCTTCATATTACTTTTGCTTTGACACTCTCAATTTTTACTTTTTGCGAGTTGTTGCGCAAGAACATATTGAAGGGGGTGTGAGGAAAAATGGCGATCCCTCCTCTATTCGACTTGAGATATAAATTTGTGGAGTTGTGGCTACATTGGTCACAATTTTTTTTCATGTGCACTGTTGGCATCTTTTGATGGTATGCCCCTTTGTTGGGTACAAAATTTTTATTTTGGGAAGCATGCCACCCCGAACTTGATTTTTGTTCGGTGGTGATTCTTTGCTTCTCTTTTTTATAAGAAAATAGGGGGAAGGAAGAGGTGTCCTTGTGCTTATAACTTCAACATTTTTTTTGTCAGAGAGTATCATTATTTTAGTAAGAGTATACCTATAAATCACATCATACAAGTTTTATAACAAGATAACCCATTGTTAAACATAAGAAAAATTATGTTTGGTTCTGATGGATTCCATATGAATTGCCAACTATTCCTAGGAGTGATGTTATTTAGGGGTCCTAGGTGACAAGGTGGTTTCAGAAATGGCAATTTGTAATAGATTTTACAAATTTTTTTATTGAATTCAATTTGGGGGTACAATGATAGATGTATACTCAATGGTTCTACTAGATAATGACCATTTTATAACTAAGAAAAACAAAAAAAGGCATGGATGACTAGATAAAGGCCATGAACAAAGCAAACACATGCATAACAATAAAAGGAAAAATAAAGCAAATAAGGATAAGATAGGGGAGTGGAATAGGATCATACCACCCACCTCCACCCAAGACATAGATTTTTGCTCGTCCTGAGAAAAACCTAAATCAGAGATGGAGGGAAGAAGATCACTCTAGCTGTGGAAAATGTGAAGATGATGGAGGATTGTAGTAGTTGTTTCCCCAATATGGGAAGTTGGGGTGAGGATAGGCTTGATGGCCCCCATACTCCTCAAGCTGAGGTCGAATGGTAGTGTAGTGGTCTTGGACCACATGCCAAGACTCATGGGAGCACTACATCAGGTACATGTGGTTGAGATCGTGACCTTGGCACTACTGCTTGCGTTGAATCTCCTCTAACTGATGTCAAATCTCATAATATCCATGAGGCTCCTCTGAGCCTTCTTCAGTGTCCCTTGATCTCCTAGTGTGGCATCGAGAAGTAGGAGGTTGTGGTCCAATCTCATTGTCATATGCCTCCAAGGAGACACTCCACATATGTGTCGTGGGCTCGGGGATGTCGTCTGGGTTGGGATGCTCCAGAAGGAATCACACAATATGTGCTGACAGATTTGACAAGTCAAAAATTAGGTTGGTGACTACAAATTTAGCATGTTGTGGAAGCTCGAGGATGAATTGGGAGTCTTTAAAGAGCAAGTAGTAGACTCCATTGGCACAAGGACGAAGGAACTTACACCCCTTCAAGTATGCAATATCAATTAGATGATTCTTGAGTGTCAACGGTAGGAAGGAGATGTGAGTGTAGTCCAGAAAATACGCTATCTAGGTGACTATATGGCTAATGCAGTAAGAGGAAGAAGTGGTGTGTGTGGCCTGATAGTTCAGATGATCGATCATAGAACTTCCCGAGTTGTATGGCTCGTCGTGCCGAAGACACCACAAGGTGTAGAGATCAGAAAGAGTCACATCACCATGAGTACCTTCCTTGCCAAAGAAGGTGTGAACCAGTATTCAGTGAAGATAGCAGACCACCGGGTTGTTGATACTAGATGCCTTGAGGCCACTAGGCATCATGGGTGGAAGTCCAATGATGTCATCCCAAACCTTTTCTGCATCATAATTGTCAGAGTAGACTTCGTGATGGCGAGCCATAAAATGGGAGAGCCAGTCAAATTCACCATTGTCAAGAATGATGGATGTGAAATGGTGAGTGGAAATCTCAAAGTTTTCACTAAAGACTCAGGCGTTGCAGCTGGAGTTGCCCCATGAATCGTGGAGACGGTGGTAGGCGGCGATGAGCTCCAAAGTGAGGTCACGATACACTGAAGTGACCCAGTAGGGGAAGGAGAGAATGTGATTCTTGCGTAGGATATTGTTGATAGCTTCTTTAATTCCAAGTGTGTTTAGAGTGACACTGCACGCCCAACGTAGGAGGGAGACACCAATCATGGAGGTTTTTTTGAATCTTTCTAAATGGAGGTCATTGATGAACTAA
Source organism: Alisma plantago-aquatica (assembly GCA_963693085.1). NCBI lineage: Eukaryota > Viridiplantae > Streptophyta > Magnoliopsida > Alismatales > Alismataceae > Alisma > Alisma plantago-aquatica. The sequence goes on from OY856409.1 coordinate 861,348,343, forward strand.
GCATATTTCCCAGGGATTGGGGCTATGTGAGGTGGATGTGGAGTGACTAAATCAGGATCACATCAAAATTAACCCGCTCTCGCCTGAAGAAGGAGGCCATATTCCTCCTCGATGTCCTCGACCATCTCCTTGAGGATATCAGGTGAGGAATTGCTCGTAGGATCCTTGATGTGAATTCCCTATCTTGCAGTGGAATGGAAAGGTGGCTCACAAGAGGAGGAGGCGGGAGCTTTTCCCTTGTTCTTGCGAAATCACGCAGACATGATGATTGATGCTGAGCGTCAAAATAGGCATCTGGTAGGGCGAGGCAGACGTCTGGATGAAACGTGATAGTCATTTGACTGATAGAGAAGGGCGTATGGTGTGCTAGAAGTTGATGTCTATGGTGACTGAGACACTCAATTGTGATACCCAACTGACTGTCTCAGTTGTAGGTGAGAGCACAAAGCCAATCAGGAAGAAGAATGAGAGGAAGAAGAAGTGGTTGTGAAACGGTGGCCGGATGGGCGTCTCAAGAGAGGAATGACTGTTTGCTATTGGAAATCAAGTTTGGAGATGCCGATCAGGAGGCGTGAGGTGTACATCTCGTCTTGCGAGATGGCCGCCGAGATGTGCACGGTGCTGTGAGGAAGCACATGAGACAGCGAGACGATGAAGAAGAAAAGGGAGGAATAACAATGAAAGGGTGCTCACAGATGATCGCTAGTGAGTCTCGGTAGAGAGACAACTGACCGGATTGGCGAGATGGATGATTGGTGCTTCAAAAGCTGCGGAGAGGGGTGTCTCAACAGTGGAGACAGCCACCCGGGCTGATAGAACTTACACTCACAGGGGAAAGAAGGAGAATGCTTAGAGGCTGTAGGTATGTCCCCTCTGAGTTTCTCATTTTATAGGCCAAGTGAGAGAAGTAAGACAGCCATTTCGGGTGGACCAGATGGTCATCTAGCATTTTGAGGATAGAGGTGAACATTTCGAATTTTAAAATGGCTAAAAGTTAGAATTTTCCTTGAATGCGCCTCCTGGTGTTCGAGATGACCATCTCAGGTAAGCCAAACATCCATCTGGTGTGGTTATGACACCCTTTTAGATTTCAAAATTCAAATGTCTGTGACTTTTGAAAAGGTCCCTTGATGGATGAGACAATCTTCTTGCCATCCTCAGATGGTCGTCTGGCCTGGTGGGGTAGCTTGCCTTCACCAAGCAAACATTAGGTTGGCTATCCAACCTCTCAGTTTCTTTACAAGAGTGCAAAACCTAATATGAAATTGAAACAACAAGGTTAGCTAGGATAATTATAGAAGAAAATTACAAAAAATTAAATAATTGGGTTGCCTCCCAATAAGCACCTAGTTTAATGTCAAAGGCCAGACATAATTGGGTCATGGAGTCATTTCAGGCTTGGGAGGGGGAGGTGGAGGTTCTTGCAAGTCAAGGTCTTAAAGTAAAGAGAGTTGATGTGCCTTAGAAAATAGAAAGTCCTCAATGGTGATGTACTTTTTAAGCCTATTCCCATTAACCTTGAACTCCCCTAACACCTTATCCCAAAGAAGAAAAGGGCCATAAGGGTAGGCACACTTGACAAGATAGGTACCATACCATTAGGATTTAAGTTTTCTAGGAAAAAGTCTTAACCTGGAATTCTTAGTCGCCCTCCCGAATATCTTTTGGCCTAATATGGCCATCATGCCATGATTTGGTTTTTTCTTTGTAAATTCAAGCATTTTCATAGACCGTCATCCTAAGATCATATAACTCTTACATTTGTAGAAAATAGTTTTCACCTATAGTGGATAGGTCAAAATTTAGAGTTTTGATGGCCCAATTGGCCTTATGTTCTAATTCTACGGGAAGATGACATGATTTTTAATAAATCAATTTGAATGGAGTGGTACCTATTGGGGTTTTGTAGGAAGTTCTGTATGCCCACAAGGCATCATTGAGTTTCAAATCCAATCAGTCCTAGTATGATTGACCATTTTCTCTAGGATGAACTTGATTTGCCTATTTGACACCTCAACTTGACCACTAGTCTGAGGGTGGTAAGGGGTGGCAACCTTGTGATGGAATTCATATCATTTTAATAAGGACTCAAAACCTTTCTCTAAAAAATGGGAACCTCAATCAAAAACCACAGTATGAGGTACCCCAAATCTAGAAAAAATAATGTCTTTGAAAAGTTTCTTCAAAGGTTTGGAATCACTTGTTTTGGTGGGGATGGCTTCAACTCATTTGGAAACATAGTCAACTACTGCCAAGATATATTTGTACTCGCAAGAAGAAGGAAACATGCCCATACATCAAAGATTTCAATCTCTTACAAAGAAGTCATGGGCATTTGGTCTCTCTTAGTTATGTTCCCAGTCCTTTGACATTCATCATAAGCAAGGACAAATTGGTAGGAATCTTTGAAAAGAGTAGGCCATTCAAAACCAAATAGTAGTACTTTCCTAGTAGTTTTTGAGAGGTCATGTGCTCTCCTGTAGGGCCAAAATGATACTGCTCAAGGATGTCATGAGCTTCGTCCTCAATGAAGCACTAGCGGTAAAGTCTATAAGAGCAAAGTGTAAAAAGGTATGGGTCATCCCAATAGTACTGTTTCACGTCATGTAAGAAATTAGCCTTGGAATGTCCCTTATATTCAAGGTGTAACACACCTGCAGCTAGAAAATTTATATAATCTGCAAACCAAGGGTATTGAGATCCATTTTCAACAATTTATCATCACAGAGAGTCATTAATCGGAATGCCATCATGATTGAAAAAAATTAAGACGACTAAGATGGTCGACAACAACATTCTCACAACCCTTCTTGTCTAGGATTTCTAAGTCAAATTCTTGAAGAAAAAGGACCCAACGAAGAAGGTGGGGTTTGCCATCCTTTTTAGTCATCAAGTATCTAGTATACGCATGGTCTGTGTAAATAATGACTTTGGACCCTACCAAATATGACCGTAACTTGTCAAAAGCATAAACTATGAGCATTTCTTTCTTAGTAGTTGTGTAATTCCGTTGGGCATCATCAAGAGTTTTGAAAAATAGTAAATTACATGGTGCTTTTTTTATCAACACACTATCCAAGAATACCACCAGCATCACAATCACTCACATAATACATTAACTCAAAAGGCAAGGACCAATCAGGGGCCCTAATGATGGGGGTAGAAGTGAGAGAATCTTTCAAACAAAGAAAACTGGCCATGCAAGTTTTATCAAATGCAAAAGGGGTGTCTTTTTGGAGAAGGTTAGTTAGGGGTTTGGTGATCTTTGAAAAATTGCGGATGAAGCAACAGTAAAAACCCACATGCCGAAGGAAGGCACGAACGTCCTTGATAGAAGAAGGGGGTGGAAGTTTGGAGATAACCTCGATCTTGGCTCTATCAACTTCTATGCCACAGTTGCTCACCCTATGGCCTAACACAATCCCTTCAGTCACCATAAAGTGACACTTTTCCCAATTGAGGATCAAGTCTGCTTCCTCAAATTTTTGAAAAATGAGAGATAAATGTTTGAGGCAAGAGTCAAAACTGTCTCCATAGATGGAAAAAATCATCCATAAACACCTCAATAACAGTCTCAGTCAAAAGAGGACATGCACCACTGAAAAGTGGATGGGGCATTGCATAACCCGAAAGACATTCTCTTGAATGTAGAAGTGCCAAATGGGAAAATGAAGGTTGTTTTCTCTTGGTTGTCTGGATGAATGTGAATTTGATTAAAACGTGAATAGCCATCAAGATAACAAATATATTTTTGATGGGGAGGTTCTCTAGTACTTGATCCATAAAGGGAAGAGGGAAGTGATCTTTCCTAGTGGAGTTATTCAGTTTTCTATAGTTAATACACATCCTCCACCGTGTGACAATATAGGTGGGAATGAGCTCATCATTGTCATTTTTCATGACAATGGTACCACCATTCTTGGGGATGACCTAAACAGGGCTAACCCAGGGAGAATCAAAGATGGGATAGATAATTCCTAAAATCAAAAGTTTGATAACTTCTATACACACAACCTCTTTCATGTTTGAATTCAGTTTCCTTTGAGGGTCTCTAGAAGGTTTGTAGTCTTCCACCATAGGACTTTTATGCATGCAAATGGCTTGATTTTTCCCAGTCAAATCAGCCATTTTTTTTTTCCTAAGACAACTTTCCTTGTGATGGAGTGGAAATTTGGAAATCCAAAAATGTCCAATGACACAAGTAAATTTGTGCATGTTGAGTTATCATAAGAGTTGCATGTGCTTTGGCGAAGTTTGGATGGTGATTGATAATTACATTATGATTAATATCCCAAAGTTAATATTGTTTTGAGGAATTTAATTGTTTGGTCAAATAGTTAAGTTTTGACTCTAACGTTGGATGGGAAGTAGCTTGGATGATAATGAAGTTATGCCTAAAGTTTCGTAATGTTTTGAGGTTCCTATAAAGAGATATTGATGTTTGAAGTTTGTGAATAAATGTATGTATTGGTGACTTTAGGACTATGGTCACTGATTAGTATAGCATAAAGATTTGAGTAACAACAATATATCACACCCTGAGATGGGTTGCCACGGATTAGTGATGTGGAGTTAATCTAACCCTTGGATGGAAACGATCATGGGGCAAGATGGTTTGCGATTCACCAGTGCATGACCATGACCATGTAGCCACGATCACTTTTCGTGGAGTGAGTGGAAAACGAGACAAGCATGGTAGTTCTTTGCCTCATCAATAACTACAGGGTCTTAGTAAGATACACGAGACAACTGCATTAGGTAGAGACGACCTCTAACCAACCCTCCATCGTCGGTCCCAGCGAGAGGATGGAAATAGTAGATTAGGGAGATCCATCGACAGTGATAGTCCCGTGGTTATCAGGACCACGAGAAGAACCTCCAGAAGCGGCGGCACAGAGATCCCTGGATCCCTCGGTAGCTGTGGTCATTTCCAAGAGATCCCAACTATGAGCACAACAGCTGCAGGTCCAATCTCACGACCACGGCTAGGCGGAGGACCTGTTAGCGCAAAAGAACCTGCAACCACCGCGAGAAGAGATTAGAGGCGGCGGATGCTTCGCTGGAGCAGTGTCCTACACCGGCGGCGCACCAAGCGGCTGATCTCTAGCTTCTGCTCCGACCCAGCAGCATCTAGCAGCGGCGTTCACAGAGGAACGCGGGCGTCGGGCAGAGATCCTCCATCTCCGCAAGGAGGAGTCACCCGCTGTGAGATCATGGTCGTGAAGCTCTGTAGTTGAATCCTCACCGGAGTCCAGCCCAGGCGGCAGCAGCTGGGGGACTGATCGATGTCGGAGGTGTGGGTGGCCCTAGAAGCTAACTAGGAGCAGCCTAGCTCCGTGGACTACTCGCCAGAGGACCTCGCTGCGACGGTGCTCACAGGGGAGGACCTGGCTGCGGCAGCGGGCGTAGAGGATAGGGGCAAGCGTCGGCACTGTGACCCGGCACCACGGCCGTGGCGTCTGCCCACGCCCGGCTGCATCGCGAGAACATAGTCCCGCTCGGGACTGATCGCGTGAGAACGTGAGGTAGCGGGCGGTCCGTCCAAATCAAGAGAACCAACCCTGAACCGGCCAGATCCCAGGTGGCCCAGAAACAAGCCTGTTGGTTTAGTGCGGCTAGGAGCCAAGGAGCTGCGCCCAGAACCACGTGTCTCCTTCCGATTGGCCGTATAAGGTAATTATCTCAGAAAATCCCAAAAACACTCAGTTCGTATATAAATCATAGAAATTACCTCGTTTATCTAAAAAATACAAACAAGGTATCAAAACGTTCAGAAAAATGCGTAGAACATAGTAGAATGATAATATCAGGCTTTTGGTGTGTTAATCTCAGTGTTATCACGTAAAATGTTTAATGCTTAGTTCTTGAGTAATAAATATTAAATGATGATATAAAATTATGGAAAAATATCAGTAAGTCTATAATCATGTTTATAATGCATATGATCTCAGATATGTTCATTTTGATGCACAAAAGCATATAATTTGATTAATATGGATAATTAGGGCTAATAACCCTAAATAAAATGTATTAAATACATGCATGCTCAAGAAGTGATGAAATTTACAGAGCAAGCTCATATCCATATTTGGAACCTCAGATTTAATGATGAGATCATGATGATGCATATAATTCATGTTATATGAAGTTGACCTTTAATACATGGTTTAAAACCCTAATCTAGGTTGATGATGTAACCTAGGGTTAATTAATGTGTACAAAAATGCTATGGAAGATAATGATCAGATTATGTATCTTAATCTATAATATAAGATCAGTAACCTAATTACAAGATGATAAGACAAGTAATAAAGTACATATACTAATGAGATAAGAGAAACCCTAATGGACACGACAGGGTTAAGATGAGATGTATGATGATGAGAACCTGATGATAGTATATGGTCTTGTCTTGATCAGGTTTGACCAAGCTTATAGATGACATGAGGATATGATGATTAGGTTTATCTCTTGATCAAGGTATGCCATTACCTCTTACTTGGCTTATTATACAATATGCTCGTTATATGGTAGTAAAGACTTGGCATATGGTATTGATTGAAATGATTGTTCTTGTTTGATATGTTGCATGAGATTTCCATACTTATTGTTATGAACACATCAAACATAATATATCTGTTCCATTATATGAAAGCACTAACTCTTTGGTAGTGTGCTTGGAAGTGACCTAACTCTTTGGTAGTGGTCACATTGTGCATATGACCTAACTCTTTGGTAGTGGTCTGACCTAACTCTTTGGTAGTGGTCACCTTGTACAAATGATCTAACTCTTTGGTAGTGATCATAAAGGCCTTGAGATATAATGGAAAATAAGCTTAAAATATGTGTTCTCTTTTTAATGAATATCCTTGTGCAAGTATATGCTTTTCTTATATTCTTCTGTTACTGCCAAGTATATTAGTTTTATCTGATTGCCAAGATATGATGAGAGGTATATAAAAGACACGTAGGCGTACTCAGTACAATATTCATGAAATATTGTGCTGACGTGTACCGCATGTAATCTTTTGTTTAGGTTGTGGTTATGCTCTTGAAGATCCAGGATAGTGAGAGTTGTGTAGCGAGCTGATGTACAGGTGGACCTGTTGTCTTAAGATCCTGTAGTTTAGTTCTAGTACATGTATATGTATAAGTTTGATGTTCAATATGTAATATCAAATGTTGTAACAATTCATGTTGTAATTATATGTTGAATGGTGAACATGTGTGTATGGTTTTATTATTGTTCATGTACATGTGCTACTGATTGTTTCCTTCTGACTCCCTTGATTTTCTTCTTCTTAGACTAGTGTGTGGTGTTTAAATTTGGATTCTTGCTGAGGTGAGGGTTTTAATTTGGACATCACACATCAGATTAAGTTTTAGAAAATCTGGGGATGTCACAGGTGGTATCAGAGCATGAACAATAGCAAAGCCTGACATTTGCTCATTATGCAACTCAAAACTAAAGAACCTTGAACTTAATAATCTTTTAGGGTTAGATTAGTCGTCTTTTAGAGACTAGATCTGACCTAGCCTCTAGGTTAGCACCTAGATGTCCGAGAACTAGGTCTAGACTGGTGCTTGTTGAGTAGCAAGTCCTAAGATGTTGTTCTTTCCTTGTAGTGCAGCGGTATGGGACGTTGCACTATTTGGAAATGACGTGCATCAAGGGAAGAGAAACCCTAGACATATTGCGCACGTTGTCTAGAGTAGCTACACTAGTCTACCCCTTGTTCTCACCCTTTTCACTTGTTTTCATGACACTGTACTCTCTACTGTGTGTGGGGCACTCGTTTCTGGATTTGGTTTTTGATTCCAATCGGATCGAACCTTGGTAGTTTTCTCTGACGCTTGTTTTATCGGAGAAAAACTATATAATATTTTATTATGTATATGTATTACAAAAATGTGTCCCCACACATGTACGAGTAGGAGGTGGTCATGCAACCTAAGTGAAAGTGATGACATCAGTCTAGAAGAGAGAGTAGTTCTAGATTAGATGTCTAGAGCCTTACTAGAATATATGTTGGATGGAATAGATGATATAAGTTCTGATGATATGATGTAAGTCTTATATAGAAGACATAAGATAGTTTGTGATAATCTCTGTTTGACTTTGAGGACATAAGTTTAGTTTTGAGGTTTTGAGATAAGTTCTGACGATGCAAGTAAATAGGCTTTTATGAGACAAGATAAGCTAAGTTGAGACAAAGTTGTGAATCAGCAAGAGCCTCAATCTCTTTTACAAAGGAGGACCTCTAGTGTTAGGACCAGTTTTAAGGTTAACTCCAGAGAGAGTGAGACCCATTGGGAGAAGGTTAGAGAACCTAAACTCCATGATATGAGAATTCTGAGATATGTGTTATGATATGTCCTAAACTAGACTACTCCTGAGTGATTGAGTTGAGTCGCTTTATGCATGATTCCTATAGTCTTGTTGAACCCTAGATTTCCTTGGGAGGACCAAACCATAGAGTCAGCGAGAGGCTGGTTATATGCACATGTGAACATGAATATGAGTGCCTGCCATCTGGGTGAGGGAGAGAGCCCAAGACCCTAGAGGAGGTAGCTATGTTAGTTTCTATGAAGCCTCATGCTCGGGTTGGTGGTTTCCCACATAGGAATCTAGTGGTGTATAGAAGAAAGTTTTGGGGAAGATGTTTCATGGGTAGAGACCTATGAAGATGATGTTGTAGCATGTTTTGGTTTGTGCTTATGTGGCTAACGCTAATGAAGTTATCACTAGTGCCAATGAGGTGATCTGAGAATCCTAGACTGAGAGGAAAGATAAAGTATATGCATGTGAGATACTCATAGAGTTGAGTTAGCTCAGAGAGACTGGGCTTGGCACTGCCCTCATGATATGGGTCGGGAGAACCTCAATTGGGCTAGATAAAGTTTTGATATATGTTTCACGAGCCACTTGTATAAGTTTGTTAACACAACCATGATATAATATATGTAAGGATGTGATCTAATCTCGAGACGTGATATATAGACATGATATGATGGAAACCTAAAGATGAGTTAATAAATATCAATGCATAAATGGTTAGCCATGTACATGAATCAAGATGATAATGTGATATTGTCGGTTAATCTTGTAATAAAATCACTAATAACTGTGGCAATTTATTATGAGCAATGAAATAAGATCGTATGAATGAAACATGTTATAAGAGGTGTTAATCTTAGTGCTTAATAAAGATAAAGGATATAGTTTAACAGTTATCTCAACATAATGTTTATGACACCTTAATGTATGGGTTAATCTTTAGTTAACTCCTTTAGAACACATTAATATGATGATGGAACCCTAATGCAAGGGTTAAGATAAGGATGCATCCCTGACATATGAGATATGTCATGACATAACCTAACCTTCTAAACCCTTGTTTGAACCTTCTATGGAGTGTTTATGCACCCAAGATGGTTGTAAACCCCCTAATAGTGCTTTGGATACATGGTTTTAGGTAACCTTGGTGGATATGTTACCCATAGAATACTACCTACGTGTGGATGACAGCAAGATAAGGTTTTCCATGGAGGTATGAGTATGCTTTACTTTCGAGGACGAAAGTTCTTTTAAGATGTATATGATGTGACAAAGTGGGTTTTCTGGCTTAATTTTGAGGACGAAATTTCTTTTAAGGTGTGTAGGATGTGATGGATTGGAAATTTGGAAATCCAAAAATGTCCAATGACACAAGTAAATTTGTGCATGTTGAGTTATCATAAGAGTTGCATGTGCTTTGGCGAAGTTTGGATGGTGATTGATAATTACATTATGATTAATATCCCAAAGTTAATATTGTTTTGAGGAATTTAATTGTTTGGTCAAATAGTTAAGTTTTGACTCTAACTTTGGATGGGAAGTATCTTGGATGATAATGAAGTTATGCCTAAAGTTTCGTAATGTTTTGAGGTTCCTATAAAGAGATATTGATGTTTGAAGTTTGTGAATAAATGTATGTATTGGTGACTTTAGGACTATGGTTACTGATTAGTATAGCATAAAGATTTGAGTAACAGCAATATATCACACCCTGAGATGGGTTTCCACGGATTAGTGATGTGGAGTTACTCTAACCCTTGGATGGAAACGATCATGGGGCAAGGAGGTTTGCGATTCTCTAATGCATGACCATGACCATGTAGCCACGATCACTTTTCGTGGAGTGAGTGGAAAACGAGACCAGCATGGTAGTTCTTTGCCTCGTCAATAACTACAGGGTCTTAGTAAGATACACGAGACAACTGCATTAGGTAGAGCTGACCTCTAACCAACCCTCCATCGTCGGTCCCAGCGAGAGGATGGAAATAGTAGATTAGGGAGATCCGTTGACAGTGATAGTCCCGTGGTTATCAGAACAACGGGAAGAACCTCCAGAAGCGGCGGCACAGAGATCCCTGGATCCCTTGGTAGCTGTGGTCGTTTCCAAGAGATCCCAACTATGAGCACAACAGCTGCGGGTCCAATCTCACGACCACGGCTAGGCGGAGGACCTGTTAGTGCAAAAGAACCTGCAACCACCGCGAGAAGAGATTAGAGGCGGCGGATGCTTCTCTGGAGCAGTGTCCTACACCGGCGGCGCACCAAGTGGCTGATCTCTAGCTTCTGCTCCGACCCAGCAGCACCTAGCAGTGGCGTTCACAGAGGAACGCGGGCGTCAGGCAGAGATCCTCCATATCCGCAAGGAGTCACCCGTTGTGAGATCATGGTCGTGAAGCTCTGTAGTTGAATCCTCACCGGAGTCCAGCCCAGGCGGCAGCAGCTGGGGGACTGATCGATGTCGGAGGTGTGGGTGGCCCTAGAAGCTAACTAGGAGCAGCCTAGCTCCGTGGACTACTCGCCGGAGGACCTCACTGCGACGGTGCTCATAGGGGAGGACCTGGCTGCGGTAGCGGGCGTAGAGGACAGGGGCAAGCGTCGGAGCTGCGACCCGGCACCACGGCCGTGGCATCTGCCCACGCCCGGCTGCATCGCGAGAACAGAGTCCCGCTCGGGACTGATCGCGTGAGAACGTGAGGTAGCGGGCGGTCCGTCCAAATCAAGAGAACCAACCCTGAATCGGACAGATCCCAGGTGGCCCAGAAACAAGCCTGTTGGTTTAGTGCGGCTAGGAGCCAAGGAGCTGCGCCCAGACAGAACCACGTGTCTCCTTCCGATTGGCCGTATAAGGTAATTATCTCAGAAAATCCCAAAAACACTAAGTTCGTATATAAATCATAGAAATTACCTCGTTTATCTAAAAAATACAAACAAGGTATCAAAACGTTCAGAAAAATGCGTAGAACATAGTAGAATGATAATATCAGGCTTTTGGTGTGTTAATCTCAGTGTTATCATGTAAAATGTTTAATGCTTAGTTCTTGAGTAATAAATATTAAATGATGATATAAAATTATGGAAAAATATCAGTAAGTCTATAATCATGTTTATAATGCATATGATCTCATATATGTTCATGTTGATGCACAAAAGCATATAATTTGATTAATATGGATAATTAGGGCTAATAACCCTAAATAAAATGTATTAAATACATGCATGCTCAAGAAGTGATGAAATTTACAGAGCAAGCTCATATCCATATTTGGAACCTCAGATTTAATGATGAGATCATGATGATGCATATAATTCATGTTATATGAAGTTGACCTTTAATACATGGTTTAAAACCCTAATCTAGGTTGATATGTAACCTAGGGTTAATTAATGTGTACAAAAATGCTATGGAAGATAATGATCAGATTATGTATCTTAATCTGTAATATAAGATCAGTAACCTAATTACAAGATGATAAGACAAGTAATAAAGTACATATACTAATGAGATAAGAGAAACCCTAATGGACACGACAGGGTTAAGATGAGATGTATGATGATGAGAACCTGATGATAGTATATGGTCTTGTCTTGATCAGGTTTGACCAAGCTTATATATGACATGAGGATATGATGATTAGGTTTATCTCTTGATCAAGGTACGCCATTACCTCTTACTTGGCTTATTATACAATATGCTTGTGTTATATGGTAGTAAAGACTTGGCATATGGTATTGATTGAAATGATTGTTCTTGTATGATATGTTGCATGCGATTTCCATACTTATTGTTATGAACACATCAAACATAATATATCCATTCCATTATATGAAAGCACTAAATCTTTGGTAGTGTGCTTGGAAGTGACCTAACTCTTTGGTAGTGGTCACATTGTACATATGACCTAACTCTTTGGTAGTGGTCTGACCTAACTCTTTGGTAGTGGTCACCTTGTACAAATGATCTAACTCTTTGGTAGTGATCATAAAGGCCTTGAGATATAATGGAAAATAAGCTTAAAATATGTGTTCTCTTTTTAATGAATATCCTTGTGCAAGTATATGCTTTTCTTATATTCTTCTGTTACTGCCAAGTATATTAGTTTTATCTTATTGCCAAGATATGATGAGAGGTATATAAAAGACACATAGGCGTACTCAGTACAATATTCATGAAATATTGTGCTGACATGTACCACATGTAATCTTTTGTTTAGGTTGTGGTTATGCTCTTGAAGATCCAGGATAGTGAGTGTTGTGTAGCGAGCTGATGTACAGGTGGACCTGTTGTCTTAAGATCCTGTAGTTTAGTGCTAGTACATGTATATGTATAAGTTTGATGTTCAATATGTAATATCAAATGTTGTAACAATTCATGTTGTAATTATATGTTGAATGGTGAACATGTGTGTATGGTTTTATTATTGTTCATGTACATGTGCTACTGATTGTTTCCTTCTGACTCCCTTGATTTTCTTCTTCTTAGCCTAGTGTGTGGTGTTTAAATTGGGATTCTCGCTGAGGTGAGGGTTTTAATTTGGACGTCACACATTAGATTAAGTTTTAGAAAATCTGGGGACGTCACATTCCTCTTCCTAAGTCAGTCATGAGCTTGGTTTCTTATTCATAGATAAGATTAGAGTTAATGATAACATGATAAAGTTGTTGCTCATCAAGGAAGACATACTTAAGACCTTCAGGGAGGGGTTTCATCTTGGGTTCCAGGGGGGGGTCATGTTTTTTTTTAAATCTATGAGAGACCATTTTGAGATCCTCAAACTCTTCATCATGGATCTCCTCAAAGGTTTTGAGATGAAATCTATATTGCTCCAATTGCTCATCTTCAAAGCCATAATCAATAGGGGTTACAAGGGCATTTTGGATGGGATCCTCAACTAGTTTCCATTCTTGTCTCAATTATTGGAGATTCTCAATACAATAAAGGAGATAAACCTCTTCTTGGAGGCTTGGTATGCACATTCTTTCAAACACCCTAAACTTTAGGGTTTGTTTTCCTAGGCGCAAGAAGATGGTTCCGGCTTAAACATCAATCAAGGTGCGTGTAGTATCGAAAAAGGGACGACCAAAAAATGATGGGGTAGCATAAATATTCCTTTATGTCCATGATGACAAAGTCACATGGGATATAAGCATTTTCCAAACCCTTACATGTATTTATTCAATGATACCCATAGGTTTTGTCATGGATGAGTCAGCCAATTGGATGGTCATGACAGTAGGGAGCATATCAACAAATCTCAGTCTCCTGCAAAGACTATAGGGCATGATGGAAACACTAGCTCCCAAATCTGCAAGGCCTTTCCTACATGCATTATCACCTAGGTAGCACCCAATCCCAAAGGAACTGGGATCTTTCTTATTTTCAAGCATTTTGTTTTGGATGATGTCTAAAGTGGTTCTATCAAGCATTACCTTCTCATGCTCATCGGTGTGGTGCTTCTTGATCAATAAGGTTTTCATGTACTTGGACCAAGCAGGCATATCAACTAAAGCATCAAGAAAAGGAACATGCACATGCAATTTATCACGCCATCCCTAAATTCACAAAATGAGTATTGATCCTAGTTTTCTTCAAGTGGGCTTAGTATGGTGGATGAGGTTTGTAAATAGGAATGTACAACTCGTCAGTTTCCATGGGTGAGACCACAAGAGCCGGGATGGTGGGTTCAAATGTAGGAGGAGTGTAAATAATCACGATGTTATCATCCTCAAAACCCAAAGGTACAACAACGTGTTTCTCTGAAGGAGGGGGAGAAGAATGTGCCTTCCCAGAATGAGTAAAACAACCTTGAGTTGTTCGGGGTGTTTTGGATTTTTTTGAACTGTCCGGTAAAAGTGCCAACATGTGGCTTTTGTTGGGAAAAAATTGGGCTAACTGAGCATCAATTTCCTTTTGGTGAGGTTGCTGGGAAAGGAGGATTTGATTTGTGGGAAGGTTGCTAACCTATCATCAATTGAGGGTGCGGGAGCAATCTATTGTGCTTGAGCTTGGGATGACGGTTGATCGAGATTTTGAATTTTTTGCCCTTGGTAAGGCCCACGATTCTGCAAATTGGCCCTATAATTCCCTTGGTTCCCAAAGTTTCTTTGATTGTTATTATACGGGAAGCCTAGTAATGGATGGTAGTTGGCTTGGGGTGTGGGGGTATTTGTGGGGGTAGAAGTTGACATGAGTTTTCATCTCTTATAGGAATTCCATATTGGAATCCAGGGTGGTTTCTAGCTTGGTTAAGATTGTAGTAAGCCTGGCCCGAATACTATGGATTGAGTTTAGGTCCTCCACTTACTGACCAACATCAGAATAGATATTATTATTGTAGAGGTACTGATATTTGAGGGTATCATGATCATACCCTTGGTAAATCCTGCATAGAGCTTTTACATCTCTAACTTGTTGGGGTTGCCTCTCATATGCATTGATGGTAGACTCGAGGCAATCCTATTTTAAAGAATCCAATTTAAGGGCTTCAATGACGTTTTTGATGTTAGGTCTCCCTAAACTTTAGCTACTTTGAGGACCCCACCAGTACCTCATCTAGCTTGTGTTTTAGATTCACGACTCCCCACGCTTCTTCTATACTTTGGAACATAAAATTTCCTCCATATGAGGAATCTAGGAATTTCTTGGTGTCATCATCAACACTATGGTAAAATATCTCAATGAGTTGAGATTGAGTGATGTCATGATGAGGGCATCGTCAGAGAAGTTCTCTAAATCTCTCCCAAGCTTCTCCTAGAGTTTCTCTTAGGACCATTGAAAAAAGAATGACCTATCCCCTGATTTCATAGGTGAGGGAAGGGGGGATATTAATCTAAGAACTTGGTTTATAGGGCCTCCTAGGTGGTGACCCATTCTTCACTCTCCATGGCATTATACCAACTACTGGCTTGCCTTGAAAGAGAGTATTTAAATAGTCTGAGTATTATGGCATCTTCAGAAATGCCTGGGATCTTGTGAAGGAACAAAGGTCGGTGAAACGTTGGAGATGATTGTTATAACTTTTGCCTTTATTTCTAGAAAATGGGTTAGTTTGCAGCATGGTCATCCATTGCATACATATCTTGAATTGGGGGTTGTTATTTCAGGTGGCACAATGGGATGTTGTGCATATCTGATTTTAGGAGTAGAAAAATCTTTTAATTGTTTTTGTCTCTCAGCCTCCCTTTGAGCAACTTTTAAAGCCTCTTTCTCAGCCACATAGGCTATGCGCAGATTGCCTTCTTGGGCCGCACATTCAACCATCATTCACTCTCTTTGAGCAACAAGTGCCTGTCAATCCTCCTCATCCATCATAACTCTATTTTGTCTATTCAAGCAATGGAATGTTCTCTCTGGCTCGGAATAAAAAACTAGTGGCATGGAATCAACATTTGGCGGGGCAGGTGCATGCACAATTATAACTGGCAGATAATATTCCAGTGATGAAAAAATGTACTGTTGGAATGGAAACTCAATAGAAAGGCATAAAAAATGTTACTCCAAAGGCATAAAAAATGAAAAAAAGTTTTTCAATTTTTTTTGGGGTTTGAGAAAATGATCCATTATCCCCGACAATGGCACCAAAATTGATACATATCGAAGAGCACACCAATTCACCAAGATGATTATCCTAGAGTATTTTTTACTTTCCAGTTAAGGCTAGTATAGAAGGATTGATCCGACAAGATAATGTTATTTAGATTGTTCTCTTTTATCCCAATTGATTTTTTGAACTTATTTCTTTTTGGAGTTTTTGAATATATGAACAAGAAACTAAATTCTGATTTGGGAATTGTTTGATTACACAAGAGCTGGAAATTAAAGTACAAATAAAATAAAATATTACACTTAAGCAATGAAATAAATGGATTATGATAAGACAAGGAAAAAGTAAAATTGTTAGAAAGGAAAAGTTATCTAAGAACAAGAAAGTGAAGTACAAGAATTAAAAAGAAGAAATTGAAGCAACATTGAAAGAGACAATTGAATCAAAAGGGGAAGCAACAAGGCTTAGGGGTTTCACCACCTTACCCAAAGTGAAAATAAGATCAAGAGATCCACGACAAGTAATATAGAAGCATGCATGCAAATTATCTGTAAATAAAATACTAGAGACAAACTCCATGTGAATCTATTGGTCCTAACGTTCATGCATCCTAGTCCTTCATCCTTAAGAGGATTTTTTCATGGTCACATCTAAATCCTCATGTAAACGGTTTAGGTGTTCTAAATCCCTATTTCCACAGTTGCACCCGATGGAATTAACTTACAATAAAAATGATTAATTATTTCATATAAATTGATGATTTCTAAATAGAAAACCATCAGTCTAAAATGTCATGTAAAAACCCGATCTGATCAACACATGGCTAAGGGGCTACTTCCCTCATCTCGATAAGGGAACTACTCACTAGTCATGGTGAGGAATGTAGAAATAAGGGGAGAAGGTAGGAAGCCATAGACCAAAGAATAGAATCTCTAAAGAGTCTGAAGTTGTTTACAATTAAATGGTTTGCTCTATTGATCTTCCTATCCAAAAGAAAGAACTAGAACAAAGAACAAGAACAAGAACAAGAACAAGAACAAGAACAAGAACAAGAACAAGAACAAGAACAAGAACAAGAACAAGAACAAGAAATAATTCTAGATCTGAAGACAAGAACCAACTTTTATTGCAGAATGAAAGATTACACTATGAATTGAAAGTAACAAAGTGTCAATAATAAAATGCAAGTACAAAATTGAGGACCCCTTTCTTAGTGGAGTCCCCACTCCTTTTATAGGGGAAGGAGGGGGTGGAAACCCTAAAAAGGGGGAGGAAAAAAGGAGTGGCAGCTGTCAGAATATGCTGCTTGTGAGCCACAAACAACCATCTCATTAGCCAAGATGGTTGTATGGGATGACATGGCATGGCCTCTAGAAGCATCAAATCAAAACCCTACTAGAGAGGGCGGTAGTGCTATTTTGGTTGCATTCTTGGGATCGTAGCAATGTTTGAACCGAGTGTATGGCACATAGATGCCCATCTCGCGCCACCATGCACGTGATCAAAGGATTGAAACCCTAACTAAGTGGCGACACCTTTTGTGAATTGACTTGGTTACTTAGGTCGGAGTGAACTGGCCATCTGAATCACACAAGCCAACCATCTGGGGTCTTCAGACACCCTTCTGGATGACTTGAGATCACCGTCTAGGCTGTAAAAAGGCATGCTAAGCTGAGCACTCAACCCAACAGTCTGGCTCTAGAGTATGAGGCTTCCTATGGTGAAATGACCGTCTGGTCTTGTGAAATGGTCGTCTTGTGATCTCAATAGGTCATAAATCATCTTTGGAGGAAAAACCTACAAAAAGTGAGAAAAGAGTAAGTATTTGCAAAATAAAAAATGGTTAAATTGAAAATTGTCCTAAAAATTACAAAAAAGAGTAAGTTTTAATGAGAAGGTTTGTTAAAATTAAACAAAAAGATAGATGAATATGCATTCATCAAAGGTCATATGTTGTAACTCTTATAATGGAATATAAGGAGTTAGACATGGTTGAAAAAGCCTAAAGGTTGACCTCTTTAGGTAGTGGATGTATACTCTCCTAGTTTGAAGTTTGGAACCACTATACATAGCTTGTGTTGTTGTTCTTTTTCAATCTCTCTCTCCATTTCTATGTATGTTTAATTGCACTCAAAGTTCATATTTGCCATATTAACTTAGAAATATCTCGAAGGTCTAATGAATTTTTATAAGTGTCTTTAGCTCTATTTACCCCCCCCCCCCCAGAGCCCACATATTAGATCCAACATGTGGTATCAGAGAGGGTCTTTTCCAAGCATACTTACACAAGTAGGAGAATAAGGGCAATTATCAAGGTGGGAGATACCTCATCAACATTCCAATCTTTGATGGGTGCAACTTCCTCTATTGGAAGAGAAGATTACCATACTACATCCAAGGATCAAGTCTTGATCTATGGAGAATGATGGGCCTTCCATACATGCTACTGGAGGTAAATATATAAGAATGGGATGATGCTACCTTGAAGAAAACAAGCTTGAATACAAGAGACATAAACATTCTCTATGACTATATATCCACCACCGAGTTCAACTAGATTTCCTCTTATAATACATCCTATGAGATATAGAGAAAGCTATGTGTCATTTATGAGGGGATAAAGCAAGTGAAAGAAAGCAAAGTCTACATGATCAAAGGGCTTCTTGAAAACTTCAAGATAGGAAAGGAGGAAAGAGTGGAATATATGCACTCAAGGATCAACACCATTGCAAATGGTCTTTCCATCCTAGGTAATCCTATCCTTAGAGGAGATATCAACTTAAAGATCCTTAGTACTCTCCCTAAGAGGTGGCAACCCAAGTGACGTCCATTGAATAAGCAAAGCCTCTCAGTGATATTCCTATTGAGGAGATCATAGGAAATCTATAAGTCCATGAAGTTACACTTGACAAGAAAGAGAAAGAAGAAAGAGAAGAAGAGAAAGATCTCAAGAGAAAGAAGGATGAAATCAAAGATCAAGTTGAACCTATTGTTAGTCAAGCCTCCCCATCCTCTCAAGTTGAAGAAGATTCCATGTACTCCAAAGGTAGACTCTACAAAGGAAAGTATTCCTCCTCCATCTGGTGATTCAAATGTGGAAAGAAGGGTCACTTCAAGGAAGATTACCCATAAGGAAAAAGACCCATAATAACAAGAGAAGAGAAGCACAAGAAGAAGGAGAAATGGCACAAAAAATGTAGTGACTCCTCCAACTCAAGCTCAATTGAAGATTCAAGCGGAGGATCCTCAATATATAGTAAAAATGGAGAATCCCATTTTGCTCTCATGGCCTCAACAAGTGAAGACTCCAATGAGGTAAATCTATACTACTTAGATAAGGGCTCTTTAATTGCAATTATTCATGCTACTCATGCCTCTCTTAAGTCTTCTAAAAAGAAAAAGAAAAAGCATGCTAGAATTTTTGATAATTTTCAAGTAGAAAAAGATGATCTCGAACACGCCGATTTTACTTACTAGACAAAAGCAATGCTTATCTTAGTCAAATAGACTCTCTTAAACTTGAAAATGCTAGCTTTCTTGATAAGATTAGATTTCTAGAATCTCAACATCTTATGACTAGTTCTAATGAAGAGCATACTAAAATTGTAGATTATCTCATTCTTGATATTGATGTTCTTAAAACTAAAAATGAGGACAAAGAATTTATTTTGCAAGAAATTGAATAAAAAAATAGTTTCTATCTTTCTAAGATTGCTTTTATTGAAAAAGAAAATGCTTCCTTGCTTGCTAAAGTAAATGTCCTTGAATCTTGCTCTACTTATACTAGTATAGACGATAATTTTTCTCTTCTTCATATTAATAAAGATTCTAATATAACCAAAGCTCTTTTCTTAGAAACTGATCTTTTTCATGCTAAAGATGATATCAATCAATTGTCTTTTACTATTACTTCTATTGTGCATGATAATCATAGCTTGAGATTTTCTATGCAAAAATTCTTAGACTATAAAAAGAATCTTAATCAAATCCTAGACCATACTACCAAACAAATGGGTAGAGATGGTATTGGACTTGATATCAGCTAAAGGAACAACAAAGATAAAGGACCTTCATTTTTCAATGAAGAATCTTCTAGTTGCAAGACAATGTGATCATGTAATCTTTGTAATGAAATGGGTCATTATTACACATATTGTCCTTAATTTTAGGAAAGCACCCAAGAGTGATAGGACTTGGGCTGCTAAGCTAACCCCTTTAGACCCAAAAATATGATTGCATATCATTTCATCTTTCTTCTTGTAGGTCACTTACTAATGGATTGACTTCAGGTATTGATTTGCAAATTGGTTTATCAATCTACATAAAAGAAGAAAGGTGAGAAGTGTATGGGGTGGC
Source organism: Alisma plantago-aquatica (assembly GCA_963693085.1). Lineage (NCBI taxonomy): Eukaryota > Viridiplantae > Streptophyta > Magnoliopsida > Alismatales > Alismataceae > Alisma > Alisma plantago-aquatica. The sequence continues at coordinate 861,368,578 of OY856409.1, forward strand.
AACAAGTGGAAAAAAATGGTAAGAACAAAGGTAATGTTATTCTTGCTCATATCCAATCATAATGTGTTTTTGCCAAGTTAGTATGCACTATACATATGATTTTTGAGTCAAAAGCGATATATTATGTTTCTCATCACTTTCTTACTCAAAAACTATCTCTAATGCTTTCATAGTGCATTACTAACATGTTTATATATGATTTTCTAAAATATATGTGCTTATTGACAACAACTATTATCGGATGAGTTTGTCCTAATGAAACTTAACCAACAAGAACCAATGGGTGTTTCCAGTAGCTATTGTTGGCCGAGAAGTTCAACCCAAAAACTAGACCGACAACACCATGCACATAATATACAGATGGCTTTTTGGATGAGGATTTCCCTCTCAAGTAGATTTTCTCAACCATTAGCCTTATTCTATGGAACTCCTTTTGGTATTTTTATATGTTCATATTTCCATATTTTAAATTGTCTATCTTGCATACAACTCTATCTCTTTAATTTCTCTGAATTGTTATATCTATTTCTTAAAATTACCTATCTTGAGTTGTTATGTATGTTTTAATGATGATCTCTTTAAATCACTTGGTTGTGATATATATTTCTTCCGTTGTGCTTTAACTTTCTACATCTATCTAGTAGGATATTTCTCTACATCTACTCATAGCTTTTTCTTTAACTTGTGCATCTTTTTCTATGACCTAGATCCTACTAGTGGTCCTAACTAGTGATATCATCTACTAGTAGTTCGTATACATGTAGTTCTAGCCTTATTAATCAATTGGTATACAAATATATGCTATGCTTGTATCCTGTTTCATACATACTCAAGATTTTTATTTATCTTTCATATATACTATCTTAAGTTAATTGCTTACATAACACTTCCTTGACATTTGTTAGAATTACATTATGAGTTGTTCAAATGCATGTCTTCATTTTCTTTATATACTATGATTGGGAAAGCCCCTAGTTTTGATCTTCTACTCTCCTTTCTAACTGTTGGTATCTCCTTTTACTAACAAGTGGTGTTTTCACCCCTCACATTTTGAAATGACAAAGGGGGATAAGACATGTCTTATGTAAGGGGAGATGTAAAGGGGAGATCTAAAGGGTAGAAGACATATGTGTCGAACATATATGAGTAGAAGACATAATTTCTATAAATGTTATGAAAGCTAACCATGCAGGAGAAGTAGCACCAATTGAGTGGGAGTATGTAAACTTAAATAGAATCAATTAAGGGGAATCATATGAACTCAATTCTATTGAAATCCCTAGATTTCTCCAAATGTATGATTTTACTTACATTTTTTCAATACATTCATGGAATGGTTTGTCATATTCAAAAAGGGGGAGAATGTTGGCTCAAGGTCTAAATTGAATAAACCCTTGTTTTGATGATGACTAACCTTCCACTTATTTGTGTCTAATGCTTCTACTTGAGTGATTTCAGATTAGGTATAGACACACTCTAAATGACCTAACTTGCACATCCTAACTTGGAGAAAAGACAAGTAGAAATACATCCAACTACACTTTTGTGAAATATGATGTATCTCTATTAGAATCATGTTGTAAATTACTTGTAATGATTGTATTAATTGTAATTAGGCTTAGAAAAAATTAGGAGCACTTAAAATGAATATTTAAACAATGAAATGATTTTTTTTAAATTTCATCATAGGGACCCTTGTTGGACGAGTTACATATATGATAAACTCTATTGACACCCTTGATGGATTCTGAGAATTTCTAGGTTTGGCCGAGTTTATCCCATTATAAACTCGATCGACACCCTGCACAAACAAAGTGATTTTAAGTCATTGGTCAAGTTTCATCTAAGGATAAACTCGACCAACAACTCAAAATTCATTTGTTTCATAGTGCCATCGGCCAAGTTTCCCAAAACTAAATCAACTAATCGCACTGTACGGAATGTGCAAAATAAGTATTTCTAACTATTGGAGTGTTTGTAAAATTTCTAAAACATATCCATTGCAAAACTCCAAACGGTTAAAATCCATCCTTTAGTGTTTATACTGGCGAATAGGAATCATGAAATTAATTTGGGATTCATCCCACGGTTATCCAAGCACTATGAATGTCACTATATTATAGTTAAGTGCCTCCAAGAGCCTCCTTCCACTCTTAATATTAATCACTTGCTACAACCATTAGAGTGAGTAGGATATTTATAAGAGAGCTAGTCCTACTTGTATATCTTGTGAGGCTCTCACTTCCTCCACCTCCCAATCTCTAATTAAACTATGAAGATGAAGATTCTATCTCTTAACTAAGAGAGGTTAAGAAGAAGGGAAGGAGTACCTTAGTGAAAGCTTGTCTTTGGCGAAGGTGAAGTCAAAGGCAAAAGATCCCAAAAGAGTGGGTAATTCCTTCAAGGACGAAGACTTGTTACAAGAGTGGGTAAGTCCTTGGTGAAGAAAAAAGACTCATTGCAAAAGTGGATAAGTCCTTGGTGAGTTTGATGACTCTTGGTCTTGGATAGGTAAGTACTGTGGTAGGTTATTGGATCCCTTCTCCTTAAAGGGAAGGCTGGGTATCCATGGCCCAGAAAAGGAAGGTCATATGTTGCAACTCTTATAATGGAATATAAGAATATAAGGAGTGAGGCATGGTCAAAAAAGCCTATAGGGTGACCTCTCTAGGTAGTGGATGTACACTCTCCTAGTTTCGAGTTTGAAACCACTATACATAGCTTGTGCTCTTGTGCTTGTTCAATCTCTCTCTCCCTTTCTATGTAAGTTTAATTTCAGTCAAAGTTCATAAATGGCATATTGACTTTGAAATATCTTGAAGGTCTCATGAATTTTTTGTAAGTGTTTTTAGCTCTATTCACCCCCTATAGAGCCAATCATCTTATATCAAACAACAATCATTGTTAGAATCTTATAGTCAGTTTGTCATGAATTATAACATGACAATTTTGTTCGACTGTTGTCAGAGTTGCTTGGCATGTTCAGAACTACTAAGACTCAAATGGAGAAAGACAAACCAAAGTCTTGGTCAACAAAGGAAAGGTTAAGTGAAAGGGAAGGGGAAAATATAATACGAGTTTGAAAGTTACCCAAAAGACTAAGTCTTCTATACTTAAAGCTAAAGGAAGAGTAGTCAAGGCATGCAACTATCACTATTTTCACCAGCCTAAACATTGGAAAAGAAATTGCACTCGTTACCTTGAGGAACTCAAGGAGAAGAAGGAGGTGATATATATCTTCCTCTCAAGTGTGTATGTTATAGATATAAAGTATCTACTTATTTGTCTTGGGTATTGGATACCAGATGTGGATCTCAATTTGATATAATATTGATGATCTAAAAATATTTTTTAACTCCATATTGAACAAAGAGGTGGATTTATGAGTAGCTGATGGAAAAACAGTTGCTTCCACAGATGCAGTCATAGTTGATCTCTACCCAGTGGGCTTGTTAAGAGTTAGAGAGATACTATTATCTAACTACCATAAATAGGAACCTTATTTCTATATCTTGTTTCAAATTTCTAATAAAGAACGGTCAAATTATTATTTTAAGAGATAAGATATTCTGTGCCAATACCCTAATGTGTTATGTCTCTATTTATTGGAACTTAGAGACATACATATAACATAAATACCAAGCATCTAATAATCAATGACTCAAATAGAACTTACAAATGACACTATTGTTTAGAGCACATAAATGAGAAACATAATTCTAGACTCCATGAAGATGGTTATGTAGACTATTTTAATTTTGAATCAATAGAGAAATGTGATTGTTTATTGGGAAAGATGACAAAAACACTATTAACTGGTAGTAGTGATAGGGAAAGTGACTTATTAAGACTGATAGATATTGACGTGAGGGGACCTTTTAGCACAAGTTTTAGAGGTGGATATCAATATTTCACCACAAATACCGATGACTTCAATAAATATGGATATATGAATCTTGTGAAACAAAAATTAAAATCTCTTAAAAAGTTCAATTGATTCATGAATGAAGTATAAAATCACCTTGGAAGGAATATTAAAGCACCAAAGGGTGATTGTGATGGAGAATATATAATCCAAGAGCTTTAGACCCTTCTGAGAGACCATGATATAATATCACAATTGACAGCACCTAGAGCACCAAAACATAATAGTGCATTAGTAAGAAGGAATCACACCCTATTAGACACGATACAACCAATAAAAAATTTATGGAATCTTGTGGATTTCTTATGGGTACATGCTCTTGAAACTACCACATTTACACATATAACTGAGTACCTCCTAAATCCATTCAAAAGAAACCATATAAGATATTGAAAGGAAAACGTACCAATATGTCTTTTACAAAAATTTGAGGATCTAAAGCTTATGTCAAGAAAGAGTTGAGTGAAACACTTAGATCCAAATCATAAAAATGTTTATGTGTTGGATATCATAAGGAAACTAAGGGTTATTACTTATATGTTCAATATAACAACAAAGTGTTTGTTTCTAGAACTACTATATTCCTTGAAAAGAAATTCATTTCAAAAGGAACTAGTAAGAGGAAAATTGATCTTGAAGATGTTCAAGACCAATGAAATAACACTGAATCTACATAGGTAGATGAGAAATAAAGAGAATCACAAGATGTTGTGCAACATCAAGTGTCTTATGCAACACAATAACCTCAATGGTCTAGTAGGAAACATCTAAAGCCAAAAAATTTCAATGTCTCATGACTCAACCAAATGATTTGATGGTCATAGATGATAATCGAACAACCTAGAATGAGGCCATAGAGGGACAAGAATCTAGTACATGACTTGAGGCCATGAGATTTGTGATGGAATCCATGTACTCCAACAAAGTATGAACTTTGGTAGATGTACTTGAAGGGGAAAACCATATAGGGTGGCAATCAGTCTTCAAGAAGAAGACTGCCATGGATGGTAATGTAAAAGCCAAAAAAGGACAACAAGTTGTAAAAGATTTTAGAGAAGTTCAAGGTGTTGACTATGATGAAGCCTTTTAACCAATTTCCATGGTCAAATATATTTGGATCATGCTTTCGATTGGAACTTATCACGGCTATGAGATTTGTCAAATAGGACAATAAAAATATTTCCTCAAATGGAATTTTCTATAGGATGTGTACATACCACATACTGAATGTTTTATCAATCCAAATGAAGTCAATAAAGTCTATAAGCTACAAGGGTCAATCTATGTATTGAAACAATCATCTAGAAGCTAAGTATTCATTTTGTTGAGACAATCAGAGAGTTTGTCCTTACCAAGAATGAAGAGGAAAATTGTGTGTAAAAGAAGGTTAGTGGGAACATAATTGTATTTCTCATATTATATTTGGATGACATATTATCGATGAGACCTACTCCACAATTGGTTAAGACATAGTTGGGAAATACCATCTCCATGAAGGACTTAGGAAAACATCCAATATTGTAGGAGCTAAGATCTATAGAGATAGATCTAGAAGGCTTCTTGACCTAAGACATAGCACATACATTGATAAGGCAATGAAAGGGTTAGACATACATGATTCTAAGTAAGGAAACTTACCCATGTGTCATGGAATAAGTATATCTAAATCCCAATGCTCCAACTCTTAGGAATTGCAGGAACACAATGAATAATATTACATATGCATCAACAAGTGAATATATCATGTATGCAATGTTATGTACCCACCCAAATGTTTCATATATTTTGAGCATGTTAAGCATATACTAGTCAAATCCTAATGAATGCCACTAGATTTATGTGAAGAATCATGAAGTACATGAGAAGAACTAAGGATAAATTCTTGATATGCATATGTGAGTAAAACTTAGATTAAAAGGGTTACATCGATGAAAGCTTCCAAATCAACAAGGATGATTACCAATCACAATTAAGATTTATATTTTTTCAAAATGGCAAAGCTAGAAGAGTTACAAGTACGAGACACTTGTTGATTATACAATGGAAGTTGATAATATTGTCGCATCTAATTCAGAAAAGGGAACAATATGGATCAAGAAGTTCATTAGTGAATTTGGGGGTGGTTCCAACCATTGAGGATGAAATACAACTTTACAGTGACGACAATGGAGCCATTGCACAAGCTAAAGAACCCAAAATGCATCAACATTCTAAAGGAATACTACAATTATATAATCTCATATAAAATATTATACAAAGGAGAGGTAAAAATTTACATAGTGCTAACTGGAAGCAATGTTTCTATCCCTTGAAAAAATCACTTTCACTACAGAAGCATGATGGCATGTTAGATAAGATGGAATACAATTCATGAGTGATGGGATCTAGTGCAAGTCAGAGACTATTAGTTTTATGCCCTAAGACCCACCATCTAGTGATTGTAATAGGGTTACATTGTATGATTTGATTATTCATGACGATGATCCCATTTATTATGTTTGTTTGAATATTGAGATAATAAAATAATGTAATAATGTTCTAAGCATGTTTTGACTTGATGCATATGGTTTGGATTGAGGACCTAAACATGGGATTATATTCTACTTAAGAGTAGTCATTCTTTTTATGCCAGTTATAAATGTGCATATTATAAGACAACAATGATATATAAAATTAGTGTTTATGCTGAATGATGACTATGTCTCTTTAGTCATGATATTAGATATTAAGTTAAATTTGTTGATACTTGTTAGAGAAAAGTTGTGCTGGATGTACCTTTGAGAATAGCACATGGAAACCATGTCACGGTAAGTTAGGGTCATATCTCAATGTGACATAGTGACCACGATCCTTAGACTCGAAGGCACTACAATAATCACATGTTGTTCATTATACTTTAACACATGCCCTCTATGACTCTGAATAAGGGTTTCTGTAATATACTAGAAATTGGAACCCAACATACAATTGGTCACACTCCACTAACTTGATTCCATTCACAATGTGGTCCCTCTTTTCAATTATCATTATAATATTTGTTCTTTTATCATATACTTTGGTATAATTTAGCCCCATTTACATTTTTCCTTACCTAAAACAATTTACTTCTTTTCATTTGATAAAATATCACCACTTAGTCCCTCTATAAAATTCTCATTTTCATACTTTTGTTCATTACTAACCTTGAGACGATTTAGTCAAATTAAATTGCTTGTGGTTAATTACCTTGATAGAACCTTGTATTTCACTCATGAGAGAGTTTGTTAACTAATGGAATTGAAATAAATTAGGAATACGCTAAAAGATATTAGATACTCATTGTTCATGTATTAGTGATAGAGAATTAAAATTTTTCAATTCTATGTTTAGAGTACAATTGGTAGTTATATTTAAACCCAATTATACCATAGTTTCTAAATCCTACTACATTGACAAAATATTGTAACAACATGTCAAGAATCCTATTCGTACTTATAAGCATAAATATACAATTCTTTTATGAGATTTTAAGAGTCTCCAATATAATTATTACATCAAAAAACTATATAATCTATTATATTTTGATTGTTATTTTTTATTTTTATTTAAATTATTGGCATACGTTCTAACTATAAATTACCAACTCACCAATAGTAAATAAACTAATATATTATGTCTGTTAATGCAAGCCTTTTTGTTAGAATTAGCTAAGTCAATTGAACTCCCTAATTACAACCAACTTTCAATAATCTCTTGAAGATTCAATTTGCTCATATATAAAACCCATTGAAAATCTATTTTAAGTTTCATTTATGTATATTGTTTAGTGACATCTTAACACTTTATCATATTTTTTTTATTTAAGCCTTACAATTATCTAGTAATCTTAGTTTAGGAACAACTATCTTTTAAAACATTAAAAAGCCAAATAGACTGTTGACTGGGTAATTATAAGACATAATTACAATTGTAATTTATGAAATTTGCCTATTTTGAAAATTGTCTTAATGGATCTCAAGCACATGTTAAAAAATCTAAAGAAAACAATTTCATAGTTTAGGAGTTACACAATTTAAAGATTTATTCATAATTTGGATTTTCAAACAATTTTAATTCAATCAAGAGAATGCCTTTTGCATTAACGTTTATAGAGACAAGTAAAAGAGGAAAAAGTGACATTTGCTCTCCCTTGTGAATTGATTCAATGTACCATTGATAAATTTCAAAGACTTCAACTACATGGTGGTATAACAACCAAAGTTTGTACATATACAGTTTTATAAGAGAGAGAATCATTTTAGGTCCATCTTTATTAGTCAATAAAAGGAAATAACCACCATTAAGAACCATCACTTTGTACCCTCCTTACTTCCACTTAGTACTTGAAAATCCCTACAAAATCAGCACCCTCATGAAGGATAAATCCAACAAGGCATATCAGACATACCACACAGATAGGCAGTGCATATCCTGGCTTTATCAAGTGATGATCTACAACACAACAGATTTCCCTGATAGCCTAGTTTTTGCATACATTTACTATCCATATGATGTTCCTCCAAAAAGTCCTCACACCTCTACACAAGGTGTAACAACGCATCCACACTCTATACCCGTGACTAACAATAGCTGCCTATAACACATAGATCCAACCAAACCCAGACCCACTTCCTCCACCCCACCTCCATATTATTCCCATCACAACTTCGAACCTCAACCACACCAAAGGATATGGATGCTGCTGAAGGTTGAGGACTTCACAAAGATAACCCCACCAATGATGATATGACCTATATTGCATGTGTCTTGCCAATTCATCAGGATATGGAACTCTGAGTATAGGCATCCAAGTAAATGTAAGTGTTGCCTCGAGATCTTGAACCACACCGACATATCATGAAGACTAGTAAGTCACTTTGTATATTTTCCTACAAAAACCAACCTTTGATTCTTTATTATACAATGTGAAAACTGATCACACTGACAACTTGATCAAAATAATGCTATAGAGAGTAGACTAGTGCGTAATTACAACCAAGTTTAGTCTATAAGTACGTAACCTACTCATATTAGTATGATGGATTAGTACATATAATGTTAGTTTTCAGCTATGTCATGCATGGAAGAGATTATAAATCCTAACATGGTTAGTTTATTGTTAAGGGGTGATAAATATGCTAGCATGAAAATATATGGAAAACCAACAAAAGAAGTATGTGGTAAGAATAATAAATTACTAGGATACACTAACCCTATTCACAACATGTGCATATAAAATATCATATGTAATAACACATATCATCCAAGTAATTCTAACAGTGTCAATGAGATATTGTAATACACTAATTTGTTCATCAAATTTGGAAATGTATATAAGACGCAAGTCACCATGATAAATGGATTAGTAACTTATATTAGTCTAAGTTAGTTTGTATTAGTGAATATGAACTATATGGTTAGGAATAGACACATTTATAGCATATCTATAAACATAAATGATCAACTATTGAAGGAATTTTTTCTTGTCATATTTTAAACTATAAGAAATTGACATTCTCTCATGCATTGGGATAAATAATTTACTTATTCAAATGAAATATAAGTATTCATAATTGATATTTATGTATGCATTTATAAAATATTTTTGAACCCTCCATGGATGACTTTAGAATGTACTAAAAATAAAACGTAATATCATGGTATGATGAGATTATAAGCACATACGACTGAGTTAATATTCCAAGACTTATTGTAATAAAAAAGTAGATTAATATAACTATAATGTTTGAAAACATATGACCAAAAATACAATTGAATTAATGAAAGTTGATTAATTCTACTCCACTAATAACATATTTCTCTCTACATTGTAGATCTATTGTGAACAAACCTTGGAGCTCAATACTACATTTTGAACTCTATTTCTTTCTGAATTTGAAGTATGAAGTTACTTTTTTAGTTTGAAAAGTTTATTTGCCTCTTTAAAACATGTATAGTAGATAGGTTGGATGGCTTATTTTTTTTCTTTCAAAACCACATCCTTTCTCTTGCAAAGACTCTAACATTTGTATCCCTAGAATCGCATCACATTGTTTAATCATAAAAAAGTGTAGGTTGGTGCCCATTAGTTTATTAGAGTAAAACTTCCATGACTCTACATAGACAAAGGACACGAGGTTCCTCAAGAATGTTATAATTGTTTCTATTTACTACATCTGAAAAATCATATGTTGTCTCCTTAACATAAATCTGCTAGTCACCCTCTAAAATCCTATGCATTGGTCCTAATCACCAATGAGGGATCTCCACCGTGGGTAGTCCTAATATGATTGGGACCACAATCCACCTAAAAAATTAAGATTTTTAGGTCTACAATAGGGAGGAAATGCCCGTCTACAGCCAAAAGACTGTCCATCAATAAAAATTATTTTTTTAATTTCCTTCTCTAATAGGATCGTCCTCAATTGCTATTTTTTACACAATAAGATAGTCTCTTGATACCAGATTACCACCTGAGATGGCGGTGCTAATTATTCACCACTTGTAACTAGACCGCCCAATCTGATCTTTGGATTTTTTCTTTATTTTTTGCTTTCTTTTTAAGCAGTCTTGGATAATATCTCAGTTTGACACTTGGCTTAGAAGCTTTATGTTTTTCCTCATTTTTCATACAAAATGAAGTGGAAAATCCAAAAACCCTTTTCTTATGCAACCTTTCACTACCAAAAAGTGTAGAGTGTATCCCAGGATATCTCTTCTTCCCCCTCTTTTGTATACATGGTGTGACATACAAACAACTGTACTGGGTAATATCAAAGTTGATCTAAATCATACTCCCACTGTCATATTACAAATATGGATCATCTTCAAGAATAATTCATTTTCTGTATTTTCCTTTTTCCTCTCTATCACTTTATTTCATATGTTTTGGTCTGTCATACATGGTGGCACATCCCTCTGATCTATGAGGATCTAGATCGTGGATCGAGGTGATCCACCAGCCCTACCCCCTCTATTTTTGGTCTACTTTGGAACTCTTGATCTGATTTTATTTTTTTAGTGGGGGTCTTTGTTCACTATCCATTTAGAGTTTGTGCCATGCTTCTCATTTAGGTTTGGTATCCCTATCCTCATAAAAAATATGGTGAACAAAAGATGTAGGTTGGAAATAAAATCTGATATTTTTTTAAAACATACTACTGTTGTTTCTTTATTTTCATATCTTAGACCTCCAAGATTTGTGGGCTTGCTTCTAAATATGCTAAAACCCATGACATGCACTTAGCACACATATAAACATGCATCATGAAATGTGTGCCAACCCCATGTTGGATTTGTGGAAGTGATGTAGGAAGTTACTAAAGATACCAACACAACATTAACCTGGATGCCCAAAGGCCTTGAAAGCATCCCGCTCTATTAGCACTCACAACTAATTGAGACCGGTATAGTCACTTGGTGTATTAGGAGCAATACCCTTATCTGTTAAACTTGGGTTACCCCTCGACGAGTGTCATTTATCCATAGAGAAGATAAGGACCCACCCCTCCTATGTAGGTCACACTTGAGTGAGGACTTAACAATTAATCTAAAATAATGGGATAGAGAGGGAGGGTCATTTACTTCCTGTGCTTACATTACTGAAAAATGTTTGGGATGGTTGGTAACTCCTTTTTGTGCAACTTCTAACAATCTTTCAAAGTTTTTAAACTCAGGAAATATTTTTTCAAAAGATTAACAATATCAAATTAAAATGATTTTTGAAAAGATCTCAAACAATATTTTCTCAAAATATTAATAATCTCAAATTTAAAAAATCTTTCAAAAGACTAAAAACTCAACCAATATTTTCTCAAAAGATTAACAATATTAAATTCAAACAATCTTTCAAAAGATTAAAAACTCGAACAGTCTTTTATGAAAAGATTAACAATCTCAATTTCAAATAATCTTTCAAAAGATTAAAAACGTAGACAATCATTTCTCAAATGATTAAAAATCTAAAGTTCAAATTTTTTTCTCAAAAGATTAATAATATCCAAGTTGAAAAATCTTTCAAAAGACTAAAAATCTCCCAATCAAACAGTCTTGCCATAACTAACATACTTGATTATCAACCTTTCTTGTCAAAATCATGTCAACTCCTCGTGCTATCATGAACCCACTAAAAAGAGTAATCACCACTCAAAAGGCAAATCTCTCTCCCAAAAAAGAGGTCTACACACCTAAGAAGGTAAGAAATTCCTCCACGTCGAGTAAGTCACTTGTAAATCCAGGGTCTGACCCATGATTGTCCTAGACTATGACCTTAAACTGATCCCAACTTCACTTTTCAATCCATTTAGAACTTGGACCAAAACCTAAAAGTGGCCCAGTTACACACTTCACCTTTTGACCCAAGGTCCTAGACTATGACCTAAAACTGGACCACCTAGCTCCTTGCAAGATCACATATACAGTCTTGGAATATGACCCTAAACTAGACCACCTTTGTGTTTTCATGCCCACATTTACAATTCTAGACAATGACCTAAAACTAGACCATGATCTTCTACTCAACTCCATGAGATGGGGAGAAGACAAGTTGAGGCTTTCTCCTTACCAACCATTCATCACATCCAAGGGGCAAGAATGCCCAGGAGAAACTTCTAAAACTTGAATGAAGCTAGGTTGTCATGGATGCTATCAATGGTTTCAATTTGGTAACCCTGCTAGACAAGGGTATTTGCAGATTGAAAGCAATTGGCTATGCACATTTACTAGTGTGTGAGGGATACCTCAGTCTTAGACATCCAATCGGGTCCCCACTTTTCATTTTCTTCTAACAGTTATCTTGGAAATGCTTCTTTGAGGAGAATTAAATTCACCATCCTTCCATATTTTCATCACTAACATGGCATTGGCAAGAACATCTTACACGAAGGGGGATACATTCCCTTATCTACCCTAGGCTAGGGGAAAGAACAACCATATAAAAAAAAATCTACAAAATCTATAGAAAGGCATCACATGTGTCTTCCATTGTGAGAAGGTCTTGATAAATGAAAGGGAAGTCTTTTAAATATCTTACATTGTATAATGTGTGTGGTGAGACTCGTCACCAAACATGAGGTAGTTTTTTTTAGTATTTTACACCTTACTATTGAATTCTATTAATGTGAGTTTCAGGATATCATGGTAAGATTAAGAAGCCCGTACTTCACCCAATACCACAAAAAATCATCTCAATTGTCAAGGAGTAGTAGTGTGAGTTGTTAGTCTGATGGTGCCTCCAAGGGGGTGGCCACTCACCATAATAAAGATAAACCTAAAGAAGTGGAAAAACACATGGAAGCTGTAGTAGTTGTTAAGATTTTGGCCTCACAAGAAGGCCTTTCTCCTGAGCCGCTGGCTCATATGATGTTCACCCCACCACCCACTTCTGAATATACATGAGGATGACACTACCCTGGGTTCATATGTTAGGAAGATACCCACATACAATCAATAATGTTGTTCTTCCCCTATGGCATGAGAGGTTCCCACCCACCTCAACCAAAACTACTCCAGCTAAGGCCCTATCATGGTTTGTCATATGTGAATGTTGATGAAATCCCGATAGTTTAGGAGACAACAACATCTATCTTGAATCCTGAAGGAGAAGATGAAGGAGAAAAGAAAGAAGAAGTTGCAACCCCCAAGGAAGTCTTCCAAAGGACCGAGAAGGACAACACAATTAAGAAGATCTAAGCACAATATCTAAATGGTTGAGGACCCATCCCCAATCTACACTCTCTATATCCACCACCCTACTCCTAGTACAACCCATACATAAGGGAAGTGTATATATTCATACCAAATGTGTACATGTCACCACCAACAAAATCAAACCGCTAGTGGTAGCAGTGGTGGCTGCATGAAAAGAAGCTATCACACTAGAACCCACTGCTTCAGATGCCCTATTGCTTCAGATGTTACATAATATCAAACTACTATAGGGAAAGAAAGACAATGGGAAGACATTCAATGAAATTTTCCACTTTTGAAAGATGAAGCAACCTAAAAACTTGAACATGGCAATGTTCCATGTGAAATATGGCAAAGGAGACCTCACAACTCACGTTAAAGCATATTACTTAGATATGGTGGAAGTTTGGGATCATGAAAAATTACTAATACCCTATTTTGCATGGACCATGATATGTCCTGTATTGGTCTAGTACTATAAGCATGACATAACTCCATCACTATATGGGAAAAGATGGCCGAGAACTTCATTGATCAATATGCCTTGAACTTAGACCAAGTAACAACTAAAGAAGTCCTAGAAGCATTGTAGCAAAAGGTAGATGAGAGCTTCTATGAATTTGTTGGAAGATGGAGAGATATATGCCCAATTAGAATTCAATGCCACATATAAGGAGGCCCTAGACATGGTGATCACAGGCACCTCTCCGACCCTTACAACACTCGGATTTCTTAGAGGTGCACCACTTTCTCAAAGATCATTCAAGTAGGGGTATGAATCAAGAATTTCATCAAGAGGGGGTTCTATCATTACATAGGCCTCACCTTCTAAAAAAAATCCTCTCCTACAAAAACTACCCAGAAGCCTAAATGGACCAAGGTAAAAGGCATAGATGCCATAGCAGGAACATTACTTATTCTTCTTGGAGGTGGCAAGTGACAACATCAAACAATCCAAAATTTTCCAGTATAGACGATGACAACTCAGACGACCCATGCACTAGCACCTCGACTACAAAAAACTAAGATTATGTTGCCCAACTATCAACCTCAGTCATGCCCCCACAATGCACATGGTCATCGAGAAACTACTATGGGAACGCACGACCACTGTTCCAACCATCAATGCAAAAAGAGGTAGTAAACACACCTCCAACAATGAGAAATCCAACACCTCAAGCTGAGACGATAGTTGCAACTCCATCAATAAAAGAATCTATTGAGCTAGAAAGGAAGTGCACCCTCTTGGGAGCTTCTCTCAGCACTATCTTTCTAGATATCAAGCAATTAATCAAGTTTCCAGCCATAAGGGATCCATTGATTCCCTTGCCAAAAAGCTAGAACACCAAAACCTTTTGCAACTTACACCAAGCAAAGGGGTACAAGATTGACTCATACATAACACTCACACATTCCTTGTAAGATTTGATAGATGTAGGTGAGGTCAACACAATTACAATAAAAGAAGTGCTATCATCCTCTAATGCAAAAATTGTCATCTCACCACACAAGGATTCACTACGTGGAGTCATCCCCCTGGAGCAAGTGATAAAGAATTGGTCTTAAATTACTCAGATCACCGCCTCAGTCCAGGAAAAGAAGATAGTATCCTAGTAATCACTAGAATTCAGTGTGTCATATCAAAAGCCCACCAAGGACTGAGAGCACAACCAATCAACGTACCAAGGGCCAACTAAGGGCCAACTAAGGGCCAAAAGTATAGAAGGTTTGGGTCCCAAAGACTCCACTCCCAAGAAAGGTCTCACTAACTACAACACCTCACCTTACGATCATGGTACCAACTACAACACCCTCTTCAGTTTCAAAGGAAGACCAACACCCTACTGTGCTAGAAGTACCATAACCTCTCGACAAGGGCAAGGAGAAGGTGACCACCTATGTAAGAGTCCCTACCAACACAACTAAATAGGGGCCTAACAAGGTCTCCATTCTATTCATTGATACCAAGAAAGTACTGCCAACACCCAAGATTTGCAAGGAAACAAGACTTAAAAACTCAGATTCAATCCAATTCCTCGATGGAGAAAAAGGGAAAGTGTCATTAGAAGAAGTTCTTTAAAACTCCATGAAACACTGAGAAACATTCATGAAGACCATAGAAGGGGCCTACATCTCAAAAGACATGGGTCTAGAAGCTCTTACAAACACCATCAGGTTAATGACAACCCCACATATGATCTCATTCTCTGAGGATGGGATACCGATAGGAGGAAGTCACAACAAGTCCTTATTAATCACAACAACATACAACAAACCAAGATACCCTCATGTTTTTGTCAACAATGATGCTCACCTCAATGTGTGTCCACAAAAGACACTAATCATCCCGGGGAATGATCCTTCTAACCTCTACTATATGAAAAAGAAAAGAACTTCTTTTGATAGAGTCATCAAATATGCTATGGGAGAAATCACTCTAGAACTGCAAATCAGACCATAAACATTCCTAGTCCCTTTCATGGTCATAAAGTTGAGTACCTTCTTCAACCTTCTCCTAGGGAGACTAGGGATTCATCAGAACTAAGTGGTTCCCTCATGACTACATCAAAGACTAAAGTATCAACTAGACCATGCTATTGTCACCGTTCAAGTTGAAAATCTAGGTACCATAGCCTGCATCGAGGAAGATGGTCTCCTATTTTTCTTTGAGATGCTACACATTGCTAACATCAAATGTGTACCTCAACACAATAGAAATAGCCATCTCCCCTACAATATCATGTTGTTTTCACAATGGCTAAGGGAGATGCACATTCACCTAGGCCGAGTATTGGTAGCCAGACATAAGGAAGCATAGAGATCATATAGATCCTTCACAAATAGAAAAGTTTGGTCCTAGAGTTTTATGGATCGTCTCACACCCGACCTCAGATAACAAGGTGGACACCATATTGGAAGCCCAAATTGTTGTGGCCCACTACAAGAGACTTAAACTGAAGAGGGTACCTTAATTGTCTACCACTGACTTGATATTTAAGCCACAAAACCTGAAACATTGGATTAAGTGAAGAGTGTCGACTCAGGACCTTGGCCCCAAGCATATGGTCCTCATACATACTTTCCTTGCATGAAGTCCATCACTAAAGATCATCTAGATACTACTAAGGCTATCATACTCATGACACTTCCTTACTTTGTATAAGAGGTTGACAACAAAGACTAGGATGACTATACTGGGATTGCAAACAACATCACAGAGATTCTCCTTATCACATGAAAAATCTAGGGTAGTTGTAACACCTAGTACAACCTAAAGTTTTAGAGTAAGGTCACCCATCCAAATAAAGAAGCAAACAAATGGATGCCCACTCTTGTTGTCAACAAACCGTGTGCTGAACATTTCAACACTAGATAAAGAATCAAGCATCATCTAAGATGATCACATTGTCTATATGAAACTCATCAACCCAACACCTAAAGTGGTGGAGGTTACACCCAAAGTAGCTAGCCAAGATCCTCTCTTGATTTGCCCAGCATGGCCCAGCCAAGACAATGCTAAGACTGCAGACCCCAAGGTCATAGAGGAAGACTACACTATCACATGGGATGGCTACGAAGAGGCCTACAACATTATCAAGGGATTGGGTGTCAATTACATCTTTGATATAGAGATTTAAAAAGACCTACATACTCTCATGTGTCCTATCTAAAAGGGTGTAGTATTCCAAAACCGGTGTGTGGATAACCGCAACACCATGAGGGCCAAGGCTCCCCACACACCCAAGAAAATCCTATCAGAGGAAAGTTACCCTAATGCAATGTCGATTCTAGTGTGTCTATTCAATTATGTTCTAACACACACCCACTCACCCCACAAAAATCAAAAGTTTGCAAAACATAAAAAACCCAAAAAACTAAAAAACCAGAAATTGAAAAGAATTTGAAGATGGGAAATCTCTCCAAGAACTTACTAGATATTTCACTGAGGTAGCCCAAATCTACAACAACAAATACACTAAATTTGAAGACATCCTCATCCGGGAGTATATTATGAAGGAGAACCAACATTTTCATATCGAAGATGAGATAAGGATGGTGAATCTCAACTTAGGTCCCAAACAAGAAAAAGTTAGAATTGGGGCACGTCTACCACAAGATATCAAAGACCAACTAATTGAGCTTCTTTACAACTACATTAACATGTTTTCATGGATATATGCCAACATGCCAGGGTTAAATGTGTCAATCATTGTTCATTGTAATGTTTGTCCCGTCAAGTAGAAGGCCAAACAATTGTGACTATAATGGAGCCTTAAGATCATGGAAGAAGTTTAGAAACAATATAGTGCTAGTTTCTTAGATCCGCCTGCTATCATGCATGGCTTGCCAACATTGTACCACAAAATAAATATGGAAAGGTGTGAATGTGCATGGATTATTGTGATATGAACCAATAATAACCAAAATATGAATATCTATTTCCATGTATAAACATACACATTGACAACATATTTGACCATGTACTACCCAGTTTCATGGATGGGTTTGCCAGCTACAACCATATCAAGACAACCAAGAAACATAAAGACAAGACAACCTTCATTAAGAATGGGGAGTATTCTACTATCAACTCATGACGTTCACTCTCGGGAACACCATAGCTACATACTACAGGGCATTGGTTGTCCTCTTTCATGACATGATTCACAAATAGCTGGAGGTCTACATGGATGACATGATTTCCAAAACTAGAAGTCCAAAGGACTACATCACTGATAACATCCATTTTGTGAATATTAGATGCCTATTTTACCCTTACTTCTCTTACCTTTTCGAGTTTTACCTTTAAAAATCCCTTTTGTTTTAGTAGTTCATGGATAATCACTACCCCATTTACCTTCTATACCCTTTTTGTTGGAAAACCACTTAACTCAACCTAGTTGTCATTCAAAGCCCGATAGATCTTGTATAAAGCCAATGGTATCCTTGAAAAAGAGCCATCAGTCTTAGTCGGTAGAGCTATGATCGTTCCAGACCATTAGTACTAGGACAATGGTGAAGGAACCAGACACCCTGACAACCCAACTATCCAACGAAGAGGCAATTCAAAAAATTTACATTGATGTCCAATTAGAACCATTGACTGATGGCTCCACTACCATCACCTCTCTCTTAACAATCCTATCAACCAAAAAAGCTCTAGTCAGTGGCTGGTCGAGGAGCTGAGTGACCGAGAGCTGGCTGCCTGAAGAAAGCCACTGATTGACAAGAGTGAGGGCCCATCGATCAATGCACCCATTACATAAAAGACACATCCTATATAGAGTTTGTTAATGGCGCATGCCCCCAGGAAAACAATGTGAACCATGCACTAAGGAACCTCAGGTATAGGCAACAACACCTATAAATAGAAGGTCAAGACATCCATTACAGACCACCTGGAACTCCACTCTCCTTGTCCCACAAGGAAGTGGAAGGAGTCGCACCCTCCTATTGACGTACTAGTCGCCAACATACTCTCCTGCTACCAGTTGCAACTGCAGTTGTCCTTCCCTTGCTGCACCTCCCTTTGCGGGAAGCACTTGCTCGGGCTCTCTCACGGTTACCAAAACCAGAGAGAACGACAACTTCGCAAAGCAACCGGCTTGCATTGAGTTGTACTTTGAGAAGCCCCCAATACCCCTATATATATAGGCAGGTCATGGGATAGGGTTCTCTGTGCCCGGCAATACGGGACTAAAGCAGGAGTAGAAGGGTTCGAGAATTTTTCCACAAAAAGCAACCAACTCACAACCTGAACCGATCGGTTCACAAGTGAACCGGTCGGTTGGGGACCTGAACCGGTCGGTTGGAGTACCAACCGATCGGTTGGGACCCATGCGCCGATCGGTTCACTTCTGAACCGGTCGGTTCGTGGTCCTGGTCGATTCCCGATTGACTTTCTTTCTTTCGCTTCTAATTGGTATCGAATACCAATCCTATTCCCAATCAAATTGGGCAAGTAAAACGCAAGGAAAATTCTCACCGACCTGACTTTCCCAACTTGCTCGGTTGCACCAGTTGAACCGATCGTTTCAACACTTGAACCGATCATTTCACTCTGACCATGAGCCGATCGACTCAACACTTGAGCCGACCGGTTCAGCAACCTCAGCCGACCGGTTCAACACTTGAACCGATCGGTTGGGAGTACATGTTGTGCAGAATCAATCAAATGTGATTTCAATCAATCCGATACTCCAATCAATGCGTCCAACACCTTGAACCATATGATATTGAGCTATCAACTGATTGAGTGTTTAATTGAACTACTAAACTCCTTTAGTAATCAATCTAAACATTGCTTTGTGGACAAAACTCCTCTTCCAGGTTAAATCCTATGTGTGTGACCCTGCAGGTCCATTTCACGTTGGCAGTGAAAGTCCATAACACTTATGACTTCACAAGCAAAGAGCGGTGCCTAGTCACACATCAGTGCTACCCAAGTGAAAGTTGAAAGTTGGAGAACAACTTTCATCCTACAATTTGTGAATGGTGTTACAGTGAATGTATAATTCCTTTGTCACTGATATCCCGAATGAACTCAAGGCATGGAACTGTCATCCTGTCAACGTTCATTCACTTTCTTGATCTCAGAGTAGATTGAAGGAGATATGTATGACATCAATATCACATACTGATTCACACATGCGTGCGCATGCCTATCTCAATCCTACTCATCAAGTGGCCTTGGATATCAAACTCCCTTAGGAGGGACAAATCCCATATCTATCACTCACCCCTCAAAAGCCCCATGTGTCAAAGCCACCCAATCATCACCTTTATAACAACCCATGTTTCAGGACTGCGTTTGATGATGTCAAAGTGTGCCCAACGACATGTGTTGAGTGTAGTGATTTTAGGTCTAAGAATCACACTCACCACCATCACTATGAGTACTGACTGTGACTACCATCTCATGGTTCCATGTGTCAAACTCACGGTGGGTCTGTCCGGTACCTTGTTCTCTAACAAGTACCTATGTGGTTGGTTTGATATCTCTATATCATGACTAATGAGATTCTGTCATCAACCAACACCACAATCTAGTCTTGTGTGTCATTGCTGTCTATGTACCTTCCACAATGACATCCGACTAGGGACAAAACAAGAATGTACAAACTCTTAGCATCCGTATGATCTCATCGTTCAGGTCCTCAACCTGAAAGCATACGTCATTGAGTACTGTCATTCTCTAGACATTCAATATGTTCTATCACTATCTCATATGACTGAACTAGAATGAATTGGAAGCTTGCCTTTGATGTTTATCAAATCAATCTTAATGTATCCCACCAATCATCCCATGATTGGCTCTCAGGGCATACATACCAACACCTACCCCCAGTATGTCCTGGTAATGTTACGAAGGCCTGTCATGCGTGGTGTAGGTAATCAACACTACTACAGAAATGGCTTATAAAGTCACTTTTCCAGGTGTCGGTTGTATACATAAACGGACACCTAAACTCTACAGTGTCGGTTTATAACATAAACCGACATACAATCTGTGAAGGTCGACCAGACACGGGTACTGCTTTTATTAAGTGTCGGTTAATTAATAAACAACCGACACCTAAAATCAACCGCCAAAACCAAAATTCGAGCGAAAAAATTACCTCCAAAATTTCACATATGGCGTCGGTTTATAAATGAATAACCGACGACCAAAGATTATTCGCGAGACAGGAATAGTTGTCGGTTGTCTTTTAGTTAAAAACCGACGACTATAATCAAGTATAGGCGTCGGTTGTTGGAAAGGAACCGACACTGTTGGTTTAGTTGTCGGTTATTTTGAATAACCGACGCTTATTGTCAACTTAATATCTCACCAGCGCGAGCGACTCTTCCCCCTTTCCCAGTTTCATTCCCGATTTCAGTTAGGTCCGGCGATTTCTTGCTCGCCCACGCCGATCGTTGCTCCTCCGCCGCCACTGCCGTGCTCGTGCTCCTACCCTCGCCGTTGCTCCGTGCTCACCGGCGGCCGTGCTCCTGCTCCTGCCCTCTGTGCTCACCGGCGGCCATCCGTGCTCCTTCTCCGTGCCCTCGCCGCTGCTCCGTGCCCTCGCCGCCGCTGCTCCGTGTCCTCACCGGCGCTTCTCCTCTCTTTGTCGCCGCCTCCGCCGGTGGTTGCTGTGCTCCAGCCGCTGCTCTCGTCTTCCCTCAAGGTATGTATGCCCGCCCTGCCTTCTTCCTTCTTCCTCTGCTCCAGCGGCTGCTTGGGCGGTGCCAAGGCACACCCAAGCAGCTGCTGGGCATTTTTTTATTTTTTTTAAAGTTATTTACTTATTTGTGTTTAGGGTTTAGGTACTGATTTTGTGCTTCTAATGAGTTGAATCCTCTATTGTCTATACAATACATGTAATTTTGATCAAGTGATGATATGTAAATGTGGAAATAAGTTAGTAAGGTATCAATGATAAGTCTGCTGTAATGTGATGCAAAATAGTTATTGTATCATGCATATCTTAATACTTTTTTGTTTTATAGTTGTATAGGGTGTTTTATGTGTGACAAGTCTATTGTTTTATAGTTGTGCATACCTGCGAGTTATCAGGAACACCTAAATGAATGTCTAACACCTAAATGAATATCTAGTTGTGTATTTTCCTAGTATCGTGAAAGATTCTCAATCATGTGTATCACATGGGATTCTTATCTCAACACAATGGACTGCAATATATGCATCTAATGCCTTAAATAGAAGACTCAAATGTTATAAAATCCCATCAAAGTAGGTAGAAACAACTTATATATATTCAGATCTTAATAATTCCATGAAGTGCACATTATCTTACTCAGGAAAAGTATATGTATAATGTAGGATTAGTTCCATATAATGGTTCTATTTTAGTAAGCACCTAGAAACCCGTCCAAGATTTACTCATTAGGAGCATTTCCTCGTTTGTTCTCTAAGTACATTTGTAGACTTCTTTTCAAGCTATCATGTCTACCACAATAAAGTTGGTTATGCCAAGCAATAAAAGGTTAACTGATGTTATACAACTTTTTCTAAAAATATATAACATCGTTATATGTACTTATACTTTGTTAATACTAATATTGTGCAGTCTCTGTCCACCCATAACAGTCACTATGAACTGGGCCTCTATGTCAATGTTAACGTTCCCTATTGAAGAACAATTGGACATCATCCTAGATGATCGTTCCTTAAACCAATTGGTCATACCCAAACATTGGCGTTTTCTAAAAGGAAGACACTACATGCCTGGTAAAGTGACCCTAACTTTTGGTAATTATTCACATGTTATCGAGGTTGAGTATGATTTGGCGGGAAATCTTGTATCAAAATCCGGTTGGCGTGATTGGATTGGAGAGCTGCATGTGGTTCGTTGGAATAGGCTTTTTCTTCGTCCAGTTGGCGATAATTCCATCAAAGTTTGGATAACCAACAACAACAGCGAGACCCCCGATCATCTTCTGCGGTATGAGCGCACGACGTCGCATATCAGCTCGGACAAATCTGAATCTGAGGCCCCTGTCAGTTCAGATTTGTCTAAATACAGTGAGGAGCTTCGTGACACAGCTTCATCATCAAAAAGAAGTTACTGATGCATGCGGGACCATGTTGGTGTAGTATTTAGTTGTCTATCTATCTAGACTTGTCGGTAGTAATAGTTTTTTTAATTATGCGCATGTTTAGGGGTACACCAACCCCTTTGTTTAGTTATTGTTATAACTAAAGTGTGTGTTCCCATGAATGGAACTGAAAGTTGCTACATGAATGCTTATAACTGAAGTGTGTGTTCCCATGAATGTTCCCATTTGCATGATTACACTACTATTTTCTCATATTGTTTAGTCTATTTTAATATGACATAATTGCTTATATCTTGCTTAATGATGAACTGTAATGCACACATGTGACATGCTTGGAATGTAAATGATGAACTTTTCCCTAAATTGCCAATCATGCTTTTAAAGACATCAATAATCACCCTAAATGAAGAACTAGGATTTTAGGTATAAGAATGACAATACATTATTTGTTGGCCTAGAAACCCGTCCAAGATTTACTCATTAGGAGTAAATCTTGGATAGTCCCCGGTTTGGGACTATTCTTGAACACCTAATCTCGCTTAGGATGTAAGTGTATAATGTGTATTGGGTTTTCAAGAAAATTTTGGCAGCATTTCCCCGTTTGTTCTCTAAGTACATATGTACTTGGAAACAGCAGGGAAATGCTGCCAAAATTTTCTTGAAAACCCAATACACATTATACAGTTACTAGTGAGATTAGGTGTTCAAGAATGGATAGGTGGTACACATTTATTATATATAATAATGACATCACATGTATTTGTTAACCCTAGACCCTAATCTTGTCCTAATATATACTTGTTTTCTCTTTGATCATAGAATGGATAGATCATGGATGTCCATTCGCAATCGCTGCACCCCAGAGTTAATTTTTGGTCTTCACCAGTTCATTAAATTTTCCGAGGAACATAGGAAACAACCTGGAGATATGTTCTACTGTCCAAGTAGACATTGCGGTAACAACTTGAAAGTCAACACTGGTGACGAAATCATGACTCATGTCATGTGCAACGGGATTATACAAGGCTATACAGAATGGCACTGGCATGGAGAGATTTCAAACCCGAAACCAGTGGATGTCGATAGCAGTGCTTGTATGGAAGAAGAAATTGCCTACGATGACATAGATGTGAATGAACCAGTTCCAGTAGACATCGTTGATGCGATGCTGGATAGTTGTGGGGTAGAGCACACCGATCCACCTCCCATTTTTAGAAACATTGTGCATGATGCTGAGATGCCGTTATACATAGGTTGTACTAAGTTTACGAAGCTTAACGCTGTGTTGAGATTGTATAAGTTGAAAGCTAACAATAGATGGAGCGACAAAAGCTTCACGTCATTGCTGTCTTTGTTGAAAGAAATGCTTCCTGAAGGAAACGAGCTGCCAATCTCAACATACCAGGTAAAGAAATTGTTGTGCCCAATGGGAATGGATGCCAAGAAGATACACGCATGCCCTAATGATTGTGTATTATTTCAAAAGGACTATGCAGATTTGAAAGATTGTCCAAAATGTTGTGCGTCACGGTATAAATTGACGACTTCGGGGGAGTCCAAAACTGGTTCTCCTGCCAAGGTGATGTGGTATCTACCTATAATATCACAGTTTCAACGCTTGTTTTCCAATCCGATAGATGCGAAGAATTTGAGGTGGCATGCAGATGTTAAGAAAATTAATGATGGGATCCTACGACATGCGTCTGATTCCCCACAGTGGAAGAAGATTAATGTATTGTACCCTGAATTTGGTGAAGAAGTCAGGAATCTAAGACTTGGGCTTTGTACAGACGGGATGAATCTGTACGGGACATTGAGCAGCCAACATAGCACTTGGCCAGTCATGCTTGTTATATACAATCTTTCTCCCTGGCTGTGTATGAAAAATAAGTACGTAATGCTGTCGTTGTTGATATCGGGCCCTAAACAACCTGGAAATGACATCGATGTTTATCTTGAACCTCTGATTGATGACTTAAAGAAACTCTGGGGTGAAGGTGTGATGACCTATGATGCTTCACGAAGAGAGACATTTCGTTTGCATGCTATGTTGTTTTGCACTATTAATGACTTTCCAGCATATGGGAATTTGTCTGGATATAGTGTCAAAGGAGCTAAAGCGTGTCCTATATGTGAAGAGAACCACTGATTCAACAAGACTAAAACATGGCGGTAAGAATGTATATCTCGGTCATTGAAGGTTTCTTCCAAAATTCCATCCATATCGTAGGAAGCACAAAGCATTCAATGGATTGAATGAGGAACGCAGTGCACCTAAACCTATACCAGGGGAGGTTGTTTATGAAAGAATAAAAGACTTTGTCAATGAATTTGGTAAGAGATCACATGGTACTACACGGAGTGACAATTCTTCATTCAAGAAGAAGTCAATATTTTGGGATCTTCCTTATTGGAGTTCTTTGACAGTCATACATTTTATCGATGTAATGCACGTTGAGAAAAATGTCTGCAATAGCATCATTGGTACTCTGTTAAATATACCAGGTAAGACTAAATATGGGATAAAATCCAGACTGGACCTACGTGAAATGGGAATAAGGTCAGAATTAACAGAAGTACTTGAAATGGGTAGTAAAAGAACATACTTACCTCCCGCATGTTACACGTTGTCTAGAAAAGAGAAAGCTTTTTGTGAATGCTTGATAAATGTTAAGGTGCCAAATGGTTACTCATCCAACATCCGTAGATTGGTATCAATGAAAGATCTGAAGTTGATAGGACTTAAATCTCATGATTGTCACACTCTAATGCAACAAATATTGCCCGTGGCAATTCGATCTATATTGCCGAAGCATGTAAGGTTTGCAATCACCAGACTTTGTTTCTTTTTCAACAGTCTCTGCAGCAAAGTTATTGACCCTGAGACTCTCGATAATTTGCAAAGAGAAGTGGTTGTTACCCTATGTCAGCTTGAGATGTATTCCCTCCTTCGTTCTTTGATATCATGGTACATCTTGTTGTCCACTTGACTAGGGAAGTGAAAATCTTGGGCCCAGTTTTCTTGCATTGGATGTATCCCTTTGAACGATACATGAGCGTTTTTAAAGGTGATGTTCGAAACCGTTATCGGCCTGAAGGGAGTATTATTGAAGGTTATGTGGCGAGAGAGGTTATGGATTTCTGCAACGACTTTCTCAGTGGTAATGACACTCCTGATAATGACAAGAATATTGATGAGCTATTTGGCAAAGGAATTTTGGGATCACGTGTGAAAGTAATCAGCCGTGAGCAGTTGGAACAAGGTCATTTGTATATTTTACACAACATGGACGAAGTGAACGTTTATATCGAGGAACATACCAATTTCATCAAAAGACTATATCCTCGAGCCAATACAATGTGGCTTGCTAGAGAGCATAACAAGACTTTTATTAAGTGGTTTGAAGATAAAGTCTTACATCAACTATCTAAAACACCAGATGATATTACTGAAACTATCAAATGCCTCGCCTTTAAACCAAAGTTGACTGTTATGTCTTATGAAGTGTATGACATTAATGGATTCACATATTACACAAAGCGCCAAGATGATAAGAGTGTCATCCAAAACAGTGGGGTCACCCTTCAAGCATCGACTATGTTTTTTGCAAGTGCAAAGGATAAGAGTCCACGTGAAGCTAAAATGTCATATTACGGTGTCATTGAAGAGATATGGGAATTTGACTACATAGATTTCAGAATTCCGCTCTTCAAATGTAATTGGGTTGATAACACCAAAGGAGTTATAGTGGATGAATTGGGTTTTACTTTAGTGAACTTTGAAAAGATTGGCGAGAAGGTTGAACCATTCATATTGGCATCACAGGCGAAACAAGTATTTTATATCGATGATCCTGCAAATGATAAATGGTCGGTTGTTCTTCATAGTTCATTGAAGATCCTATAGATGAAGAAGAGTACTATGATAAATATGATGACTCCAGTCCATTCTCAGTTGGGTTGCCAACTCCAGAAAATATTGAAGCTAATGATGACTTATATGTGCGCGGAGATCACAATGAAGGATTGTTAATTGATAAAAGATCACAATTTTTGAGGCATGCATGTTTATATTTTTTTATTGAAGCTAAATGTTTACTTTTTTAATATCAATATCATTTTCTGATTTG
Organism: Alisma plantago-aquatica; assembly: GCA_963693085.1. NCBI lineage: Eukaryota > Viridiplantae > Streptophyta > Magnoliopsida > Alismatales > Alismataceae > Alisma > Alisma plantago-aquatica. The sequence continues at coordinate 861,395,899 of OY856409.1, forward strand.
ATGTTTCATTATATTCTAGTTAATACAAATGCTAAACATTGTGGGAGGGTGCTAAAGAACTATAGGACCAATCTCACCCGAGATTACATACGCGATGCTGAGAGTAGGTTCTTGATCTATTCCAATTCTAGACATTGATCAGTATTTCACTAACTATACACTAATAATTTTTGTTTGTATTCTCTTTGAAAAATAAATATAGGAAGAAGGCTATGCAGGACGGACATGACATAGCTATGCAGGATATGCAGGAAGAAGCCGCAATGAAGAGAAGCAGGATACAGATACAATACATAAAGTGCAGCAGACACAAGTGGTTCAAATTCATATTCATATAACAACATGACAGACTAACACATATATAGTGCATAACAACAACAACTCCGAATTTACATACAACACTAACTTAGTACATATATAGTGGACTAAGGTGACGATACCACCTGCTAAAACAGGTTACCGACTACATGTTACGACTGGGAGGTCGTGATTCAGCAACGTATGCATTAGCAGGAGGACAAGAGATCACCATATGAGGACAAACATATGGTGATCTGTTTGTCCTCCTGCTAATGCATACTGTTGCTGAATCACGACCTCCCAGTCGTAACATGTAGTTGTCGGTAACCTGTTTTACCAGGTGGGATCGTCACCTTATAAGTCCCACTATATATGTACTAAGCTAGTGTTGTATGTAAATTCGACGTTGCTCTTGTTATGTACTATATATGTGTTAGTCTGTCATGTTGTATGGACATCGATTGAATTGCTCAGGTATTATATAGTCTCATTAGATAATATGAAATATATCAATCTTATTTATAGCTCATTAATTATATATATACATCATTCTCTTTACAGGTGTTTAAAGCTGACCCCACTACAAGAACGGACTTACTAGATGTACATGCTCCCTATACGATGGGAGAATTAAATGAAGTAAGAGAAGAATGGGCAACAACCATACAAATAATGGGGATTTTGTAAATGAATTTCTGAATTATAATATGTGTGAATGTTTCTACATGTCTAGATGTTTCTACATGTATCTGAGTGAAAATGAATGAAAGTGTTGGTTACTATATGAATGTTTCTACATGTGTGAATGTGAATGAATGGAACTACAGATTGCTAGCTATATGAATGTTTCAAAATGTGTGAAAATAAAATGGAACTGCAGGTTGTATTGCTAAATGCATGTGTGAATATTTTTGTTGTTAAATTTGCAGGTTTGTGGCCTGTTGTTGGATGATATCAATGGATGTCGTAAAACTTGTAGTTCAGTTAACTGAACTGCAGGTTTCTCATCTTGCGACCAGCCACAGCAGGTCTGCAGGTCTGTAAAAAAAAAAACCAATAGGCGTCGGTTATTTAGATATAACCGGCGTCTATTTCCTGTGGCGCGAACATATATGGTGTCGGTTTCTTAATACAAACCGACACTGATAGTGCCCAAGTTGGCGCCAATAACAGGCGTCGGTAATTGTAAACAACCGACACATAATTTTACAGTGTCGGTTATTTAAATGTAACCGACACATATTCTTTTGGCGCGAAGACATATTTCGTCAGTTGTTGGCTTATAACCGACACTGATAGCGCCCAAGATGGCGCGCTTTCTGTGGCGCGAAGGGTTTGGGCGTCGGTTTCTTATCTAATAACCGACGCCTATAGTCCCCTGATGGCGCGTTTTCGGTCGCGCGCGAAGAGTTTGGGTGTCGGTTCTGGAACCGACGTGTAATGGGTGACCTTTTAGTGTCGCCCACATAGGCGTCGCTCGGAAACCGACACTAAAGGCCATAAATAACCGACACTAAAGGTAGGTTCTGTAGTAGTGCAATGGCAAGTGCAATGCATTAGGAATTAAATTGAAGTAGAATCACCTTCAATGGTAATGTTAAGGAGGCAATTTCTAGCTACAACTCAGAGCCAAATCCAGCACTAAGATGTTCACATTAGTGACAACAAAAGGAAGATAAGTGAGACAACAAATAGAGATTAAAAGCATGCACAAATTACATACAAAAAGCTGGAAATTAGTGTATGGCATCATATAAATCATTTACAATAATCTTAAGTTACATTGGATGTGTAGGTTTACATCTTTCCTCCTAAATCCTCTTATCTAAAATGTTTATCCCAACATGTTCATTGTTGTCCTATGTTAGTTGCAAATTCCCAGAAAATATAAGAAAAGAAATTTAGAATTTTGACTACTTTGGAAAACAAGTAGTAGGCACCTATTTGGATCCCATTAAAATAAATAGTTTGTTTACAACAATCACAAACAAGAACAGAGTTTATGACTAGGAAGGAAATAAATATTCCAGAAAATAACGTACTTATGAGCTCTCTGGTCTGAATAACATGAAATGTTCCATCTTCAACATTGTACATCTAACAATCAATGGCCAACGTGGCAAACCAATGTAGCAGTTTTAGTTTTGTGGTTGGAGGTGAACCAAAAAACAAAAATCAACTTCAATTATCTCTATAACATGCCAAGAAATTCATTTTGAATAATCCTTTAGAGAACATCAGAATGCATGCCCTTGTCTTTGTGAACCCTCTAATTCTAGTGCAGAAATATTTAGAACCTATATATGTTATCTAGGACTCATATCCTATCAATATAGAGTCAAATTCAAGGGGGTTGAGTAGGGAGAATTGACATCAGCTATTGTAATATTATCCAAACCTTCTCTTGTAATATTATCTTCAGTAAATTTTCAAAATATTAAATTTCCGTAAATCAACTATTGAGAATCTGAAGGGAAATCCTAAGAGTGACTTGATTACCCACACATTTGTAGTAGTATCTTGCAGACCAAAGATTATTTAGAAAGCTATTTCTGAAAGCTCACGTACTCTCATTCAACTACTCAAATCGGAAGAAACATGGTTCAAGACGGGTACTAAGAAGGACCCAATATCCCTGCTACTCACAAATTTGTAGTAGTATCGTGCAGATCAAAGATTATGTATAGCTTTTTCTGAAAGCTCACGTACTATCATTTAACTACTGAAATAAGAAGAAACAAGGTTCAAGATGTGTACTACTCACACAATCAGTTTAGGGCAGTGTGTCTCCTTCCCCCTTCCTAGAAAATATCACAAACATAGATCCATCGACCATTCCTTCTTCTGTTTCTGGATACATGAGCAGTGGATAAAATGATGTCAATATGCTCATCATATTCTAATTCCTTCTTCTGTTTCTGGATACATGAGCAGTGGATAAAATGATTTTGAAAAAGATTCAAAGAACCATGGACAATGGTTCTCTTTGAGGATGCATGATCTATCACAAAACACATGAACATGGAAAGACGAGGCATTTCAAACCTAACTTTCAGTTACAAAAATGAGATGGAAACAAGATTGTGGATGCATTAGTTGATCATACTTATCAATGTTTTGTCAACTATTATGTTTCATAGAGAATGGTTGTACATGTCTTGATCATAAGAGGATCGCTTGATAGGTTAAAGTCTCCTATTTAGTCCTGTGATTTCTTGTTCTTGAACCCTCCTTGGCCTTGTCCAGATAATGAATCCAAAACCATGTTTTCAATGAAAATATATAATGCATCAGGGTTGTACAGAAGGAACAGTTAAATATTCACAGGAAAAGGAATAGTTGAGAAATTCATAGGAAAAGGAACAAAATGCATAAAAGAAAACATCGATGATCATATGGATTTAGCATATCCAAGAGAATAAATAACACAATATCTACAATGAGACATCGATACTTGACAACTTGATCATTCATATGTAGACAAACTTTGAAATTCAGCAGAACGGATGATTGAGAGCATGGTTACATTATTACATCTAACCTGAATGAGTGGAGCACATAGTGCCGAAGATGATATATGCATTGCAAAGTATTAATGAAGCAATTCCTCATGCCTCTGAGACTGAAAGGCTGCTCTAGTTATGTTGTGGAATGCTAATGGTTGATTCATATGCTTAGCTCCCTTTAGTGATTGGACCTTCACTAGGATCGATATGTATGATGTGTTGTGGATTGTTAATGATGATTTACTACATGAAAATAGAAGATCATCATCTTAAAACACAAATATACTAAATGTTTGTAGTATACTATTCAAAGTTAAAACAAGTAGAGACATAATCATCATATAGTACTACACAAATCAAACCTTCATTTTCATGCATCGTCAACAACGTGGAATGAATGTGGCATGAAAAATGTTACAATATCTGTTATACACACTCATAGTATCGTAGTGCTAGCCTCGTGAATGGTAGAGACCTTCTTCTCTAGGTACTTTATCTCAAACTACAGTACCAGTAGCATGTGTCATCATGCCTTTCCACCCTAAGAAGGTCTTATCATCATTATGTAGAACCAATTCCACAACAACTTGGTTCAAGTGAGGATTCATGGAAACATCGGCTTTGAACTTATTCCAATTGGTTGGTGACTACTGCCAACTAATTGTTCTACTGCAGGTCCAGAGACATTAGGATCCCTATAAATAGAATTACTGAAAGGAGGTATGTGTTAATGTGAAGAGGGGGAGCAGAAGGAGGAAAAGGATTGGGAGGAGGACTAACCTCCAGTTCTACAGATTGTATAGATCTTGACTAGTGCAATAAAAAAGACCCCAATCTTAATGATTATAGTGCTTACCTATAAAGAGGAGGTGATATTGTGGACTAAAGAAAAGGATGCTACTACCCTTGCATCAAGCCTAGAGATAGGTTGATCCATGAACATTACAGAAGGATTCACTACAAGTTCTGACAACAAATGCAACACATGCTCTGCTCTATTAAGACAATGTGTAATGAATTGAAAAGAGGGAGTCAGAAAGATTTAAACAAATATACATCTGTTTCACTATGAAATAGAAACCACCACTAATAAAATTTAAAGTTGATGAATGAGATAATTGATCCAAATACTTACGGATATATCAACAATATTTCTGATGTAAATAAAAACTAAGAAATTGCAGTTGAATTAATCAATGCTTGATCAGTTGGCTGACGACGATAAGTGGGCTTGGCCTTTAGAGCATCATGGTGAGCACAATGGAAAAAAAGTAGATATATACAACTGAACATGTTTATACCAACTTTTATGATTCAAAACACCATAATACCCCAAATACACCTTTTTCTAGATATGCTAATGAAATAAGTAGACCTATAAGAAATACTACACATAAACAACTAGCTATGTCATATCAGACCATGGGACATGTTTAATTTCATAAGATACTCATCTAGAATAGAACGAGTGTTTAAGAGCATGTTAGTTTTCAACAAATGCAATAAGGACAACTTTCATCTGGTAATGAAATAGTTGCCTTAATTTTACCATTGAAGCTTCATCATCCGAATAAATGACCCATTGATATAAGAAATATAGAACTAGAAGAGTTGATATAGTTGGTATGATGTGAAGCTCGACGTTCCTACAACAAAATTACATATTACACAAGAAATAGTTAAGTGATGATATATTGGTAAAGAAAAATGCATGCAATACTATAGTTTGTCACATGTAAAATTAAGAAATATGTCAATAAAAATCCCATGAAACACATTGTAGAGGTGTTCTTTATAATAACTAGTAACTCCTAGTTATAAATATTTTCAATTGCAAAAAGAATTTGACCTATGCTAACTCTGACCTTGAACGATCCCTCTGACCATAACAGAGCTACACAACCATTAGAAAGAAACCTGCATCAAAACTTAGCAGATAACAACTCAATAATAGCTTGATCCACAATGGACCAGATCAATCAACTTGAATAATTTGTTTGAGGGACTAATCTATACCAGAATTAATCCATCTTGGATACTTCAACTTGTGTATTGATGTCCTAGTGGCATACTTGCATAACTTTTCTAGAGAAGATGGAATTCACCTCAGATTGCACTCTTATTTTCCAATGGAACATAGACCCTTTCATCTATTCCCATTTTGGGTAAGCAAGCTCAGATTGGAGAGTCTTCATTCATTTATTTATTTAGCAGCCAAAAGAGAGCAAAAGTAGGTCACAAAGAAACTTTGAACAAAAAGGGCAACGAATAGCATAAAAACCGGTTCTACTCAAACCACCATGACAACATGAAGGTTTAACCATGCAGTCGAAAAAAGGAGACAAATATTGACCATAAACTTCAAGAACTATTAGCTCAACATCTTATTGAGTGAATTTCACATTGAATTAGACCAACTTTATGGCATAGATAATCATCATTCTGCAGATGGCAGATACACAACAGATTTGTCAGTGCTCACAACACAAATACTATCAGAAAAATACTTCCATCTTGCTACAATGAACCAAATACCATTCTCCTCACCTCCCATTGTGACAACCATAGAGCTAGAAGAAGCAAACTAAAGTCTACAAGCCCCTTAAATGATGAACCTTAGGTTTATTCAGTAGAATAACAAAATATAGGACACATACCATCTTCTACAAAAATTTAACCCTATCTTATTAGTATAAATCACACTAGGGTGGGGGGGTCTGGAATAGATATTCCATTAGTAGGAAACACATATACAGTTATCTTGGCTAACATTCATCTAACATCCATAGTGAGAAAATGAGCAAGCTCACAACTCAAAACAATATCTCAACCATTTAGGCTTCAACCAGAGCCTATATGGGAGACAAGCATTCCATTTTGTGTCTCGCATATGTGTTGTAGGTCTTTGACTGAACCTTCAAAACCCTCCACATATGCCTGACTAAACTCATTAGTCTCATGGTTCACACGAGCCTTCTTTGCACCCAATATTTGATCAACAATTTCATCTTCATCAAGATTTGCGTCATTGTTTTCAACTGCTAATTGTAACTTGTCCTACGAAGGTAACCATAATGATGATAAAAATTGAGCAAATAAAGTCAAATATTTCATGAATAATTTATACTTACAATTAGTTCAACTGATTTTGCATCTATAGGAGTACCATCCTTCATCTTATGGGTAGCAATAACCAACTACAGTCGACTAACGATACCCCCTTTATTCTTTTGTTGCAACTATTATTAAAACACAAATAAAGTATAAGTAGAGTGTGGATGTGTTATGATATTATTATCATTATGTGGAAAAATTACTCACATTCGCTCTCACACAAGCATAGGGCATCGACCCCGATGTATGTCATGTGGTAAGAAACTTTCTACTCATATTATTCTTTGCACTCTGTAACTACAGTTCATGAACAATTAACCTTGTCACCAATGAAAACTAAGAGAAGACATAATATATAACTAATTATCTTACCTTTCCATCATTAGAGTCCCAGAAATTCACAAGAAAAGCCCATTGCAATGGATCAACACGGGAAGGACGATCATTAAGTCTGTCTGTTTTGTCTCTGTGGTGCATACAATTTTTTCTTTTGATTTTAGATTTAAAGTTTCTCCAACAATCCCTAACTGTGTGCAGAACTGATTTCTTTCCCTTTGGGTCGATGGTAAATTTCTTCTGTTATATGAAAAATAAAATGAATATAACAAATGCATGCTTAAATAACACATTACAAAAATATATTACCAAGACATAATTCCATATTTTAGTTTTCTTTCTAGCTGGTACTTGTCGCAAATCCAAGTAATCCAAGGGTGCCAGTAGTGAATTTCTAGCAATTATTCCCAAAAAAGAAGACAAGTCATTTTGATGAGGTCCAATTGGTTCTCCATTTTCATCCAATGTGATTGGTAATTTTGCATCCCCTGTCTTACTCCATAATCGAAGACACTTAGAATAGCCTCATTTTTTATTATACACAACACCACCTAAAAATTTAAAACAATATGAGGCAATTATTTTTAAAATATACATATAAATGCTAAAATTTGAGGTAATAGCTAATTCATGTAAATTGGTGATTAGAAACTTATGTAGCTTCATCATGAGTAGCAGTAGTTTCTTCATCAACCAATTCGAAGTCCTCATCAATTACATGATTGGTTTCGACCTCATGATCTATATTGCCATAATGAACAGAATGATCAGCTCTCATGTCATTATTTGCCAAAGAATCCCTATGACCAGCTCCAACCTCATGATTGATATTGGCTGTATCAACTGAATGACCAACTCCGGTACCATTGCTTGCCAAAGAATTAGCCTTATGAATAGAATGACCAGCTCTGATGCTATTGTTTGTCAAAGAATTTCTATGATCAGCTCCAACCTCATGATTTATATTGGCATTATCAACACAATGATCAGTTCTCGTATGGTTATTTAACAGATACATCCTTCCACCGATTGTAACATCATGATTTATCATTGACACATGCAGATACTTCTCTTTTTTATGTGTACTTCAACATTTTTGTTGCTAAAAACAGATGATGCACCAACCTTTTTATTAGTTTTATTACTCAAATCAACTTTAGAACTTCTAAGATCAGCATTAACTGAACCAAGATATCCTCCTTTCATTCCCAAATCAGCATTAACAGAACCAAGATAACCTCCATTCATTCCCAAATCAGCATTAATTAAACCAAGATAGCCTCCATTCATTTGCAATCGTTTAGACATTCCTATAAAGATAAATATTAAGACAGAATCTTACAACTATAAGTACAAAATGATAATAGATAAATTATATGTCACCGTACCTGCCAATTTTCATTTAATTACTCCATTGTTTGCATCATCAGTTTCTCGTGCATACAACAATTGTGAACGTCTTTTCAACATTCTGAAAATATAATGCATAACAAATATTAATAAAACAAAACTATAACCATAAAAATATAGTTCAATAATAATGGTTGTAGGGACTACCTGATATAAACATTATAAAACAGTTGCTGATTCGATTATTGAGAACAAAAAAAAGTTTGCAAAATTTAAGAGAAATAGTATGCATATTAAAGGAAGAACAATGGTATTGATAATTAATAATAAATGAATAAAACTAAATTCTTGTAATGCTACATCAAGATACAAAATATTAAAAACTACATATGATAGATCACAATGATCTCAATCAAGTTGCTCATCATTTTTGCCATCATAAAAAGTTACACCCTCCATATCTTCTCTAACCAAATCAGATCCATCAGAAACATCGCTAAAAATAGATTCCCAATCATCTGCATGAGAATCTTCAGGTATGCATGTCCCATCCATGAAATTTTCAGTAAGCTTCTCATCTATGTCATAAGTATCACATGGTGTCGTCTGTACGATAAAGCTCCACCCACGGTGATTGATGTCAGTCAGATAAAAGACTTGCTGTACTTGAGAGGCCAATACAAATGGATTTTTAATTAAGTCAATGAGTTTTAATTTGACCATTGTAAATTTATTTTCATCTTTTTTGACGCCTTTATTTGCATTCACCCAATCACCTTTGAACAGTACAACTTTCAGTTTCTCATAGTAACTAATCTCAAAAATCTCTCGGTGTACCCCATAGTAGGTAACTTGACCCAATTTAGGATTTTTGCACTTGGAACTGGAAAAACTTTCTATCTGGGCATTCACCATTATCCCACTATTCTGGGTTTTTTTTACCATGTTCCCCTCCTTGGTTTGAAATCTATATCCATTTGGTATATATCCATTGTATTTGTTCACCATATTTTGTGGTCCCCGAGCCAGAGTTAGTAGATTTGATGGCAAATTTTCTGATTTAGCCTTCTCTTCAATTTGTATACATTATGAATTGAGTTATTAATACAATGCTCTAACAATATTAAATGAAATTAATTTTATAGACTTACATGCTTCTTAAACCAATCACTAAAAGTGTTCATATGAATATTACTGATTTCCCAATGTCTTGCATGCAGATTAATTTTCATCACGTGGCGAATGTGTTCCCTGCTAACAAGTACATAAGTCATGTGTACATACATCTAACAGTGATCATGCATATTTCTTAATAATTTAATGAACTCACTCCATGAACGGTTCAACTACAACACAATTAGATAAAATATACTGATGTGCAGTTTTCAGCATCACATCTTCAAGATAAATAGAAATACTCTTTCCTAATCGACACCCTTTGTGTGAAAATATAGACCACTCATCGTCAGTAATAATATCGTCATCTTCAACATCATTTGTAGCCAATTTTGTGAACCTTGTCTCTATCCCGGAGAGATACCTTGAACAAAATATTAAACATTCATCTTCCAGGTAACATTCTGCTATTGAAGCTTCTGGAGCAACTTTATTCCTCACATATTCTTTCAAAGTTTTCAAGTATCTATAATGATAAATAGAATTTGTTTAAAATCAAAAAATACATTTGATAAAATTTTAGTGAAACAAATAGTAAAAACATACTACCTTTCCACTGGATACATCCAATGATAAAATGGTGGTCCAGCTATCTTAGCTTCTCGTGGAAGATGAATGACCACGTGCTCCATTATGTCAAAAAACGAGGGCGGGAAAATCTTCTCCATGTTGCATAGAGTCACTGCAATTCTAGATTCTAACTTCTCAATAGCATATGGATTTATCTCTTTTGAGCATATGTCTTTGAAAAATCTAGACAACTCAGTTATCACAGTTATGACGTTCTTGCTCGGCAACGCTGCCCGTAAAGCCAATGGCAGAAATTGTTATATTAATATATGGTAGTCGTGACTCTTTAATGCCAACAATTTTCTTTCTTTGATGCGTATATTTCGTGAGATATTGGAGGAATAACCATATGGATCCCATACAGACTTCAAAAACTTACAAAATAATTCTTTTTCCTCCCTTTTCAAAGTAAAACAAGAAGGTGGAATAATATTCTTACTTCCGTTCTTGATAATGTGCAGTCTAGGTCTTATTCCCATCTCTAAAAGGTCATAACGAGATTTTTCATTATCCTTTGACTTGTCCATCCCAAGTAACGTGTGAATCAAACTCTCACATACATTCTTTTCAATATGCATTACTTCAAGATTATGACGAATAAGGTTGTACTTCCAGTATGGCAACTCAAAGAAAATGCTTTGTTTTTTCCAAATGTAAGGCATATTGTCTACATCTCTGCTTTGAACTAAAACTTGATTTCCAGATAACATCTTTGGAGCAGTTCTTAATTCTTCTTTTCCATCAAATGAGGACATATCCCTACGAAATTTATGATCCATCGGAAGGAACCTCCTATGGCCCATGAAACACTGTTTCCTACTACGTGGTAGTCTTATAGAACACGTGTCCTTATTGCAAACAAGGCATGCATCATACCCACTAGTTTGCCAACCAGATAAATAACCATAGGCAGGGAAGTCATTTATCGTCCATAGTAAAGCGACACGCAATTTGAATACAGCTTTACGATCAACATCGTAGGTATCAACACCAACTTCCCACAGTTCTTTCAACTCTTCAATCATAGGTTGTAAGTAGATATCTATCTTCATTCCTGGTTGAGTTGGACCAGGAATAATCATAGAAAGGATAAAATTAAGTGTCTTCATGCATAACCATGGTGGCAAATTGCACGGAATCAACATGACTGGACAAATACTATATGATTGACTCATCATGCCAAATGGATTAAATCCGTCAGATGCTAAACCAAGACGCACATTACGAGAATCATATGCAAAATTAGCATGCATGTTATCAAATGTCTTCCATGCAAGTGAATCTGCTGGATGACTTAAAACTCCATCCTTAGTGCGACTTTCATCGTGCCACCGCATTAGTGGTGCGACTCTAGAGGACATAAACAATCTCTTCAACCTAGGAGTCAAGGGAAAGTAGTGCATAACTTTACAAGGAACTCTTTTCTTTTTAATTCCCATACTTTATGCATCATCTACATCAGTTTCAGTCTCTATATATCTAGAAATATGACAACGCGGGCATGAAGTATTATTTGCAAACTCCTTGCGATACAAAATGCAATCATTTATACATGCATCAATTTTCTCGTAGTCAAGACCATGGTCCCTAATTATTTTCCTTACTTCATAGTATGAGCCAGGCAACATGTCACCCTCAGGAAGCAAATCCTTCAAAAGTTCGAGCAGCTCAGTAAATGATTTATTGCTCGAATGATTGCTACATTTTATATGGAACAACCTCACGAAGGTATAAAACTTAGAATACTTCTTATTTCTAGGATACAACTCTTGTACAACAATCTCTAACAATTTGTAGAATTGCTCAGCTTCTTCATCATCAACAAATACAAATGAATCATCGTCGTCGTTGTCCATAGTTTCTTGACAGTTTTGGACTCCATATGCATCGTGCAACATGTCTCTCATATCATCAAACGACATGTTGTCTTGCATAGAAGAATCTTCTGTGGCATCAGAAGAAGTCTCACCATGAAAAATCCAATCAGTGTAGCTGCTAAAAAAACCATTCCATAACAGGTGCTCGGTTGTCACATGACGGTTGTGTCTTTGTGTATTTAGACACTTTTTACAAGGGCATAAGATAGTCTCATTCCTACTACATTTTTTGAAAGCGTCCTCTATGAATTTGACTACCCCAGTTAAGTACTTTGTACTGGTCCTGTCTTCCTCAATTATCCAGCTTTTGTCGATCATACTTCCCTAGATAAACGTAAGTAAACACATCAATATAATCAATATATACATAGAAAATATTAATCAAATAGAAATATTTAAAAAATAATAATAAATAAGGTAATAAAGTATACATAAATTTAACACAATGAAAAATTAAATATATAAATAAGTAGAAAATAAAAAAAGTATAATACTGATCATAGTATACATAATACTTTGACAAGCCATGTATATATCTATGTCGTATTGGTAATAAATATCAAAATAGTTTTGTTGTCTTGTTGGACTATGATGATAAGGTTCAACCAGGGAAGCATGGACACGTTTCTAGCACGGACACCGAAACAGACACTATAAACGATAAAATGTTAATTTGAATTTATCATAAAGCTACTTGCTGACATGCAGTATGGCTTTTGTAAGGTGATATCAATTGATGTAACTAAGTTTAGGTACTTTTTCACATGGGTAAGTCCCACTAGTTTCATCAATATTTTTCAATTAAGATGGTATTGCTATGTTAAAACATACCTGTTGAATATCATGGTGAAGAATGTGTAGCCTGGAATGCTAAAGAATGTGTAGCCTTGATTATGTTTATTGTACGTAATAGGTAGTTCATGACATATATTCCCCCACATTTTTTTTGTTCATTCTATATGATAGATAGTTCATGCAATATATTCCTCCACAATAAATTTTTTCATTCTATGTAATTGCTAATTAGGTAGTTCATGGCATAATAGGTGGTTCATGGAACCATATTTTCATAGCTTCAACACATTATTGAATATGACTTTTACCTCCTACAATGCATTTGAAGGCCCAGTACGTACTTGAGTATGATGTACCTCATAATCTAATTGGCTGATTTTGAAGTGAAGCTCTGATAAAAAGTGTGTCTCCAAGGACACAAGTCACAACAAAACTCATGTTTAGGTGTAGGCATTGTTATAATTTTGGTGACACTAGCAAGGGAATAGTATATATTTAGAAATTTCACGTCCAACCTACCTCTAAAAAATTTAAACTTTGGACATGTGAATCTTCGAGCTCCACTTGAATAGTTTACCTAAGAGATTTTCTCATCTTCAATAGATCTGAGAAGGAATGTATGACAACTGTGATGGTCCAACTCTATTCCTTCCATGCATTCTACTGTCATGATGAACAAGGAAAACTTTGTTGACACTACTGCCATTATAAGGGTGAACATGGAAAACACCACACACCCATATATGGTGAATCTGATATTTCTTGCTTGAGCATAATTGTTAACCACATGTTATAATTTTATGTCCTTACTAACAAATAACTACAGGGCATTTAAAATTCTGGAACTCGAGCATGTAGTTTCCAGATAGTTCCTACATATGCTTCTGATGTGAAACAGGTATAACACAACTGTTTTTGTCAGTAATCATGAAGCTGACATATTTCTATAAATTAACATATCTGATTTTCTGTTAGCCAACTATAGTCACCTACTCACTATTGTGTTGTGATAGCATTCATATACTATGAAATTGATCATCCAAATTCCAAACTTAGTTACTTAGGTTATGTTACATACATGTATGTTTATCATGTGACCTATTCGACCAACAATAGTGTTGTATGATGATAGAAACATGAGGCATGATGGGCATCAAACTACCTTTTCTCTGTTTCTCTAAAGTATACCTTTGGTTGTACCTCTTCCATTTCTTGCACAACCCAGTCCATAATTTCCAGCCCAACATCCAGTTGCAGTGTTATCCTTTCATTTTCTAGAAGTTCTAGGGGGAATAGACCCTTCCATCCAACAAATTATTGTGCAACCTTATTGTAGCTTGGCCTCGAGCACAACTAAACATGTAAAAAACCTTATTGTAGTTTCATTTTTCTTGTGCTTCTAGGCTATTTCCCTAAATTTATTAACTAGACCCAAAAAACCAATGCAGCCCTAAACACATTCAAAGGTATGGCATGGACATTAATAAAGGAAATAATTAATTTACTCACTAGAATGAAAAAAAAATGAGAGACTGGCAAAAGAAATTAGAATCTGTCGAGGCATGTACATGTCTAATCTCACAAAAATAGGGAGGTCCCACTTGTAATCTACCATGGGGTCTGTAAATGAGGGAACCTTTTAAAGGAATAACCCTTTCATAATGAAAGCAAATAAATCAATGTCCATGATAAGGCTTTTGACCATCAATGTCCAAAATACTATAATATGAAAAACAAGGATATCTATTCAATTATAAAGCCCAAAGGGAACCCAAAACATAAGTACATATTTTGTTGTATAAACTATATCAAGGAATGTCAACGATAAAGACCATGAGTTGCATCTGAAACATAGTGCTTTAACCCAATTAGGTCCAGAGTTCCATGTTCAAAACCCATTACATTGAAAGATTTTGGCTTACTAAGTGTGCATTATAGATCTTGTGCAACTCGAAATAATCTTATCCCCTTGACAAATGGTTCCCATTGGAACAACTGAGTATGATCATTTGGAGAAAAGAACCAACCTACTAGTGGTGGAATGGGACACTAGAAACACTTAAATGTGATTGGGATCCTACATTGCCATAATTACCAAATTCTGAAAGAGTATTTCAAAGTGAGATTTGGAATTAATAATTGTCTAACATTTGAGTTAAATGATGACGTGACCACCCATCAAGAATCATCACACAAGTTAGGATCCCATCCAGCCTAGTCACTTGACTCAGCAACCGGCCTTAATGATAGAGACCTCAACACTTACCAAGGTTTAGAGCCACAAATACTTAAAGGAAAGACTATTTCAACCACATTAATAAGTATAAACACACAAGGTCACTAACCCCTATTAAGATGAAATATACCTCAACCAATGAGTAAGTAAATACAAAATAATAATGTCTCACTAGCCCCTATTAAGATGAAACACAAGATCAGGATAAATGGAAATTCAACAAATTTGCAACAATAAATCTATTATTATAATCACCCACAAGTAAGCAAATACAAAATAATAATGCAAAAACGCAATGAGGCTTGCCAAGTAGTACTTGGCCATTCTACGTAAAGATCATAGGCCACCACAGTCAGGGGAGGTGAAGAAAGACATGCCAAATACTCTAGAGTGCCCTTGAGTGTTTTTTTCCAAACTGTAAAAATATAAAAACCTTACAAGTAATTTGTAAATGTAGTCAAATGAAGTGAAAGTTTATCAACAAACTGTACTATGGAACTACCTTATTCTTTGTGAATTTACATAAATATATACAGTTATAGACACATGTATATAATTTATTTGTGAACATAAGAAGCACCATTATTCTTAGAAATAGGTAGAAACAAAGATCACTATGATATCCACTTCACATTGATGATGCTACAAAATTTAGCATACAATATTATATATTAAATTATTATACCATCCAAGAATGGTGAAATGAAATACAAGAAAATCATTAGAACTTAATTACAAACAATGATCCAAAGGTTCCAATACTAATGGGGGTGTGCACTACAGGGAAGGGATGAGGGTTTTGGTGATGAGTTGGGGTTTGTTTGAGGAGTCTACATTGTTGGATCTTATTTTCTCTTTTTTTAGTTAGATCTTATGTGGGTTGGGTTGGCCGTGTCCACTAAACGTCCTAGATGTGTCCACGACGTGTCCAGTTTGCAAATACATAAAATATGAAGCTGGACACACTGGAGGAGTGTCTGACGCGTGTCCACGTGTATCCAAGGCGTGTCGGGGTTGGACACATGTCGGAAATGAACACGGCAACCTTCGGGAAGTGTTTGTGCTTCCTAGATAGAAACATATACATACCTAACATTTTTTGTTCCTAAATCAAATATCTAAATAATAAATAGTCAGTTTCATGTATATAGAACTATAGAGCTAATATACAAAAAATTTACCTAGCATGTATTGCTGCATTTAAGCAGTGTGCCAAGTTTTGATACATGCGCAATGTACATCAAATAGCAGAAAGACATCATATGGCATGGATGGAGTCTAAAAAGAAGTTATGGTAATTATCTATTGGACAGTTATTGAGTAGGAGATTGAGTTGTTCTCTATTTCTAATGTAATGTTTTAGATTATAGACGTAACACTCAGTCATGTTTCACTTGATGCAGTTCAAACCTATGATATCATACAAAAATAAGGGTTGGCATGTATATTTGGACCATTGATTATATATTTATTCATGATTCCCTCCAAAAATATATAGATATTCCATAAAGTACACAAACCTGGTCAAAGTTTAGAGAAGGAAAATGAATCCAACCGCGAGGAGGAGTAGTTGTACCCTTAAGTTGATCCTTTGAGCTAATCAAGAGATATACAACCACTATTGAATGACTTCCATGATAGGGAGGAAGCCACAGGCGGTTGGAGGAGAGCCAATAGTTAGAGAAGATGCCCTAGCACTGGAAAATATAGCTGTGAGAAGGACTGCAAGTCAGGGAATAGACCTGCGTTTGTGGGCGGGGACAATGGGAGTGGGCCACATTAATAAGGAGTATCAGGAATGCGTAGTTCCAGACCCCGTCTTCAACCTCCCGCCAGGCCAGCACTTCCGGTGGCCTATCATTGCCATTGAGGACTCAGAGGAGGAAGAGGACGCGGGAGACAATGACAATGCGGGCAACGACGATGACGAGGAAGAGGAGGTTGTCACACCTCTTCGGTCACACGTAGCCCTGAGGAAGCATCCATGCTTCTACCCGGGAGCTTCATCTTCCCATCCGTCGCCACCACAGCCCTCCCATGACGGAGATGACCCCTATTCTATGCAGAGGATGTATACCATGCTCTAGTCTATCTAGGAGTCCCAGCGTACCATGTAGCAGTCCCACCTGAAAGCTTTTGCAGGGATCCAGGATACGCAGAATAGGCTGTATGAAAATCAGCAGGCGATCTTTGAGAATGAACGCCAGCTATTTGCCAAGCAGCAGCAGGTCTATGACCGGTTGGGGAGGATAGAGCAACAACAGCAGCCTTTCTATGATCATTACTGGAGCCAAGGGTACTTCGGGGGATATCCACAACCACCACCCATGCCACCTTATGATCCGAGGATTCAGGGGAAATATCCAGATTGGAACCCCCATACCCAGCAGTACTTGCCATTTCCGCCACCACCACAATAGAGGGTATCAATATTCTACCTTCTGAGGTTGTTTTTGACTATGAGGCTATACTCGAATTCAAGCTTGGGGGGGAGATGGAACAATTTCTATCTTAGTTTATTTTATTTTATTTTTATTTTCTTTTCTTTTAGTATTTTCTTAGTTTTTTGTAGTTTTTTTTAGTATTGCTTATTGTTTACAGCTTTCTAGGATCCACAGTCTATCTAGTGTAATCCCTGGATGTCTAATATAAATGCATGTCATCTCTATATTTGTCATATGGGGGAAATTTGAAATTTGAGCATTAATTTAAAATATTTTTCAAGAAATTGTAAGCTTGCCTTGTTTGAAATTGAACACATAACTTATGAAAATAATTGGGTAGGTCAACTTTAAAACATATGATCATAACTGTACATCTGGATGATTCAAGAAATGTCGATGGAATTGGATGTTAAGCCTAAAC
Organism: Alisma plantago-aquatica; assembly: GCA_963693085.1. Taxonomy (NCBI): domain Eukaryota; kingdom Viridiplantae; phylum Streptophyta; class Magnoliopsida; order Alismatales; family Alismataceae; genus Alisma; species Alisma plantago-aquatica. The sequence continues at coordinate 861,414,024 of OY856409.1, forward strand.
TGACCAAATGGTAACGAGACTTTAATCATAAGTGAGAAAGAGAAACATGTGGATCGATTGGTACACATGTTAGTAAGGAGGGACATATAATCTTTTCCAATGGTTCTGTCAATTAGTCTTGTGATCTATCCACCTCACTTCATTCAAACTCCACCATAAGGACTGGGAGCACATTACAGTTTTCATCTTTTGATTGCATGCCATTTAGATAGGATTGCATTATAGCTAGATTTTGCATAAAAAATGAAAAATGAAAAGAGATTTGTACATTAGTCATACATGCGCACATTCTAGAGTGCATGCCATTATAGTTGCATTTTGCATACTCTTGAGCATACAGGACATTATGTGCCTTACTTATTATGAAGAAATGCGGGGAACTTATTCTATACTCTCTGAGAAGTGAATTGTAATTCACAAATTGTGGTAGTATGTGAAAATAAGCCTGAAAAAAATATATATTGTAAATGTTTCTCTAGTTAAAAATTGAGAAGAAGAAGGGCTTGAAAAATAAATTAAGTAGAAATTAGAGGGAGAAAAGAACTTGTTTCACCTGGATATTAAAAAGAATAAGCACATGATGAAGTTTTGTAGACATTCCATCTCACATTGAGACGGAATAGTAGAGCATGCATCATTCCACCTAAAATGTAAGCATTAGGTCATTTCCATATGCATATGAATCATTTAGGTCATTTTTTATTGTTTTTGCATGTTAAACTATATTGTGCTTCCTCTTCTTCCACAGCCGCCCATTTCATCCACCTGTTGCTCAAAATGGTAGGCCACCCATGATTATCCCATCATTCTTGCATAAAAGGAGATCTGCTTCCATGTAGATGGTAGTTAGGATATGAGCAACGTAGATAGGAGATCACAAGATGCACCAAGCCTGAACCAAAGTAATTTATTATATCAAATGCCTTATTTGATAAGTGTTCGTTGGTCTTGGGGTGGGCATCTATAATGGACGATTATTGTCACCGTTAGGGTAGTTACCATTCCGTGGTCAGTAAGGGTTGGTATGTGCTTTGCAGGAGGGAATCAGTCTAAGATGTCTTTTATGCTAATATGTTCTTTAGTTAACCCTCACAATTATATTTTGTAGTTTTGGTTCTCGAGGACGAGAAAAGTTCAAGCTTAGGGGAGTTTGATGCAAGGGTTTTGAGTCACTTTTATAGGCTAGTTTCCGATGTGTTTTATGCGTTTATTGGTCATTTTCATGGTTAATATCGCATGATTCAGTTCCTTCAGCCTATAATCTCGTTATGCATCAAATTTACCTTGTTTTATCTTATTTTGTATAAAGGATCATATTTCTCGTATTTGATTGGTGTTCTTCTCTTTGTTCCAGGAAATTTGCATATCTGAGGCCGTAGATACCATCGACGGCTGTCGATGCCATCAACATGGCCACAACAACCAGCCAGAGAAAGAGCAGAACAAGTCGATACCATCGACAGGACGGTAGATGGTATCGAGCTTCCATCAGAGAACATGGGTCGATACCATCGTCCCACCATCGATTGTATCGACACCGTCAGATCAGAAAACTGCCCAGATCAATCTGAATCGAATGGCCATGATATTTTGGCAGCCATAAGTGATGCCTATACCTAGAAAAGATGACCCAAGTCGCACTATCACATCATTAGACACTACACAAGTCTCGAAAGAGGAGAGGATGAAGAACGGAGACAAGAGCCATGCCCTGGACATTTCCAGAGCTACAGACGGAGTTTTCTACCACCAGAAGGTTGCCGAATACCAATCACGTGCCGAGGATCATCCGGTTCTCCTTCGTTCAGGGGTTACACCATCTCCATCCACATTTCCCCTGTGTTTTCTTCTCCTTTCATCGTGTTTCTCATTGAGATGAACATGTGGGGGCTAATCCCCTTTGTCTTTAGGACCGGGAGTAGCCCGGATAATCATTGTATGACACTTTTTGCATAGTTAATCATAATTTGTCTCTCAAATCTGTGGTATGATATTGTTTTCTCAATTCTATCATTGTGCTTGATCACCATAATGGTAATTTAATACCTTTAATTGCTTTTGACGAAGAATTAACGGTTGAAAAGACACAATAATCACATTAACCTATAAATCCTTTGAAAAAGGTTATTTATGGTTAATGGTGGAAACCTAGGGATATGTTTTTCATGCATCTAATTTAGGGTATAGGTTACTACTGATGTGGAACCGATCTAAATTAAGATAATGAATTGTATCACGGAAGCAAACAATTCTATTCATAGGCCACTAACCGGGATAGGAGACGAGTTGTGATAATTATGTAGGAATTAGTACAACGAGAATCTGTGGTGAAACCGCAATCCTAAAGATCCCATTTTAATTGATTAAACCAACCATTTAATCGATTGCTTTGTTTTCTTTTGTTTTTATTTTCTTTTTCAAAACAACTTTAAAACTTTCATAATTGGTCTAGCTGATTGCAAGTAGTTAGTAGTAGTCTACCGAAATTACGTACCCTGAGTTCGACTCGGGCCTCACAAAGGCCTATATTACATTGACGTGTGCACTTACATTTTATGCACAATTTAATTGTGTCAATGACCTAACCCTAAGGTTGACCTAGGAAAGTGTAACCCTAATATCGAATATTGAAACATGATATCCAAATATCTTGATCTTGACCCTTGATCCAAATATTGTGTTTTAGGATCTAACTCGAAGGGTCGACCAATTATCAGTTGATTTGTACTCGAAATCCTTGGTGAAAGGTACACTATTATACCTCCTCTTTGGTTGTAATGAAAATACTTATTATGTATCTCTTGATTGTGTACTTGGCTACTTACTTGGATAAGCTACTATTCCCTATGATTAGTCTTCTATTATTCTATACTGTATTTTGAAAAACATGAAAACATAAATTGCATGCCCATTATGACTGCTCGTGTATTGATAATGATGATGATATTGATAATGTTGATAATGTTGATAATGTTGATATTGAGTGCAGCAACCCCCTCATTTGGAGGTGGGTCTTGTACATTGGTCTCCTATGTTCCTATGGTGAGAAGGAGCCTAGTGACATTCCCCATCGCATTGGGGTAATAGAGTCACACAAAATATATAAGCATGCTTTTCGAATTACAACATAATGGGAACTCATAATAAAAATTGAATCGTTGAATAACAAACATTTTGTCGAATGATATTGGTTTTTGGAAATCATTTATTATTCTTTAAAATATAAGTCCTTTCAAGTATACTATTTTGTTATAAATTGCTTTTCTTGATTTTGATAGCGTACCGTACAATTGCATGATTTTGTTTTGATTTTCATGATTTTAGGCAATACAAATGGAATACTGAATAAGATCGCTTCCACACTCATACACTTTGATGACAAAGATATATTGGTAAAATCTCCATATGGGGTTAGTTGTTCTTTAAATATCTAGTTTTTCGAGTTATTATTTCTTATTATATATGCCAGTGTGATAGATCCTATTGGGGCACTCAGGGACATGCGCTTCAATCCCTTTATCACTGTCTAGGCAGTGAGATTGGGATTGGGGTAAGAACGGTTCTGTGACAATATGCTACTCTGGATTTCTTCTAAGATTCCCATTGGTAGCTGAACAATGCTCATAACATAAGTAGGAATCACATGTGCTATGGACTTAAGAACCTCTTTCCCCACCTTAGATAGTAGCTTTTCTTTTTAGCCTTGGACTTTCCTCCAAACTCTATCCCTTAAATGTCCAAAGATTTGTTTTTCAATCTTCCAATAGTTGTGGTAGTCCCAAATATTCGATGTTCTTGTCCACCTCTCATTCCTACAAAATCTCCTTCATTTTTATTGTTTTCTAAACAGTACTCCCTGCTAAAGTCTACTTCTATATTGGATGAATTGATCTTTTGAACCGATGTCTATTCAAGATAGCTAATAATTTTAGCTAGTTTCATGCATTTATCTCGATTGGCTCTAGCAAAGAGCATGTTGTCATATGCAAAGAATAAATGTGAGATACGAGGTCCAATTCTACTAGCTTTAATGCCATGGATAGAATGATCATGTAGAGAATGAGAGATTAAAGTAGAGAATGCTTCATCACACAAAATGAAGACATGAGGAGAGAGATGGCCATCCTGGAGAAGTCCCCAGGAAGCCACAATCTTTTTGGACCGATTACTGTTGATAGCAAATGATAATTTTATCAATGAAATACACTCCATGATCTTTGATCTCCATTTATCACTGAACCCCATCCTTCCTAGAATATAATCAAGAATGTCCCACTCACTCTATATATGCTTTAGACATGTCGAACTTGAGTGTCACATGTCCTTTCAATTTTTTTGGCTCACACTTCATTTTGTGAAAAACTTCATAGGAGGACAAAATATTGTCTATAATCATCCTTCCCGAGATAAAAGAACTTTAATTTTAAAAAACTATGATGTTCATAGAAGGTTTTATTCTGTTCACCAAGACTTCAGAAGCTATCTTGCATAGCACATTACACAAACTAATCATCACGTACTTTTCTAGATCCACTAATTTCTCCACTTTAGAATCAAAACAACTATGTAGAGTTGACTTCCCCAAAATCAATATCACCTTTCCACCAACCTTTAATGTAGTTGGTCACATCAATTCCAATCATATGCCAGTATTTTTGAAAGAACATTGGTGTTAGCCCGTCTGGACTTGGTGCCCTGTTTGGGTGCATACTCTTTATGCTATCCTGATCTTGTCCTCCATGATATCCCTTTCCATAATTTCATTCGTATTGCTATCCACTTTCCTCTATAAGCCTACTCCTGGCCTCAAAATTGCTTGGGAAGTTAGTTTTAAAGTGGTCTTAAAAAAATCAAAATCTACTTTTCTATCCCTTCCTCCTCTATGATCAACACGCCTTGACTATGTTTGAGACTACCAATCTGGTTTCTTCTTCTCTAGGATGCTTGGTGATGGAAGTAGGATGTGTTATTGTCTCCAGTTCTCATCTCATTAACTCATGCTCTAGCACACTAATACTCATCTTCTTTCCGATGCCAAAATTGATCTTCCTTTGTGAACTCAACACATCTACGCAGGGTATTGTTGTCCTATAGTTTTTGTTGTTCCTGGCTCAAGAGTTTCTCTGTCTCATTTATTTTATTTTTCATTTCCTAAAATTTTCCCTCTGCCTATAGAGATAATATTTTCGCCACAACCAAGAAGTTTGTCAGGAATTCCTTGTCTAGTTTGTCTATCCCAAAAATCTTTAATTGTATCCAGACACCCATCCTCATCCTCCCACATTGTCTTGAACATGAAACATTTATCGCTCCTTTTGTTTTTAGTCTTCCTTCTGTCCGATGATACTAAAATGGAAGCGTGGTCAGATTCATAAGATGTGAGTTGAAAGACTTTGCAATAAGAGGAACGTCATGTATGGGTAGCTAAGGCCTTGCCTAATCTTTCTCTGACCAGCGTATCAATGTTGTTTCCCCTTTCCCATGAGTAAAGGAGATCATGAGAAGATAAGATCCATTAAAGCACATTCATCAATGGCATCCCTGAAGTCTTGTAGCCACCTATCAGGCTTTGGGGGTCCCCTCACTTTTCCTCATTGGAAACTATCTGATTGAAGTCTTAGAAAAAAATAACTGATACGTCACTTTTTGCTTTCAAATTATGCATCAAGTCCCACATCTGGTATTTGTGTTCTTGATCTATCCAACCATAAATCGCTATTTCCATTCACTTAAACTTGCCCTCTTCCTCAGTAATGACGCTTTCCATGTGATGTCAAGAATAACTAACTATGTCCACCATAATGTCTTTCCACCACATGCCAACCCCCCAACCTGACTATGCTAGACAGGCACACGCCATCAGTGAAGTCGCAAAATCTTTTGGCTTCCTCAAGTTTTACGTCAACAATTTTGGTTTCTGAGACAAATATCACAGTTTGGCTCTATCTCCAATACCATGTAAAGAGAGCTTTCTTAGTGTCGAGTTTTCCCAGTCCTTGACGATTTTATCTTAAGATTTTCATTGTTGTTTGTGGGTCTGGTCCCCACCATAACTTGCTACTTGGAGTTGAGCACTCCCAAAAATTCTCCCCTCTGCATGTGTTGTCACTTGCTTTTTGAACAAGCCAACCATGTATGATTTTCATCAAGTTCTCTCTCTACCTGTTTGCATTCCTGATTTCTTTTCCCTATTATATCCTCGAGCTTCCTTTCCCCATCCTCTGTGACATCATCAAGAGCATCTTCATTTATCAGTCTCCTTCAAATTGTGATTGGTTTTTTTTATTCTCCTAAACTTTGCTTGGTACTACTTATTCTTCATGTCTTTGTCCTATTGCTTGAAGTTTCTTCCCTCTTATCTAACGTTGCACTTTGTAATGACCCCGCCTCCCGGTAACCCCCAATTAAGGGAGACCCAAAGGTCAAAGCCGTTATCCCAATTAACAGGATCAATGGTTCGACAAATAATCAATAACAATTATCAAATTCTACCAAAAAAACTGAAAACTAGTATAAAATAAAAACTTTGCATACCTTTTTGAAAAACTGGGATATCTACTTCTATCCACATCAGGAGTCTATTCAAACTAATCCTCCTTGTACTTTAACTCTTATTTAATTCCACATATTCCACTTTACTATTTGTCATTTTCAACCTTGTACCTAAAATGCCGACAAACAAAACATCGGTCAGCATAAACGAAAATGCTAGAATGTGGGGACAACCAAAATTTTGCAAATACGTCTAACAATCTAAATATCACAATCAAGTTAATTAACAAGCCAAATTTACACTTTCAATGTGACATTCTCCACTGCTTTTGCCCTAACCCTGGCACACCACCTTTTGGGTTTCTCTTTTGCCATTGACTTAAGGCCACCTTCTCATTCGTGAGCTTGGTGCCTGGGGTCACACTTCATTGTGCCCTTTAGTCATGCGATATCATAGGCCACCTTCTCAATCCCAAGCTTGGTGCCTGGGGTCACCACTCATGGTGCCCATGGGTCTTCCCTCCTAGGCTTGACCTTTTTGCATCATCCATCAGGGTGGCATGTAGGTGTGAGAATACACACTTATATTATAATTGATTTTTAGTTTCTAATTCTTTTTGAAAAATAATTATGTGATTAACCATAATTAACCACATATCTCGGCTGTTTGGAAACATAGCATAATTATGTTATTACCCTTAACTAAGTGATCGGCTCCTGAGCAGGTAGAGGGGTAGAAATGTCCAATGCGCCTGGTTCATCTTCTACCTCATGAAGCCCTATTTGAGCGCCGACCTGTTGCACTTCGGGGGTCTGCCCTTCCTTCCTGGGGGCTTGAGGATCGCTGCCGATCATTCCCCTAGCTCCATCTCCTTCCTCCGTACTTGGGGCGCCACCAGCTCACGATCAGAGTGGCTAGGTTGGGCGGGGTAGACCTGCAACCAACGACCGATGTTGCAGTCGTGCGGCTGCTGTTGTGCCTTGGTTAGGGCAGGGCCACGATGGCAAATCCTCTCCCCAACATCGTGGGGCATCCAACTATCATCTCAACTCCATTACGATCCCTCGCTGCTCCAGAGATAGAGCTATGCTCAAAGGTTTGGGTTTGCTCGAAGAAGATGAAGAAGGGAGAGAGATTTTCATGGGATTTCTCTGGAACTCGATCCAGAGGCTCTACCCCTTTATATAGGAGTGGATATCCATGCCCTAATATGACCATCTATGAGTTAAAGAGTTCTTTTCCCAATAGGAACCCAAGTTCCTTCATTAGAAAGCAAGCTTCTCTCTCCTAATTATCTCTTTATTATTCTTTATTTCATGGATAATTAGAAATACAAAAATTATCTCTTTCATTATCTCTAGCCTTGACTTTTAGTCTATTGGCCACAAAATTCTATTTTCTTAAAGAAAATAACATCTCTTTTTGATATCATGAAAAAGTCATTAATAATGTATCACAATATCCTCTTATTTTGTTATTATTTTCCTTTTCTCTTTCTTTTTCTCTATTGGGGCTCCTTGGACCCCAAGGAACTCTAATATTTCGAAATCCTTTTTAGTGGACATTCATTATCCTTCTAGATGCATCTATGTCCATTATTTCTCATCATCTTGTTTATTTCTTATCAAAATATCTCTTTTCAAGGTTTTCTCTTTATCTTTCTTTTTATTTTCCTCATTGTCATTCCTTTTAACATTAGAAATCCTTTGGATATGAAAATCCACCAAGGATAACTCAATTATACCTCTTTCCAATTATTTTCCACATTTTATCATTGTTTTCAATTTCTTTCTTAATAAAGAAATATTTAATTGATATTTTCTTTTCTTGTTGCATTATCTTTGAAACTTTGGACTCCTTGGAACCCAAGGAACCCAAGAGGCATGAAATCCACCTTTGGATTATATTATCTTTCCTTCTAGAGGTTTCTACATTTTCCTTTCCTTCAAAGCTTAATTATTCATCTACTAATTGAATTTCCTTGTTATTGGGCCCAATAGCCAATAAAGCCCACAAAACAATCAACAAGGCTATTTTAAACAAAATCCATTTATTCAAAACAAATTATATCCTTATTTGTTCAAATATCTTTAATAGTAGAAATTACATTTCTCACCAAAAGGACCCAAAAATTTGGGGTTGTAACATCCTTCCCCTGTTATATGAATTTTGCCCACAAAATTCCATCAAGCAAACAAACAAATATGATAAGCATTTCCTTATGTTCATCATGGCTCCCCTGTGGCCTCACCCTTTCCATGGTGCTTCCCAAGAACCCTCATCATCTCATATTCTTCCGTCTGAGTTCTTTCTTACCTCGGTATATCGTACCCTCATAGGTGACTCAGGACATTTCAGCCTCTCATAAAGCAGAATAGGTTCAGGGCTCATCACATGGCTTGGGTACCTCACATAGTGCTCTAGATCAGACTTATGGAACACATTATACATCATGTTATCCTGAGGGGTACGGCTAAACTCAACCATCTCCACCAATCCATCTCGAATGGACCCATATACCAGGACTCAACTTTCTCATCCGTAGCTTAGAGGGGTCAGACTCTCACATCGCAAGTCTCCCACAGTGAACTGCATGTCAGTCTGCTTTACATAAACTCATGAATCATGTCACCCCTGGGCTCTCTCAGCCATTGCACGATTAAAGTGACTTCTTCTGCACACGCTGTGGTTCTTTTCTGACCTTTGTGAGGCCCCCTTCACCAACATCATCTTAATGAAGTGGTGACTGACACAACCTCCCTTGTAGGGCTTACATCCCGATACTGGCTATGGTGGTTATCATCACATCTTATAGAAGACAAGAACTGTCTCTATGTATCACCCTAAATGAGCACACATGATCTCATCAGACCCTCTAGTCTGGATCATCCTAATAGTAAGGGGTGATAAACTGTACTAACATCGAGTTCTTCATGTATCTAATTCCACCGCATGGAAGCGAATCTTTAGGTTATACTCAAGGACTTTTAAACTCGTATCATGGTGTAGTTGAACCATATTCCTCATATGTAGTTCAACCGGATCCATCCCTTGACAACATTCTTTCTTTCTCATGTCATCTAGGTAAGGCGATCTACCATAACCCATATTGCATCTTGACCTTCCTTGGTCTAGGGGAGACTTACCACAACATCCATAGTGATGAACTCCCATTCCCTCTTGGGGACTCTTTATCCTCTCTATCAAAACACTGGGTTACTAGTGTTCGTCCTTCACCTCCTGGATTGCATGGCGACAAGCCACGTGTAACTTTATCTTAATCATCCAAAGTACTACTGTCACTTACTATCTTCATAGTGCCATGGTGTATGGTGATCTTAAAAATCATGATCTCCCATACGTCATGATTCCTCAAGGTTAATTCCTCGAAAACCCTAAACCACTCTAGTCGGGGTTTTATCACCTTCTCTTCCAGAGAAGTGCATCCGAGATTCCACCACCATCCTTTTCTCAGGGTAAGCCGTAGGCTGGCTAATAAGCAACCACTAACTCGATCATTAATCTTGTTATATCTGAGTGTTAGCCAAACATATCTCATTTTTCAAACTTAAGCTAAACCAACAACCTCTTCTAGCCTCTAGCTAAACTAGGCAGCTGCATTTCAACTAGAGCATCGATTACCACTCATATCCTTATGTATTAGGTAATGTCGAATACATACACCTCCATGTAATCCACTCTATCATCTCCTCTCAAACTCTAAGTTTATCTTCATCAAGAAAACTATGAGCTCATCTTCTTGGTTATCAAACTCAACCTTGTATAACTCACAAATTCCACATAGCTCATGATAAAAGCATCCTCATAAGATGACCACCTCAGTTCTCTTGATGTTTGTAAACCATCCACATATCGTTCACTCCACAAGGGTATGTTATCATCTCTGTCCTCATCCCTCATAGCAACGTTCCAGCTCACATAATCTTTATCCTTGGTGTATGGCATGCGTACTGTCCTATCTCTCACACCCATAACAAGAGGAAATAAGCATTTGGTTGCAGTCCAAATACTAAGTTCTTCCCATTCCAAGAGTAGAGATGGTACATCCCACCTTGCCAGTACACCTTCAAATCTAAGTTGAAACATGCAACTTATGTCTCTACATCACAATCATCTTGATATCAAGGTTACTTCCATGGAAAACTGGTCTCAAACTTACTTGGGTTCACACACATTCCTTGGGAATCTCCTCTAGGTCTATAGGGTGCCGACACTTTTGGGGTCATCCCTCTTCCCTTATGCGTCCAGAGAGTGCCCTACTCATCTGCCCTTTGGGTCCCATGAGTTCATGAAGGTGATCAATCTCCTAACCCATGGCCCTCAGACAATGATAGTTGTTACCTCCCGACCCTATGGTCATGTGCAACTAGGGAATTAGGCAACACCTACTTCCATCGGTCTTATCCCTACCTGACCCTAGGATAGACTTAGGATTCTATTATAGTACATGTCCAACTTAGAACCTTACCCAAGTCTCCATCATCTCTCTCTGCATTCTTGGGTTGTCTTTCATCCTTTCGCAGGGGTCATGGTGACCTGCCTACCTTGGTCAGGCCCCATATTGATTACCTTCATGGTAACACATCTACATGCACTTAGAGATGGTTATCTATGGGTCTGCAGGTTCATTCTCTTAGCTCCTCAAGATCCTATGAGATCTCTTTTTAAAACCCACAAAAACTGGTATACACCCTACCAAGGGTCCCTCTCCCAGGATGGGAGGAAGCTACATCTTGATAACAAAGGTCACAAATGTCCTTATGTCCAGGGTTTACATCCACATGAGCATGCTTAGCCCTAGCAAGCTACTAAGGCACAAACAGACCACCTACTAAACCCTGCTAGGTCCCACTTGTTCTTACCCTCGAAATTGGATCAAGATCAAACCTTCTCATGTCATCAACGTAGCTGTGAAGGGTCCATCAAACATACCTTTGACCTAATGGGGTTTCCCTTTCCTCTAAACATGAGGAGTACCATGCTCAAATCTATAAAAACTCAAATCTCATCATGAGCATCATGTACACTACTTCCCCTCTTAGGCCTAGGAACTCTAGGTTCACTTTTTTGATGTCCAACTATCTGCTCAACCTTGTAACCACGTACCAAGCATGTTCAAGGTATGGCTTTCACTTTCTATTATCCTTCCACTCAAGTAACACCTCAAAGTGGAGTCTTCCTCAAGGACAACCGACAAGGTATAAGGCCTGACAACTTGCTACTAAACCTCTTCATGGTCTTAAGGAACTCTTCTTCCTACCTCATAAGGTAAACACCTATACCATAGGCACATAAGTACCAAGAGTCTCATCTTCTCTCTAGGGTTTGGTTCCTCTAATGGAAACCAAGATATCATCAGCCTCCAGGGATCAAGCATGAGGCAACCACTATCATCTACTTAGGTCGCATCGGCCTCAACTCCCCACTGTTCCTCATATCTCGGAGTCTAGACTTCCAACCTTCTTGTTTGGGTCCTTCTCTCTCTCTAGAGCTAACTCCACATCCAGACTTACTACTAGAGGTCCTCTCTCCATGAAGGATCAAGCCCACCTGCATACCTCTACGTGAGTGAAGCCTATGTTCAAACTTATGTTTGCTCAAGATTATCCATAGCCCTTTATGCATATCTCGTAAGCTATCCCTCATACTCTCCTGGCCAGGGTTTTAGCCTACTATCAGCACTACTGACGTACTCTGGGTGTATGTTATGCCCTACTTGCATAAGCCCATAGGGTTTCTATAGGTTCTTCACTATCCTCGTCAATGAAGGAGCTATCCTTCACTCAAACATGCACGACCCTTCCCAGGGTTGGGTCACCAAAGGTACTAGGTCATCCAACCTCTCATGGCTCATATGGGCATCCAAAGCATGTCCACACACACCTGGCTACCAAGACATCTAACTCATCATGTCATCTCTCTCTCTAACCATCACTTAGGGTTAGGGTTAGCATCATCCTCAAAGGATATGTCGGATCTCTACTTACAATGGAGGTCTCTACCTCCAAGACTAGCTTTCTCCACTCATCCTCCTGACAAGGAGGTCTAGCTTCAGGTCTCTCCTGAGGGCATGACAACTTATGTCATATGACCTATGTATATATCTATTCTTTAGTTTACGCTTAATATATTAAACTTATGTACATGACATCTTATTTACATGCTTTTCATTAATTTGGTGGAGGATTCCTTAGACCTTATCAACCTTACCCATACCTGAAGAGTGTGAGGAAAAGAGAGAAAACCCTAATCCTTAAGGTCCTTAACAACATTTGAGTTGAGAAGGGATGAACAAGATGAGAGAATTCGAAAGGTATCTTATTTTGAGTCAAATCCTGAGACATTGGACAGGCAGTCACACTAATATGGGAGTCTTCGTATTCTGACTAGCGGTGCAGAGGAAAATCTTGCCAGTCCCGGACGTGATCCTTTTCTAGAAATCTCCGTCTTTCAGAAAATCCTCTAATAACTCCCTTGGGTTCTATGGAGTTTGTAAAATTTAATAATTATTAAAGAATAAATGAGGAACCTATGCTCTGATACCAAATGTAATGACCCCGCCTCTTGGTAACCCCCAATTAAGGGAGACCCGAAGGTCAGAGCCGTTATCCCAATTAATAGGATCAAAGATTCGACAAATAATCAATAATAATTATCAAATTCTACCAACTAAACTGAAAACTGGTATAAAATAAAAACTTTGCATACCTTTTTCAAAAACTGGGATATCTACTTCTATCCACATCAGGAATATATTCTAACTAATCCTCCTTGTACTTTAACTCTTATTTAATTCCACATATGCCACTTTACTGTTTGTCCATTTCAACCTTGTACCTAAAATGCCGAAAAACAAAAAGTCAGTCATCATAAACGAATATGTTGGTATGTGGGGACAATCAAAATTTTGAAAATATGAATAACAATCTAAATATCACAATCAAGTAATTAACAAGCCAAATTTACACTTTCAATGTGACATTCTCCACCACTTTTGCCCTAACCCTGGCACACCCCCTTTTGAGTTTCTCTTTTTCCATTGACTTAAGGCCACCTTCTCATTCCTGATCTTAGTGCCTGGGGTCACCCTTCATGGTGCCCTTTAGTCATGTAATATCATAGGCCACCTTCTCAATCCTGAGCTTGGTGCCTGGGGTCACCACTCATGGTGCCCACGGGTCTTCCTATTGGCTAAATGGACATCATCAAAATCCCTTTGTTTTGAAAATAATAAACATTTCATTCTTGTGGATCTAATGTGCTATTTTGAGTGTTGCAGGAACTAGGTGGATGACACAACCTTGAAAGATCGAAATGCTCATAATGTGTTAATTTCATGATTGTAATCCAATGTAAAAAACTTGTACAAGTATATAATGTACAAGTACTTAGATATCTTGTAAATCAAGTGTTTAGATCTTCCCAAGCCATTCACAACAATTAGATAGGTCATCCCCTATAATAGTGTCACAACTGCATAATCATACACACACTTAGTATTCATCTAGAACCAACAAAATAGAGACACTCTCGGTCAAACTCTTTGTCGACCGAGACAATCTCAGTCGAACATCTTCTCGACCGAGAGTCTCCCGGGTTAATCCTTATAATAGTGTTGGGAGTTGGAATCGAACGTTATATACACTTGCTCCAGACCGTCCTTTGGTCGACAAAGAGTTCGACTGAGAGACTCTCGATCGACAAAGTCTTTAACCGAGAATGTGTCTGTCTGCACTTTTTAGAATTAATAAACTAGCCGTCGCTAAAGCAATTAGTGGATACCTAACGGCTAGTTGAGCACTTAGAACCCCATAGAAAGTGTCTAGAATGTCCTTAAGCATTCATAGGCCTTTCCTATAAATAGGACATGCCGTAGGACACCCAAAACACACTTGTGCAATACTTGAGCATACATACTTGCGATTGACAATCTATTCTTGTAAGCAATTGAGCAACTCTAGCATTTCCTAATCATTTCCATTGCTATAAAATTCGTGTCCTACAGGCTAGCATCTCCTACCCACTGCATTTCCACTTCCATACACATTGGTTAGGAGATCAAAATGCTTGATATAGGAAATCAAGCCTTGTGCTACAATGGTAATTGTAATTTCCATTTTCCCTTCTTGTTCCTTCTAATTGCTTGTACTCTCCTTGCTACTCCTAGGGTTGGAGGCTACAGATTGGAGAGGGTGCTATCTTCTTAGGTGGAGAAGGATCTTCTCGGTGGAGAAGGAGGACTTTGGACTACTTCTAGAAGGTCTCAACGGGAAGCTACTTCAAGGAGGAAGGCTACTTCAAGGGGGAGCTTGAAGTTACTTCAAGTGAAGGCTGCTTCATAGTTGGTGAGATGACTTCGGGGTGAAGGCTGTCCAAAGGGTGAGGAAAGTATTTGTAATTTTGTGTAACATCCTAAAAAGGTAATAAAATTCAAGTACTTTCAAATCCCAATTGGAAACATTTGGGTAGTGGACTGACTCCCTTAGTTTTTGCTAAGGGTGGAACCACTCTAAACACCTTACCTCTTTCTTTTTATCTCAATTGTGGTTTCTTGAGTTGAATTATTGTTAAAATATTTATAAAACCCTATTCACCCCCCTCTAGTGGTTTTTCATTTGGTATCAGAGCAAGGCTTCAAGGAACTCTAACAAAGTCTTAAAGAATGGGTGACGGGGTACTCAACAACCTCAACTTGGAAGGGACACTCGAGGCTATACCTCTGCCTTTAGATGGAACTAACTATACCTACTGGAAGTGGAGGATGCAATTCTATTTCCAAGGAATTAGCTGGGATCTCTGGAGGAAGGTGTCAAATCCATATGACTTTCCTCAAACAGAGTATGCAACTTGGGATGCTAATACGGTAAGATCAACCCAAATGAATGCAAAAGCTGTAAGTATACTCTATTGTTCAATTTCCATTGGAGAATTTAATAGAATATCAAATTGTGAAACAACATATGAGATATGGCATATACTCTCTATAACCTATGAAGGAACTGTTCAAGCTAAGAATTCTAAATTCGGAATGCTTAAACAAAAGTTTGAACAATTTCATATGGATCAAAATGAGTCTATTAGTGAAATGTATGCAAAATTTTCTTCAATTGTTAATGGTTTGAATGCATTAGGTAAAGCCATTAGTGAAGAAGATCAAGTGTAAAAAATTCTTAGGCCTCTTCCTCCTAAGTACAAACCTAAGGTGACCGCAATTGAAGAAGCCAATGACCTCACCCGACTAAGGATGGAGTAACTCATTGGCAACTTAGAAGCACATGAAGCAACCTTAGAGGAGGAATAAAGACGAGAGTGTGAACTTCAACACAGAAGAAAGAAGGACATGGCTTTTAAGGCTATAAAGGTCATCACTCAATAAAGTGATGAAACAAGTGATGGAGATGAGGGAGAAGAAGCTCTAATTGTAAATGGTAAGAAATATAGAAGATTTAAATCTAACAAAATTATTGGTTCTTCTTCTTCTTCCTCTCCTAGGTGTTTTGAATGTGGAAAGAAGGGTCATCTCAAGAATGAATGTCCTAAAGCAAAGAAAGGAAAGAAAAGCTCATCCATGAAGAAGGGAGAAAAAGCATAGAAAGCTGCATGGGATGAGTCAAGTGATAGTGAAAGTGGAGAAGAGAATGTGGAGTGTCTCATGACCAAAGAAGATGATAATGATGATTCTCAAGAGGTAAGCCTTCTTGATTTGATAAAAGAAGATCTAATTGTTAGTTTACAAGATACTCATGACAAATATGTTGATTGCAAAAAGAAACTAAAGAAGGTTACTAGAACTAATGAGGATCTATATGCTAGATTGAATAATCTTTCTTTCGAAAAGGACAATATTGTTTCTAAAAATTTGACCTTGAAATCATCTTTAAATGATTGTAATATGAAGTTGCTTACTTTAGAAACAAATCATGATCTTCTTTCTCAAGAAAAGGTTGATTTGCTTGAAAAACTAAATAATTTTCAGACTCAACCTATTCTATGTAATCATCTAGATTATGATGCTATTGTTAAGGAAAGATATACTTTATCATCTAATCTAGATCAAGCAAAGTTAGATATTCAAAAGAAATTTGATGAGATTTCTAAGTTACAAGAAGAAGTTAGTAGCTTGAGAAACAATGGTATTGTTGATAAGATCCTAAAGAACTCTTCTAGTTATAGTGGAAGAAGAGGTTTAGGATATGTTCCAAAAGAAACTTCTTATCAACCAAAACCTAGGAGAACTCAAGCACCCAAGACCAAGATCATGTTTGTACCCAAGAAAACAACTCAAAATCCTAGAAAGAGAAATGAAATTGATTCTATTTATTGTCATTATTGCTTGCACCTTGGACATTATTCCTTTTCATGTCCTAACAAGAAAAAGGAGGTCGATTTAATATGGGTTCCAAGACCCCAAACATAGTAAATTTAATATGATTAAGTTGAGATTTGACCTAACACTTCATTTGAATATCTTAATGTCTCATCTCAACTAAATAGAGCGGTACCTTAGCATATTACAACAATTTAAGTCCAAAACAATTTACTGAAACAAACAGAAACATTCCCGATCGACTAACAGTTTGACCGCGACATCCTCGATCGAGAAAATATTCGATCGAGGGAATGCCTGTGACAAATCTGGAATCTACCACAGAATTTATTGTGAAAACATCAACTATCCCGGTCAAAGAATTTTCGATCAGAGCAAAAATCGATCGAAAAATTGTAGACCAAGTGAATTTCTGTTTTAGTTCAGTTTCAACCTGTAAAACAACAACTTTCTCGATCGTCAAATTGTTCGACTGAGATATCTATCGGTCGAAATATTTTTCGACCGAATGAAGATTTGTTCAGTTTTATTTGTTAAATCATGATTTAGTTTACTGTTAAACGTACCTAACCATAATGGACCATCACATGGGTACCAAAACCTATATTTTATTGTAGGATTGGGTAGTTGACATTGGATGTTCCAAACACATGACCGGGAACAAGGATGCATTTCAAACTTTGAGGAAAAGAAAAGTGGAACAGTCACTTTTGGAGACAATGGTAAAGGTAAAATTGTTGGAATAGGTAATATTGGTACAAACCTTGAAATAAAGAATGTTTTACTTGTTGATGGTTTGCATCATAATTTAATAAGTGACAGTCAATTATGTGATAGTGGGTATGATGTTTTATTCAACAAAAATTGTTGCAAGTTACTAATAGAAAATACTACAAATGTTGTTTATGAAGGAATAAGAGTTGGAAATCTATATATCCTTAGACCTAACTCTATGCAATCTATAGTTGGAAAATGCTTACTTGCAAAAGAAAATTCTTTACAACTATGGCATAGAAAATTAGGTCATGCTAGTTCATATGTTATCAAAAAGCTAGTTAAATATGATCTTGTTCATGGTTTGCCTAAGTTATCTTTTGATCAATTTGAAAATTGTGAACCATGTACTTTGGGTAAACAAACTAAAACTTCCTTTAAACTCAAAAATATGCTTAGCACCAGTAGATCACTAGAACTTATTCATATGGATTTGTTCGGACCTATGAGGACACAATCTATTGGTGGGAAAAGATATTGCTTTGTTATTGTTGATGACTACAGTAGATATACATGGGTACATTTTCTTGCAAATAAAGATGATACTATTCAAGTTTTCATACAATTTTGTTCAAAGGTTGAAAATCAATTACAAAACAAAATATGCACAATTAGGAGTGATCATGGTGGAGAATTTGAGAATCATCTATTTGAAGAATTCTGCACATCTCAAGGCTACACTCACAATTTTTCTGCTCCACACACTCCACAAAAAAATGGCATAGTTGAAAGGAAAAATTAGTCATTACAGGAAATGGCTAGGACTATGATGCTTGAACATAATACACCTAAAACATTTTGGGCTGAAGCAGTAACACAACTTGTTATGTGCTAAATAGAGTAAATGTACACTCTTATTGGAAGAAGACACCATATGAAATCATGTATACTAAGAAACCAAGGGTTGACTATTTTCATACTTTTGGCTCAACTTGCTATATCTTGAATACAAAAGATGATGAAGGAAAAGTTTGACTCTAAATCACAAAAAGCCTTTTTCTTGGGATATTCAACTTCTAGTAAAGGATTTAGAGTTTACAACACTGTCTCTAGAAAATTTGAAGAATCCATTCACATTACTTTTCATGAAGAACTAAGAACTAAAAATTAGGATGTAGTGGATATTACTCATCAAGTAGAAAATGTAACCATATCAACTAAAGATGATCAAAATGCTACAAATGATCAACAAGTTGAGACACAACAACCCGTTCCTAGACTCATTAAGGATCATCCTCAAGAACTAATCATTGGAAATCCTAATGATAAAATAAAAACCCGATCATCTTTTAGAGATGTTGCAAATATGGCATTTATATCTATAATTGAACCTAACAAGGTGATGAAGCTCTAAAAGTTGATTATTGGATCATGGCAATGCAAGAAGAATTAAACCAATTCACTAAGAATGATATATGGGACTTAGTTCCTAAACCTCAAGATAAAACCATTATTGGAACTAAGTGGGTTTTTAGAAATAAGTTAAATGAAGTCGGGGAAGTAGTAAGAAATAAATCTAGGTTGGTAGCACAAGGGTATAATCAACAAGAAGGAATAGACTTTGATGAAACTTATGCACCAGTTGTAAGACTTGAAGCCATTAGAATGCTACTAGCTATAGCTTCCCACAAAAACATCAAACTATTCCAAATGGATGTAAAAAGTGCATTTCTAAATGGAATAATACAAGAGGAAGTATATGTTGCCCAACCACCTGGCTTTGAAATTCCTGGTTAAGATGATCATGTTTACAAACTTAAGAAAACACTTTATGGTTTAAAACAACCACCTAGAAATTGGTATGAAAGACTCAAAAACTATCTCTTTGATAACAATTTTTCAATTGGAAATTTAGATTCTACGTTATTTTCCAAAACATATGAATCCGACTTTCTAGTTGTTCAAATTTATGTTGATGATATTATCTTTGGTGCATCAAATGAATTTTTATGTAAACAATTTAGTGATATTATGCAAAAGGAATTTGAAATGAGTCTCATGGGAGAATTGACTTTCTTTCTTTGGTTTCAAAATAAAGAAAACACCCATTGGGATTTTTCTAAGCCAAGAGAAGTATACAAATGAACTTTTAAAACATTTCGGGATGGAACATTGCAAACATGCTACAACTCCAATGGCTACCTCTACTAAAATTGACAAGGATGAAAATGGGGAACCTATTGATGATTCCTTATATAGGGCCATGATTGGTAGCTTGCTTTACTTAACTGCTTCTAGACTGGACATCATGTTTTCTGTTGGACTTTGTGCTAGATTTCAATCACAACCTATGCAAACTCATTTTCAAGCCGTCAAACAGATTTTAAGATATTTAGCTGGCACTACAAGTTATGGTCTATGGTATCCTAAAGGTCAATCTTTGGACTTCAAAGCTTATACCGATGCTGATTACGCTGGTTGTCAAATTGATCGAAATAGCACAAGAGGAAGTTGTTTCTTGTTAGGAAGAGCCTTAGTATCTTGGTTTAGCAAGAAACAAAACACGGTTGCCCTCTCTACAACTAAAGCTGAATATATGGCAGTCAGGTCTTGTTGTGCTCAAGTGCTTTATATGCAACAAGTTATAAACGATTATGGTTTTACATTTTCATCCACGCCTATCTTTTGTGACACCGCTATAAACTTGGCACATAATCCTATTTTACACAGCCGTGCCAAACATATTGAAATCTGTCATCATTTTCTAAGGGATCATATCTCTAAAAATCATGTATCCCTTCATCATGTTGATACAGAAGATCAATTGGCTGATATTTTCACAAAACCGCTTCCATTAGATCAATTCAATAAAATAAGGAAAAAACTACTCATTACTCCTTTAGAAGATATTTTCTTTGACATTCGTGCTTCTTAAATCGGTTGGTCCTTACATTTTGGCTACAAATGGACATTGTTTCAAATGATTTGATGGTTATCTTTTTGAAAGGGGAGAACAAATTAAGGGGGAGTTTTCACACATGATTTTAATGGCTATCTTTTTGAATTGACAAAGGGGGAGAAATAATATAAATCTTAAATACTCAATCAATGAGTTTTATAATCTCTTGGCTTTACATTAAAAGTTTCTATATTCCCTAAGAGTTGGATTTTATGTTCCACACTTCTTTGGGAATAATAAGCATACATTCCATAAATAAGAGAAGGTATACACAAGGTAAATCTCAGGTATGAAACTCAACTCATTTTAAGATTATTTTATTTATATTTAGAAATGTTTGTCATCTTCAAAAAGGGGGAGATCATTGCCTAAATGGACATCATCAAAATCCCTTTGTTTTGAAAATAACAAACATTTCATTCTTGTAGATCTAACATGCTATTTTGAGTGTTGCAGGAACTACGTGGATGACACAACCTTGAAAGATCTAAATGCTCATAATGTGTTAATTTCATGATTGTAATCAAATGTAAAAAACTTATACAAGTAAATAATGTAAAAGTACTTAGATGTCATGTAAATCAAGCATTTAGATCTTCCCTAGCCATTCACAACACTTAGATAGGTCATCCCTTATAATAGTGTCACAACTGCACAATCATACACACACTTAGTATTCAACTTGAACCACCAAAATAGAGACACTCTCGGTCAAAATCTTTGTCGACTGAGACAATCTTGGTCGAACATCTTCTCTACCAAGAGTCTCCCGGGTTAATCCTTCTAATAGGTTCTATAGCCGTTAGACTTAGCAGAGAAGGTGGTTGGGAGTTGGAATCGAACGTTATATACACTTGCTCCAGACCATCCTTCGGTCGAAAAAGAGTTTGACCGAGAGACTCTCGGTCGAAAAAGTCTTCGACCGAGAAGGTGTCTGTCTGCACTTTTTAGAATTAATAAACTAGTCGTTGCTAAAGCAATTAGTGGATATCTAACGGCTAGTTGAGCACTTAGAACCCCCTAGAAAGTGTCTAGAACGTCCTTAAGAATTCATAGGCCATTCCTATAAATAGGACATGCATTAGGACACCCAAAACACACTTGTGCAATACTTGAGCATAAATACTTGCAATTGACAATCTATTCTTGTGAGTAATTGAGCAACTCTAGCATTTGCTAATCCTTTCCATTGCTATAAAATTTGTGTCCTATAGGATAACATCTCCTACCCACTGCACTTCCACTTCCATACACATTGGTTAGGAGATCAAAACGCTTGATATAGGAAATCAAGCCTTGTGCTACAATGGTAATTGTAATTTCCATTTTCCCTTCTTATTCCTTCTTATTGCTTGTACTCTCCTTGATACTCCTAGGGTTGGAGGCTGTGGATTGGAGAGGGTGCTATCTTCTCAGGTGGAGAAGGAGGACTTTGGACTACTTATAGAAGGTCTCAACGGGAAGCTACTTCAAGGAGGAAGGCTACTTCAAGGGGGAGCTTGAAATTACTTCAATTGAAGGCTGCTTCATAGTTGGTGAGACGACTTCGGGGTGAAGGTTGTCCAAAGGGTGAGGAAAGTATTTGTAATTTTGTGTTACATCCTAAAAAGGTAATAAAATTCAAGTACTATCAAATCCCAATTGGAAACAATTGGGTAGTGGACTGACTCCCTTAGTTTTTGCTAAGGGTGGAACCACTCTAAACACCTTGCCTCTTTCTTATTATCTCAATTGTTGTTGCTTGAGTTGAATTATTGTTAAAATATTTATAAAACCCTATTCACCCCCCTCTAGTGGTTTTTCACTTCCCTCCTGGACCTTTTTGCATCATCCATCAGGGTGGCATGTAGGTGCGAGAATACACACTTCTATTATTATTGTGATAATCATAGTGAGTTTATGATTTGCAAGTATGAACATCCAAACTGTTAAGTTGCTTTCAATGCGATGAATCGTCTGGGAAACTCTTTGAAAACTAATGCGATTAACCATAATTAACCACATACCTATCAAGCTGATTTGAGACAGAATTAATCCAATTAATGCAAGAAATCCAAATCAAGCTAGCACACAATGAGATCCTGAAATATACATACAATTTCCTATTATTGATCATGCCATGAAGATCTATTAAACCTAGCTCGCTTCCTAGGGTTTTCTAGTCCACTTTTAGGGTTTCCATTGCAATTAGGGTGTCTCTTCATTTATACTATTTTAAACCCTAATTATCTCATCTATTCTTCACAAAAGATACTAAGGTTACCTTTTAACAACATATTACCTTAATTTCATATTAAAGTCACAATTAAAAGTCCATTAAGCCTCTTTTTCATTAAAACGACCAATTTTATCCTTTTAAGCCATGACAAGATCATTATGCTCATTTATCATCAATTCCTAGTTCATTATGGTCTAACTCTATTTGTCATTAATTCTACCTTTATCCATTAGAAAACCCTAATTACTACATTAAGGGTATTTATCCACAACTAGGAACCTTTATGCTCAAAATAGCTTAGAACCATCATATCTCAACTTTATTCATGAATTTGAACAATTAAAGCCAATAAGAGTCACAATTACTAATCTTAGGGTTTCAAGGCCCATTAAAGCATATTTATGCATATGAAATACTAGATTAAACCAATTACCTGCAAAGTTCATCCTTTTTGTTCTTAATGTACATTTTTACAATCAACAAGTTAATATCAACTTTAATCATCCATTAAACCCTACTAAATACATTAATCATCTCAAAATAGGGTTTCTTAATCTTTAATTTATTAAAGTTGATATCTTACACTACTTTTCGAATATCAAGAGGAATTAGCTTCAAAAAATATTTTTAATGGATTCCTCTCATTTTTCTGAGCAACTTTCATATTTTTCATGTTCCCATCGGAGCTACCAATATTTAGATATGATTTTTGTAAGAAATTACTTACCAAAGCCAATCAGAGAGTGTCAAGTGTCCCATCCATGCAATGTATCTCGGCTGCTAGGAAACATAACAGAATTATGTTATTGCCCTTAACTAAGTGATCGGCTCCTGAGCAGGCAGAGGGGTAGAAAGGTCCAATGCGCCTATTTCATCTTCTACCTTACGAAGCCCTGTTTGAGCATCGACCTGCTGCACTTCGGGGGTCCGCCCTTCCTTCTTGGGGGCTCGAGGATCACTGATGATCATTCCCCTAGCTCTACCTCCTTCCTCTGTGCTTGGGGCACCACCAGCTCATGATCAGAGTGGTTGGGTTGGGCAGGGCAGACCTACAACCCACGGTCGATGTTGCTGCTGTGCGGCTGCTGCTGCGCCTGGGTTAGGGTAGGGCCACGATGGTGAAGCCTCTCCCCAGCATCGTGGGGCATCCAACTAACATCTTGACTTTATTACGGTCCCTCACTGCTCCAGAGATAGAGCTATGCTCAAAGGTTAGGGTTTGCTCTAAGAAGATGAAGAAGGGAGAGGGAGTTTCATGGGATTTCTCTAGAACTCGATCCCGAGGCTCTACCCCTTTATATAGGAGTGGATATCCATGCCCTAAGATGACCATCTATGAGTTAAAGAGTTCTTTTCCCAATTGGAACCCAAGTTCCTTCATTAGGAAGCAAGATTCTCTCTCCTAATTATCTCTTTATTATTCTTTATTTCATGGATAATTAGAAATACAAAAATTATCTCTTTCATTATCTCTAGCCTTGACTTTTAGTCTATTGGCCACAAAATTCTATTTTCTTAAAGCAAATAACATCTCTTTTTAATATCATGAAAAAGTCATTAATAATGTATCACATTATCCTCTTATTTTGTTATTATTTGCCTTTTCTCTTTATTTTTCTCTATTGGGGCTCCTTGGACCCCAAGGAACTCTAATATTTCGAAATCCTTTTTAGTGGACACTCATTATCCTTTTAGATGCATCTATGTCCATTATTTCTCATCATCTTATTTATTTCTTATCAAATTTTTTTTTTTGAGGTTTTCTCTTTATCTTTCTTTTTATTTTCCTCATTGTCATTCCTTTTAACATTAGGAATCCTTTGGATACGAAAATCCACCAAGGATAACTCAATTATACGTCTTTCCACTTATTTTCCACATTTTATCATTGTTTTCAATTTCTTTCTTAATAAAGAAATATTTAATTGATCTTTTCTTTTCTTGTTGCATTATCTTTGCAACGAACCCAAGAGACACAAAATCCACCTTTTTATTATATTCTCTTGCCTTCTAGAGGTTTCTACATTTTCCTTTCCTCCAAAACTCAATTATTCATCTACTAATTGAATTTCCTTGTTATTGGGCCCAATAGCCAATAAAGCCCACAAAACAATCAACAAGGCTATTGTAAACGAAATCTATTTATTCAAAACAAATTATATCCTTATTTGTTCAAATATCTTTAATAGGAGAAATTACATTTCTCACCAAAAGGACCCAAAAATTTGGGGTTGTAACACACTTGTTGTGAGCTGAGCAAAAATCTCAGGTCTTGTGTCATGTGGAAGGTTGAATCCTGATCCCTTGCCATTGAAATCGCTTCTTCTACATCCAGAATGCAGTAAAGAGAGGTAAAAATTTCCTTCACTCCTAGTACTTCCCTACCTTCTCTAGTCTTTGTACTATGATCCCTGTAGTTCTCCCTCTGTTTATGTTGATTACAAGGATCCATCACTGAGTGAACTCTACCTTTTCTCTAGGGATTATCCTCCTTTACCTTCCTATTGGTGTCCCATTTAGTAACCCAAATTTCCACTTTCTCAACACCCCCTCTTTCCTCCTATCATTGGTACAGGTTTTCCAAACCCTCCATTCCCATCATCCTCAGTGGATCATTAGACATTAATAATTATCCCTCATGAGTTTTTAGTTGGTTTCTCATCATAGATTACCTTGATTTGATTTTATCCAAGAACACTTTTACCCCTTCATCAAACATGGCCCTCCTACTCCCTTGTCAGTGACAATGTTTTGAATAATGTCGAAGTTTGTGTCCTCGTCTGGTTTAACATGGAAAACAAGATTCTTTCTCATCGACCCTTCACCCAGAAACTCCAACCTTCACCGACATCCTAAGTTTTCTTCAATATGTACAGAGCCAAGCCCCCCAACCCCTATGGCTTTCTTCATCCTCCTCCTCTAGCGGGCAATCCTTGTCAATGTGATCTAGCTTCCCACATATGTAGTGGTAGGTTGGTAATTTCTTATATTTGATCTCAACTTGGATTATACTGCCTTTCTTGTCTTTGATTTTCAGAAGTTCCCTTATCAGTTTTGATATATCTATCTTCACACATACTTAGATTGAGACTTCCTAATAGAGTTCATCACTATCCAATTTGACAACCTTCTCGATACTCCCAGCTATAGACTAGATTGCCTTATCTAGTCAATGTCCCAGAGGTACTCCATATAATCAAACCCAAAACAAGCACACCAAGAACTTGATACTTCTTAGAATATCTCCATCTTCAACCTCTTTTGTTAGGAGTAAATTGTTATCAAAGTGCCACGTTCCTCCATACAAAACCCATTTTTTCCCTTTCAGTGCATGAACTACATGATGAAGGCTTCCTGGTCGATTTTCTTAAAAAACACCTTCTCCATCAACGACCACGCCACCGCCAAGGTCTGCTTCGTAGCCCAAAAGTTATATGATCTGTCTATTAGCAATCTTGCCATCAAAGGCAGATCCACATGTTCCTCCTCCCCCCTTCCTCTTCTGGAAGTTTGAAGACTTTCATCCTCAAGTCCCAGTCATTCACATCAGTTTAGTATATCATTTGTCATCACTGGTAACACAAGCCCACGAAGAGTTACCACCCTTGGACCTAAAAGAAATAGTAACTAGAATAGGGATGAAGGTAGCCAATAGGGTGATTGAGAAACCCACCAACACTAGCCCTGGTCTCCAGAGCGGATAGAGTTAGCACACGGGAGAGATTATATAGAAACTAAGATAATTTGGATGTGATGGGCCAAATTTAGCGGGAAAGAGAAACGACAAAAGGTATAAATAGTTGATAGGTTTCAATGAACATGTTAGTTGGTGGTGTACTTTTGTTAGCTATAAATTTAAGTTCGAGCATAATATATATCGAATAGGAAAGTAAACATGTACATACATTCAAGATCAATAATAACTAATGCTCACACAAAATTTTAGAACTATGCATTTAGTTAGACAGACTCCTTTATGCATGATGGTATCCACATACTCTTGTCATGGTTGGTACTCCTAGTCATAACACTGGCATCATCTCACAACCAAACAACCACTTTAGTAGCACAAACCACCCTGGTACTACAATCAATAATAGCATCCAGAGGGAATCAGGGCATAGCCATTAGACATCCACTAGCATAGTTAGCTTGACAATCACATAAAGACGAATCCATTCATAGGGTTAGTGATACGTTCCCACCCAGTTCTGGAGACTCAAAAGAATTGGAATAGTGTTGAACTAACAGTTATGCATTGTCCATACTTTGATGATGGCTTAACCATTCCATTCCTATGTATGTAATATGTTCATTTGAGATTGATTTTAGGTATTAGGTACATGAAAAGGATCACTTCAATCAAGCCCTAGCTTGACCAAAAATATAAGCCAAAGTCAATGCAAATGCACTTTTGTGGAAAATACCTTAATTCCCTTAGGAAAATTTATATAATCATTATTGATGCCATGACTTGTGATTAAGCTGCGAAACAAATCCAAAGCACTTTAAAATGAAAATTTGAGCACTCTAATGATATTTTCCAATATTCATTATATGGACTTTTTGTTGGTATGTATGCCCTGAGAGCCAATCATATGATGATTGGATTGGCATACATCATGATTGATTTGATAAATATCAAAGGCAAGCTTTCAATTTATTCTAGCTCGGTTGATTATGAGATAAATGATGGAGCTGAATAAATGTCTAAAGAATGACAATACTCAATGACGTATGTCTTCAGGTTGAGGACCTGAACAATGAGACCAACGGATGCTAAGAGTATGTACATTCTTGTTATGTCCCTAGTTTGATGTCATTGTGGAAGGTTTATAGACAACAATGACACATCAAGACTAGAGTGTGTGTTGGTTGATTATAGTGTCTCATTAGTCATGATATATGCTATCAAACCAAGCACATAGATACATGTTAGAGAATAGTGTATCGGATAGACCCACCATGAGAGTGACACATGGAACCATGACATGGTAGTCAGAATCAACTCTCATAGTGATGGTGGTGATTGTGATTCTTAGACCTAAAATCATTGCACTCATCGAATGTGATTGGTTACACTGTGACGCCATCAAATTCAGTCCTGAAACATGGTTGTTATAAAGGTGATGATTGAGTGGCTTTGACGCATGAGATAGACTGTGGGTGATAGATATGGGATTTTTCCCTCCTAAGGGAGTATGAGGTCCATGCCACTTGATAAGCAAGACTGGGAAAGGCATGCGCATGAACATGTGAATCAATATATGATATTGATGTCACACATATCTCTTACAGTCTGCTCTAGTTCAAGAAACATGAATGAACGTTGAAAGCATGACAACTCCATGCCTTGAGTTCATTCAAGATATAAGAGACAAAGGAATTATACATTCACTAGAACACCAATCATAGACTATAGGATTGAGAGTTGTTCTCCAACTTTCCTTTTCACTTGGGTAGCACTGATGTGCGACTAGGTACCACTCTTTGCTTGTAATGTCATAATCAAGTTATGGACATGCACTTCCAATGTGAAATGGGACCTATAGGGTCACACACAAAGGATTAACCTGGAAGAGGATTTTATCCATGAATGATGTTTGGGTTGATTAGTAAAGTGTTTAGGTACTCAATGAAACATTCAATCAATAGACTTGGCCCCCTCAATGAAACAAATAAGGAAATTCAATTGTAGGCAGGTTTGGTAGGTCAAACGATTGGTTCATTGGGTGAACTGATCAGCTCACCTTTCCAAATGACCGCTTCAGTTATGAAACAATCAGTTTGCATGCCACCATGCAAATTATTCATGTAAATTCCAGACCCTTCTATTCTCACACAGGCCGGTTACCTTGACCCTGCCCTCTACTATAAATAGTGGGGTACAGGGAGCTTCCCCAGAATAACTCAAAAATCAGTTGCTTAGAAAAGTTGTTGTCCTCTTTGGTTGTGGTAACTGAGAGAGCCCAAGAAAGTTCTACCCATCCAGGGAGGAACAATGAGGGAAAGACAACTACAGAATAGCAACTAGTTGTGGGAGAGTGTGTCAGTGACTAGTACACTGATAGAAGGGGACAAATCCTTCTAGTCTATTCTTCATGATGACTAGAGTTTCTGATAGTCTGTGTGGACTATCTATAGAGGCGGGAGACTTTTGTCATTTAGGAGGATGATAGTCAATGGCATTCTAGGTCAAGACCAGCAGTTGCACAGATGTCGTCGAATACAGGTGGTTGAAGACCACACTTGCTGTGAGGTATAGTCGCTGAGCAAGCCTCAGGAACAGGTATATCTTGCTAAAACCAGCCTTCCCATTACATAGATGTTGATGTGATCTGCTAGTTATGGGTTTATGGTCAAGTAAATTTTTGTTTCCAGTGCCTACTCTGACGTCAACACTCTATGTTTTGGGATAATCGATATGATCAAATTATAGTTTTACCATCTTTTATTTATTGCATACAATGTGAATATTTAAATGACTAATGTGAATATCCGATTAATACTACATGATCTTAAACTAATATATACATATATGATATGGTATATATATGCAATCGATACGTGTCACCCTAATACCATTTTGATGGTAGATGTGTATCATGGTTATGGCCTATAAAGCCTATGTGCATGTGTGTGGTTGGTTATGGTTGTTTGCATCTCGGTCTGCACACCAAGCCCTCTTCTTCTATTCTGAATGTAACTCGAGATAACTCGAGAATCATTTCTACCTTTGCTCCCATCGATTGTAACTTGAGGTTTCACAAAGATTATGAAAAATAGGATTACTTTATTTCTTTTTGTGACGAAGACTAAAGATGACCGCTTGTTGGACCAAGATGATCGACTAAGGAGCATTCGGTGGAATGAAGAGAAGCCCAGATGACCAGACAAGCTAACCATCAGGAGGAGCCAGACGACCAGCTGGAGGAGACCAACCGACCGACCAAGAGGCGAGTCGACCGGTTCAAAGGGTGAACTAGTAAAACCGGATTGGCAAGCACAAATCTTCATCAATAATAGGTTTCATGTGATGTAGATCTTAGATGACCATAGTTCCTTGTGGCTCCAAGGAACTACAATAGGATGGCTATAATCATCGCTTTATTGTTATTGCATGTTTTTGTTTGTGGGATATAGCATGTATATGATACATACTATATATGTAGTGATTGGATACATATATGCATATATAAGAATATTAAAACCCCTCAACAAATATATTAAGTTGAAGATACCTTACAAAAGCACCACACATGAAAACCTTGATCCACTAAGTGTGGGCATGCCTTTGCGTGGTGCAATGTCTATCTCGTGGAAGTGTGATGGTGAATATGTGGGTCTGCCTTCGCAGGGTGCATATTCATTGTGTTGGCTTTTGGGTTGGAATTAACAAGGTGACCTTGATCGGATCAAGCACCTTGAGGCATAAAGATGAACACGAAAAGGAGTTGCACATGACATCTATCCAAGAATTGCATATGATGCAATTGGTAAATGTTACCTACCTTAATAATTGATTATGGACGTTGGCGTTGGCCGGGTAATAACTCAATTGTTTTGGATCTTGGCTCACTAGAAGGTTGTATGCTGCAATCTTCCAAATTGATGGTGAGGGCTATCCGTTTGATCAAAATAGTGGGAGTGATAATTAATTAAAGACCTAATTAATATTCTCAATTTCCAAATCAAATCAAATCAAAAAGAGTTCTGAACTAAAATTGCAAATTTCCTTTTTGTAGAATAAATGGCTACCAACAACAATCACTTTTCATTGTGATCGGTCCTTGAGAAGGAAAAGCTAAATGGGAACAATTTTCACAACTGGTTTAGGACATTGAGAATTGTTCTCACTCAAAAGAGAAAACTCTATGTCCTAGTTACACCTGAACCAGAAGAACCTGATTCCACCGCACCAAAGGATGAAAGGGATGCTTACAAGAACCATAATGAGGATGCCATTGATGTGAAGTGCTTGATGTTGTGCTCAATGAACTATGATTTGTAGAGACAACATGAGAACATGGACGTCATTGAGATGGTTCAACATCTCAAGAACATGTATCAAGACCAGGCACGATAAGAGAGATATGATGTCTCCAAGGAACTGTTCAAGTGTGTCATGATAGAAGGAGATATTGTAGGCCCTCACACACTCAAGATGGTTGGGTATGTGGAGAAGCTAACTCAACTGGGATTCCCTCTGAGCCAAGAGTTGGCTACTGATGTGATACTGCAATCGTTGCCAGAATCCATCAGTCAGTTTGTGATGAACTACAACATGAACAACTTTGGCATGCCACTGATAGAGTTTTTGGGCAAGTGGAGGACAGCTAAGGACAGATGAAGAAAGACATACCCAAATATGTGATGATGATCAGTAGAAAGAAGGGAAATTCTAAGGGCAAAGCAAAGAAAGGTTCTGATGCTAGCCAGCAGCCCAAGTCATCTACAACTCTCAAAACCATGGGAGGGGTGAAGAAGGGAGGAAAATGTCACCATTGTCATGAGCTACGACATCGGAAGAGAAATTTCCCTCTCTACATAGATGAACTAAAGAAGAAGGATGGGATGGAAGTATCCACCTCAGGTATCATGAAATAAACTTAAAGTGCTTCTTTATCTTAGGTATATGATACCAAGATATAGATCTGACATATATGATGTGTAAGATCTGAAAAGAAGTGATGGCCGTTATGAAAGGACCAAGAAGGAACACTCATCAACATTGGAGAAAATGTTGCTGCCATAGATAGAAGTACCTTTTAGTTTATTTCATTCCAAAGGGCATGTAATAGAGTTATGAATTGCTATTTCATTTTTCCAATAAATAGAAACATTTTTATTAGTGCATCTTGTAATAACAAGGATGTCTATCAATAAATTTCATGTTTCAATTTCAAAGATATGATCTTTTATGGAATTGTGTTATTTATCTTGTGGTACTTGGTATGCATGAGATAAAATAGTAATACCTAAAAGTTATTGATGACTCAAACAATAAATTACCATTATCATATAAACAAATGAATGAGAAATTCATCTCTAGGTTCCATGTTGATGGATAAACTAGACTCTCCTAGTTAATGAACCTTTAAGAGATATGAATGTCTTGTTTATTGGGCATGATGACAAGTCAATCTTCACTCGATCTAGTGGGAGAATGACTATTCTATTAGGTATAATACATATTGATGTATATACATACCTATTGGAATAAATGTTAATACTTCAAATATGGTATTTAATGAAATACCAATAAATATATCTTGAAATGTTCAAGTATATCATAATTGAAGAACAGACTTGGTAAAAGTATTAATTCTTTGATATGATCAATGTATGAGATACCTAAACCAAATGTTTGAGGACCTTGTGAGTAACTATGATAGTGTATCATAGAGAACTCATGATTAAGGCATAATGATGTGTAAATCAAAGAGGGAATCAAACTATAAATAGTAAGAGCATGATCATCAAACAAATAACTAATCTTCTAAAATTCTTCTAAAGAACGTGTTTTACACTAAAAAAAGTACAAAAGGAGATTAAGAATCACAAGTGTTGTGGATTCTCAAATTCCTTATGTAACAGATTCACCTCATATATCTAGTAGAAAACATCTTGAGCTTGATGGATAATGATATCCTACAAACTCAAAGGTGATGAATTGGTCATATGATGATGAGACAATAATCTATCTAGATGATACTGAGGAACCAAATTTTGAGTTCTGGCTTGAATCCATAAGATCCAAAATGACTTCCACGTGAACCAAATAAGGTATGACCTTAATGGTAGCACTTATAGGGATAAAACTCATAAGTGCAATTGGGTCTCAATAGTTAAGACTGACATGGATGATATTTGAAGAGCTGATTGGTTGAGATAAATTCAAATGAGTTCAAGGTGTTGAACCTGATGATTTTATTTAACCAATTACAGTGGCTATAGGCCATAAAGGATCATGATTGCAATTGGAACTTAAAGACTATGAAATTTGGCATATGGATATTAAAATTGCATTCCTAGGAGGAATAACATGACGTCGTGTACATGACACAACCTGAAGGGTTTTATAATTTCGTTAATGCAAATGCAGTCTATAAGTCATAAGAGATTAATCAATATGATTGATTAAATACAAGAACCTCAGAACCAGAGTCTTTACTTTGATTATATGGTCAAAAGGTTTGACTGATATATCAAAATAAAGAAGGGATCTGTGATTACAAATATTTAGTGGGAGCATATTCATATTCCACATGATGATGAGGAATAAAATGAAACTGGTGTAGAAATACGTTCTTTAAGGGAATAAAGAGAAATGTCCTATTTGATAGTGATAGAGATCTATAGAGATAGTTCTCAAAAGTATTTGGACCTAATAAAGAGAGAGCATACATTGGTAGTCTGTGCTGAAGTGTTCAGTATGAAAAGATTTAGTGGGAGAAAACTAACTCCATGCTACATGCAGTTAGTCTCTCAGATGCCTAGTGTCCCAAATTCTTATGAAGAATAGGAACACAAAGATAGATGCTTATGCATTCACAATTGGATCTATCATGTATGTAATTATCCCATCATTTTGTATGTATTGGACATGACAAGAAAATATATATGCATTCATCGTCTTGTATGTATTGGACATGACAATATGATATGCTCATCCAGTTATCTCGTATGTAATGGACATGATGAGTGGATGTCTGTCTACTTCTAGTAAGAGTCACTAGAACACCATAAAGAACTTATTTAAGTACTTTTGAAGTATTAAAGGATTAGTTCTATGGTAATAATAGGAAGAGTTGAGTGTAAATTAGTTACATTGATGCAAGCTTCTGAAATGACAGAACACTGATCACAAAATGCAAAATATAAAAGTTATATTCAATTGTAAAGTGATAAGAGTTGTGAAATGGAAAATGTTTAGAGATCACTAAGAATATGATTCGAAGGTGATTGGTTCTAAGTACAAGTGGTAGTCTATTGGTATGTATGGCCTGAGACTGAATCATATGATGATTGGATTGGCATACGTCATGATTGATTTGATAAATATCAAAGGCAAGCTTCCAATTTATTCTAGCTCAATCAATTATGAGATAAATGATGGAGAAGAATGAATGTCTAAAGAATGACAATACTCAATGACGTATGTCTTCAGGTTGAGGACCTAAACAATGAGATCATATTGATGCTAAGAGTATGTACATTCTTGTGATGTCCTTAGTCAGATGTCATTGTGGAAGTTTGATAGACAACAATGACACATCAAAACTAAAGTGTGTGTTGGTTGATGATAGTCTCTCATTAGTCATGATATATGATATCAAACCAAGCACATAGATAAATGTTAGAGAATAGTGTATCGGACAGACCCACCATGAGAGTGACACATGAAACAATAACATGGTAGTCAAAATCATCTCTCATAATGATTGTGGTGATTGTGATTCTTAGACCTAAAATCACAACACTTGTCGAATGTGATTTGGTACACTTGACATCATCAAACACAGTCCTGAAACATGGGTTGTTATAAAGGTGATGATTGGGTGGCTTTGATGCATGAGATAGACTATGAGTGATAGATATGGGATTTGTCCCTCCTAAGGGAGTATGATGTCCATGCCACTTGATTAGCGAGACTGAGAAACACGTGCATGCACATGTGAATCAATATATGATATTGATGTCACACATATCTCAGACAGTCTTCCCTAGTTCAAGAAACATGAATGAATGTTGGAAGGATGACAACTCCATGACTTGATTTCATTTAGGATATCAGAGATAAAGGAATTATACATTCACTGGAACACCAATCACAAACTGTAGGATTGAAAGTTGTTCTCCAACTTTCCTTTTCACTTGGGTAGCACTGATGTGTGTCTAGGTACCGCTCTTTGCTTGTGATGTCATAAGCTAGTTATGGATATTCACTGCCAACGTGAAGTGGGACCTATAGGGTCACACACAATGGATTAACCTAGAAGAGGAGTTTACCCATGAATGATGTTTGGATTGATTACTAAAGTGTTTAGGTACTCAATCAAACATTCAATCAATAGACTTGACTCAAAATCATCATGTTCAAGTGTTTAACTAACTGATTTGAGTGTTAGATTGCTTGAGAACTGAATTGACTGTGTTCTATACAAAAATGGACCAATAAGTAACTGTGATCGGCTCATGGTCAGTGAGACTACCGATTCACTCTGGTGAACCGATCGGTTCAAATGGACCAAATGAGCAGTGTTGAGTTGTCTCGGTTTGTGAGAAAAGTTTTTTGTTTCACTTGTTCAATTCGATTAGGACAAGAATTAATCTTTGTGTTACTTACATATGAATAAGGAAAATCAAATGTAGGTAGGTCTGGCAAGTGAAACGATCGGTTCACTGGGTGAACCGATCGTCTCACCTTGCCAAATGACCAGTTTAGTTATGAAACATTTAGTTTTCCTGTCATAGTGCAAATTGCTCATGGAAATTTCAGACCCTTCTACTCCCGCACAGACTAGGAACCCTAACCCTTCCCTCTACTATAAATAGAGGGGTACAAGGGGGATTCTCCAGACACAACTCAGGACATCAGTTGCTCTACAAAGTTTTTGTCCTCTCTGGTTGTGGTAACTGAGAGAGCCCAAGTGAGTTCTACCCGTCTAGGGAGGAACAACGAGGGAAAGACAACTACAGAACAACAACTAGTTGTGGGAGAGTGTTTCGACACTTGCTGTGAGGTATAGTCGTTGAGCAAGCCTCAGGACCAGGTATATCTCGCTAAAACCATCCTTCCCATTACATAGATGTTGATGTGATCTACTGGTTATGGGTTTATGGTCAAGTAAAATTTTGTTTCTGTTGCCTACTCCGACCACGTAAAACCCAACAATTTTGTCATATGAGTTTCATCTTTAATAAACTCGACCAACACCCTTGATAAATTTTGGGAACTGCCAGGGTTGGTCGAGCTTTCCTAGGTCAAACTCGATCGACACCTCTATGCAAGAAAATGAAATTGAAGCCATCGTCCGAGTTTCATCTGGGATAAACTCAACCGAAAATTCAAATTTTCTTTATCTCATAGTGTTATGGATTGAGTTACCTTTATTAAAACTCGACTGAATGAAGTGTATATAATGTGCAAAAAAGGTATTTTTAGTCGTTGGAGTGTTGCATAACTCAAAAATAGGTCTGTTGCAACACCCTAAACAAGTAGAATTCAATCCCAAGTGTTTTTGTTGGCTAGTAGACACCCCCAACTATAAATAGGGACCCTTCATATTCAGCCCATGTTTTCATTTTATCTCTAAGCTATAGTTGAGTGGATTTGTCTACTCAGATCCCCTTTCTCTCTCTAGATTACTATAGGTCAACATCTATTTGAGTGAGATAGGTTATTTATGTGAGAGATAATTCATTGTAATCCTTATAAAGCTCTCAAGCATCCCTTTCCCCATCCCTTCTCTCAAGTAGTGATGGTGAAAGCTTCTCCTTGGTGAAGGTGAAGTTGAAGGTTGAAGATCTAAAAGGAAAATAGGTAATTCATTCAAGGAGAAAGACTTGTTGCAAGAGGGGAGCTCCTTAGTGAAAGTGACCAACTTGATGAGAAAGTGGGTAAGCCCTTATAGAGGTTGAATACTCTTTCTTTAAGGATAGGTAAGACCATGTACAGTTTATTGGCTCCTTTAATCCTTAAAAATGAAGGCTATGTATCCTTGACCTGGAAAAGGAAGGTCTTCTTGTATCTCTTAGAATGGAATATAAGGAAGGTGTAATAATTGCAAAATCCTACATGTTAAACTATCTAGGTAGTGTATGTACACTCTCCTAGTTTGGAGTTTGAAACACTATACATAGCTTGTTATTGATCTTATTCAATCTCTCTTATCCTTTCTATGTATGTTTAATTGCACAAACATTCCATATTTCCAATCTTATGCCTTGAAGTAATTTAAAGGTCTAATGAATTTGGTTTGAGTGTTTTAGCTCTATTCAACCTCCCCTTCTAGAGAACATTGATCCAACAAGTGGCATCAAAGCCACAGTCTTCTTTGACTAGATCTCCCATGAGAGGAGAATATGGGTGACATCCTTCTTGGTTCTATCAACTTGGAAGGAGGATTCTCTATGAGACCCCCAATCTTTGACGACATAAAATTCCTCTATTGGAAGAGGAGGACGTTTTTCCACTTGCAAGGGATGAGCTACGACATGCATAAAATGGTCATCCTTCCCTACAAGGAGTGTTACAACCCCAATTTTCGGGTTCTTTTTGTTGGAAATGCAATTTCCCCAATAAATGTGAGATTTTGTAATTTGTATGATTTAAGTAAATTGTGGCATATTGGTGCCTTTTCCAAAGTTAACCACATAGGTGCCAAGTTTTGAGTCATTATACAAAAGGGAAAGTGACTTTTCTTTATGAACAAGTTATCACTTATCCATGCATATTTTACACATTTTTTTTGCCTATTCTTTACTTGGATCCCTTTTACCATTAGAAACCATGTAGACTCAAAATCTCATCCCTGGGGATTCCATTATCCATATTTCTACATATTTCTTATATTTTCATCATTATCTCAACTTTCTTTCTTAATGATGATTTATTTGATTTTATCTCTTTCTTCTCCTATTAACTTTGCAACTTGGACTCCTTGGAACCCAAGAAATCCCAAAGATACGAAATTCATCTTTGAAGGGTAATTCCTAGCCTTCTAGATGCCTCTACATCTTTCTTTTCTTATTATCTCAGTTATTACTTTATTAATTGATTTATTTTCCTTTTTATTTCCTCTTTCTTGTTATTAGGCCCAATAGCCAATAAGGCCCACGAAATAAAACAAGGCTATTTATCAAAGGAATCCACTCAGTGGGACCAATATTGACTAATATGATATAATATTATTAATAATGGATTACTTCATGACCAAGAAAGGAAACACATAATAGAAGGCTTTCCTAAGGTTTAATGGGAAAAGGAGATACCAAGAAAGGAATATAATTTGGAAGCCTCTGGGATACTATTCCTTAAACATGGTCCTAATAGGATTAAAAAACCTCCTACGGCTATCATCTATAAACACTCAAGAAGGAAACAACTATCGTGGCCCACAACTTTCTCTTTGTTTCCTTGAACCCTAGAAGTTCTATGGGTTGTCTATATAAGCAAGGGCCATGAGAACAATGTGCTATGTCTGGTCCTTGTCGACGGTGATAACCACAGGGTCGGTGACCAGTGGGTCATTGACGGGTCTGATGAGGGCTGCAGAGGCGACCATAATCAGATGTTGTCATCCTGTCATGGGCACGTCGGCACCAAGTAGGACGTGCACTGTGACAATGGCAGCCAGCAGGAAGGAGAAGGCCCCTCCCTTACTTGACGCGCCTACTTGATGAAGGAATCTCGGTGGTTTTGGTTACTAATCCATCGCTAAAGCACCCTACAGCGGCAAAGCTGAACATGCACGCCCAGCAGGAAGGGATCAGGCTTTTCCACCGATGGAGTTTGGAGGCAGAGCTTTGGCGCACAAATATGGCAGCGCCGGGTGAAGATGTTGTCCATATTGACACCGCGAGGGCCCAAGGAAGAAGGGCAAGATGACTCCTATCCGACCAGCGGCAGGGGTGCGAGGCTGAGCGCCAGTAGGGTGTCTGGCGGTGGGATGGAGCAATAGCTCCCTGTCGAGCCAGAGGACCTCCATGGTGAAGTAGCAGATGGCACCACCTGAGGCACATCGAGGAGGATGTGAGGTTGCGCTGAGGCCATGGCCTCGCTGCATAGTAACCGCGTGAGAAGAACGACTCACGGATGGCGTCCGCGGGGACCACGAGGGAGAAGAAGATTAGAGTCAAAAGACCCTACCACCCCTGCATGTATGCTCATGACCCAAGGGTCGTTTGGTCTTTTCGTCAGTTTTCTGAGCTGAAGCGTTGGTATGTTGATAATTGGATATAATGCCGACGTGGCATCATTTTATTGGTCCATTTTCAATTAAGCTTGAAGTAATCATAGAAAATAATTGGTAACTCATATGTAGACAAATAATATATGAAAATTGATCAGGAGAACGTGTAGAATCAAATAAAAATACTTTTAAAGCCTGATTTCGTTCCTATTTGCAAAAGTTCATTAAGTTGATTATAAAGTACATTAAACTTGGATTAAAAATCCTAATTGTGATTAAAGATCGAATCTATGATGCCTAACTGGTTAATTTGAGCAGTATTAGCATGTTGGATGATAAAATAAGAATTGAATCTGATTTAGATGAGAAGTTTCTTGTTTTAGGGTTTTAATCTATGAATCCATGATAATGCATGTAGAAACTCTAATCTAGAGTAAAGAAGGAGATTAATTTGAATAATTTGAATTATTTGGAAATATGTTGATAATGGTTGATCCTAAGCATGTTAGGAGAGATAAGACAAGATAATTAGGGTTTATGAGTATTTTTACTGATTTAGGGTTTGTGGTAACAAAAGTGATAATGAAACCCTAATTGCAAGTCAAATCCTAAAAGAAAATAGATACCCTAGGAAGCAAGTTAGATTGGATAGATCTTGATAACATGAGTAGTGAAGGAAATTGTATGGTTGTTTTAGGACCCTTGTTGTGTGAATTGCTTGCTTTCCTAGATTTCATACTTGCTTGGAATATTGCTATCTTGATTCGGCTAAATAGGTATGTGGTTATTTATGAATAATTGATATAGTTTCATGAAGTTTTCTTGAACGTTTGATCGATTGGATGCAACCTAAGCTGTTGAGTGTTTGTTTATGCAATGCTATAAAGTCACTATGATTATCACAATTAAGTATATATGTGTATTCTCGAACCTACATGCCACCCTAATGTATGATGCATGACCAAGCCCCAGAGGGAAGGTCTATTCAGTCAAGCCTCGGAGGGAAGACCATTGGGCACTGAGAGGTGACCCCAGGCACCAAGCTCAGGATGGAGAAGGTGGCCTTCTGTCCCTTGCTAGGACAAAACCCTAGAGAGGGTGATCCAGGGTTAGGGCAAAAGTGGTTGCGAATATCACATTGAAAATGTAACTTTGGATTTTTAATAACTTATTTGTGATATTTAGGTTGTTAGCAATTAATTGTGAAATTTTGATTGTCCCCCACATATTGGTATAGAAATATACTGACCGAAATTTTGTTTGTCGGTGTTTTAGGTACAATTATTGAAAATTACAAATAGTAAATTGACATATTGTGAAAAATATGAATAAACAATGCAAGTTGGATTAGATAGATAGACTTTATCAGGTGATAGAAGTCTAAATCCGAAATTTTAAAAAGTTATCCAAAGTTTTATTTTATTCTACCTTTTCAATATAGTTTTAGTAGAATTTAATAGTTATTTTTGATTAAATGTTAAACCATCGACCCTGAGTTATGAGGATAGCGGCTCTGACCTTTTGGTCTCCCTTGATTTGGGGTTACCGGGAGGTGGGGTCATTACAAGGAGCTAGGAGGATATATGGCTACTTGGGAAGAAGTTACCTTGAAGAAAACCTAGTAGAATGCAAAGGCAATTAACATCATCTATGCAACCATCACTGCTTTCAAATTCAACCGGATCTCTTCTTGGGATATCGCCTATGAGATATGGAACAAACTTTTTATCACCTATGAAGGAACCAAGCATGTCAAGGAGTCCAAGGTATACATGCTCAATGGTCTCCTTGAGAACTTCAAGATGGGTAAGAAGGAGAGAGTGGCGGAGATGTATTCTAGGCTTAACACCATTGTGAACAAACTTGCTTAATTGGGTCAACCTATGGATCAAGGCACTATCAACTTCAAGATCTTTAGATCTCTTCTCAATATATGGAAATCCAAGATGAACTCCATTGAAGAAACAAGAAGCCTTTGTGAAATTCCTATCGAAAGCTCATCGGAAATCTCCAAGCTTATGAGCCTAGAGTTGACAAGGATGAGGAAGAGGAAAATCTAGAAGAGAAGGAGTCCAAGAAGATGAAGGAAAAATCCCACAAATTTCAAGTGGAGGTCATTGTTCTTCAACAACAACTTGCTTTCTAACCTACTACTTCATCAAGTGAAGATGAAGCCCCTATTGATCATGAAGATAACTACTCCAAGGGGAAGCAAGTCAAGGGAAAGCCCCTCCTTATCCTCTACTCCAAGGTGCTATGAGTGTGATAAAAAAGGAAACAACAAGAATGATTGTCCCTAGTCTAAAAAAGCCTACCTCATGTGCATCTCCAAGAATAAGGAGGACTACAAGTAGTAGAGAAAGTTCAAGAGGAAAGACAAGAAGGAAAGAATAAGCAAAGATGCAACTCATGCTGCATGGGAGGAGTCTTCCTCAAGTGATTCCATCTCCAATGCAGGAGAATGTCATCTTTCTCTCATGGCCTCAGCTAGTGAAGAATTATGTGAGGTAAGTGAGGTAAGCTTGAATGAACTATCTAACGAAGCTCTCATAGATATGTTTAATGTTTCCCGTTCTTCTTACTTTAAATGCAAATCTAAGTAGAAAAGGTTAGGAAAAATCATTTTTGATCTATATGCTAAAATTGATTTTCTTGAGCAAAATAAAAAAGTTATCTTAATAACAACGAGGCCTTGAAAGTCAATTTCATGAACTGGAATTGCAATACAATGGTTTCGAGGTATAGAATGGTATTTATCTTAAGAACATCAATCGTCTCAAAGACGAAAACCAAACTTGTCTTAATGAACTTGTTTTGATTAGAACTAAAAATGATAAGTGTGTGGCCAAGTTTAATGATCTTATACATCTAGGTGAAGGTATTAAGGATGAAAATAGAATATATATTGATGATCTTAGTATGCTTAGAAATAAAGATTCTAGACTTCTTGCTAGAGTTAATGATGTTGAATCTAGATCTATCTTTCCTAGTAATGTAGTTGCTAGTATTACTCTTGAAAAGGACTCTTATTTGACTAAAGCCCTCTATTTATAGGTTGATCTTTTACTTGCTCAACATGATATTGCTAGTCTTTCTTCTACAATCATCACTCTTAGTGATGATAATCATAGACTTAGAGAAACTTTGTAAAAGTTATTCAAAGGGAAAAAGTCCCTAAATTCTATCCTAGAGAACTCTACCTAACATGTTGATAGAAGTGGTTTGGGATGTGAGGAAGTCCCTAAGAGCAAGTGAAAATGTAAGGAAAAGAGCAAGGGGCCTCCAATATACTATGGAGAGATCCCCAACTCTAAGTCCTATATGGCTTGCGCTGATTGCAAGAGTGATGATCATTATTGTAGTTTTTGTCCTTACAAAGAGAAGGGGATCAAATGAAAGATGAAATAGGTCCCCAAGCTAACTCTGGTTCCCAAGGTTTGTCTATAATATCATCCTTTCTTGTAGATAAAAAGAAAATGGATTGTTGATAATGGTTTCTCCAAGCACGTGATAGGTGAGATGAGCCATTTCAACAATTTTACAAATAACAAAGGAGGACCGCTGACCTTTGGGGATAACAAGAAAGGTAAAGTTATAGGCGAGGGTGATGTGGGTGATTCACTATGCATAAAGAATGTTATTCTTGTGGCAGGTTTACATCACAATCTTATTAGTGTTTGTCAATTATGTGATAGTAGATATCTTGTACAATTTACCTCTCTAAATTGTCTACTTCTAGATTCCTTCTCCTACAATGTCATATATAAGGGAATTAGAAGTGGCAACCTTTATGTTATTAATATTTATTCTCTTAAGCCTATTCTTTGTAAATGTCTTGTTGCTGATAAAAGTGATATATCTTTTTGTCACTGTAGGCTTGGTCACATAAATATGAATCAACTGAAGAAGTTGAGAAAAAAGGAATTGCTCAAAGGACTTCCTAAATTTGACTTTGAGAAGGATGAGGAATACCAACCTTGTACACAAGGAAAGAAAACCAAATCCTCCTTTAAATCAAAAGGAGTCATTAGTACCAAGAGAGCTCTTGAATTTCTTCACATGGATCTATTTGGACGAATGAGAACTCAATCACTTTGTGGTAGCAAGTATTGCATCATGATTTTCGATGATTTTTCTCGTTATAATTGGACCTTCTTCTTGGTTTCCAAAAATGATAATCTTGATGTTTTTTCGACTTTTTGCAAATGGGTTGAAAACAAAGCTTCTTGTTGAATCGTCTCTATCTGTAGTGACCATGAGGGATAATTTGAAAATGACTTGTTTGAAAAGTTTTGTGAGGAATCTAGTTATATCCACAACTTTTCTTCCACTCATGCACCACGACAATATGGGGTTGTAGAGAGAAATAATAGGTATTTATAGGAAATAGCTAGGTACATTCTTTTAAAGTATGATACTCCTAAGAACTTTTGGGCCGAAGCCAAAGCACCTCATGTTTTGTGCAAAACTAGGTTTTCACTCATCCTTCCTTAAAGAAAACCCCCTATGAGTTATGGTGTGGTAGAAAACCTTATATTAATTTCTTTCATGTCTTTCGTTGTCATTGCTTTGTTTTAAACACCAAATATTATCAAGACAAGTTTTATGAAAAATATTATAAGGATTTCTTTCTTGTCTATAGAACTACTAATAGAGCATATAGAGTATTTAACATTGATTTATCTAAAGTAGAAGAATTTATCAATGTTAAATTTGTTGAAACTAACCCCTCTATTTCCAAAGATATTGTGAATGGTGATGTTGTAGATGAGATGATTCCTATATTAAAGGAACTCAACATCAGTCATAAAGCAAAAGAGGCGGTAGTATATGAAGATTCAAAAGAAGAAGAAAAGAAGGATCCCACTCCCCAATTTGCTAAAGATCATCCTAAAGAGCTGATCATAGTAAATCCTTTTAAAATTGTGAAGAAGTGGGCTGCATTCAACAAAGAAAAATCCAACAATACCTTCATCTCACAACTTGAGCCAAAGAACATCAAAGAAAGTCTTAATATGATGAATGGATCCTAGCTATGCAAGAGGATCTAGAGCATTTCAAGAAGAACAAAGTTTGGACCTTAGTGCCAAGACCATGTGATAGAAAGATCATTGACACCAAGTGGATCTACCGTAACAAACTAGACAAAAGCGATAGAGTGGTAAGAAATAAAGCAAGGTTAGTAGCTTAAGGCTAGAATCAATAGGAAGGTATTGATTTGATGAAACTTATGCTCCTGTTTATAGACTTGAATCTATTAGAATTTTACTTGCCTTTTCTAGCCATAAAAATTATTTCCATATTAAATGGATGTTAAAAGTGCATTTTTGAATGGTAGAACAGTGGAGAAAGTCTATGTGGCTTAACCACCCAACTTTGAACATGGCAAGCTTACTAACCATGCTATTTGTTACAAAAACTTCTTTATGGTCTCAAACAAGCCCCTAGAGCTTGGTATGAGAAATTGAAAAAAAATTGTTAGACAATGGCTATGTCATGGGCAAAGTTGATTCTACAATATTTCTTAAACACACTTCTACAAATTTTCTAATTATTCGAAATTATGTTGATGATATCATTTTTGGAAGAAATGATCTTGATCATTGAAAGGAATTTAGTTCCCTTATGTAGAGTGAATTTGAGATGAGTATGATGAGGGAACTCAAATTCTTCCTTGGGTTTCAAATCAAGCAAAAACATGATGGAAACTTGGTGTGTTTCTCCTTGCCTTGGGTTACACCTAACCAATTGGGATTAATTAGATGCAACCCTAGGGCTCGAACACACTTGGATCTTTCGAATTTATAATGGACCTCATCTAACACACTCACTCAAACCAATCATACATCACCCACAAGTACACGAGGTTGTGTACTAGTATGGGCAAGTGGCAATAATGGGGTCGATATGTAGGGAGAGATGGGGCACTAGAGCTAAGTTAGCATGGAATACGTTCCTAAAGTGGGGATTAGGGTTTTTTGCGTTTAATCTTGTTTTTCATTTAGTACACAACAATGCAAGCAATTTAACCAAAGGAAACTAGGCAAAAAAGAACCCAAATTTAACCCTAAGCAAGGAATTATAATTAACAAAGAAGACAACTACTTAAGAAACAGGAAAAAAACTACACTAGACTATGAGTTAAGGAACTAGAA
The DNA here is from genome assembly GCA_963693085.1 of Alisma plantago-aquatica. NCBI lineage: Eukaryota > Viridiplantae > Streptophyta > Magnoliopsida > Alismatales > Alismataceae > Alisma > Alisma plantago-aquatica. The sequence goes on from OY856409.1 coordinate 861,458,828, forward strand.
AAATTAAAGACCTAAACTACCACTATCTAGATTAAGAAACCACAAAGACGCACTAACTATCCTAGCAAGGACTAACAAATAATAACTAAGCAATTGAATAAAGAGAAATTAAAGCAAGCAACTACACTAGCATAAGTATGATAAGAGAGGAAGATGGATTTTATACAAGTTTTGGGAAGAGTGGGTCATTTGGCAGAATGTCACATGAATACAAGTTGAGGGTTGATATAACATGCAAATCCTATCTTTTCATTCTGGATTTCCAAACCAAACAATAGATCAAATGTAATGAAATTGCCCTAGACTATTGGCTTTCCATGGATAGGATAGAGTGTGTGACGGGAAATAGACCCTTACACCCCCTGTCTAGCGTTATGAGGCTGAATAGGACCAAGGTCTAGGTGGGATTTCAATTGGATTTAAGTAATGTAGGTTTCTAAGGTGAGGGTTTCTAGGGAAATTGAGAGCCAAGGGTAGGAAGGAGAAGTAGAGATGAGGGTGATTCACCTCATGTTACTCACCATCTAGCCTTTAGAAAACTCTAGGAAATTGCACTAATCACTCTTATACTAGCTACTTGGATCTCACACTTAGTTATAAGAGGATAGATTTGTATGTACGAAGATAAGGTGCTAGCTAGGGATCCACTAGTTGGACCTAGGAGAAATTCCTAAGATAGCCACATACAATTCGTTTTTCCCAAGAATCTAGGTGTTATCAAGCATCCATAAACAAGCAATCCATGTTTAGAAGAATAAATCACACGTAGAATAATGGGAACAAGATAGAAGGAAGAAACAATCATCATAGAACTATAATATGTTAATGACAAGTTATATTTCCCCAACATGGTGTCAAAGTGACATTTATCCCTCAAACATCCCACCAAGGGGACTTAGCTACACATAATCAAGCAAAATAGCAAAAGATATGGAAGAAGGAGAATGAAGGCCACAAAATTTTATGGGAAATCCTCCTTGGTTCACTTCTTAGATGTTTTCACTCGATCTCTCCCCTCCAAGGTGGATGGATGGAATGGAAAGGTGAGGTTTTATGGTGGAAATCATAGAAAACTAGGGTTTTTAGGTAGGGGAAGGTGGAAATGGAATGATGGATGTAGGAAGGTAAGTAGGAGCTATTGAATGCTAAGGGTGGATGCAATAATGGTTATCCTCCATGCTATGGATTCCAACTTAGCTTATATAGGTGGTAGGGTAGAACTAGGGTAAGTGGGGAGAATGGGGAAAATAATGAAGAAAAACTAGGGTTTTAGGTGGCAGCACGGCTATGGTGGGTGGTGTAGAATGACCTTCGTGGTTGGGAATGGTCGTGCTAGGAAGTGGAAAAATGTTAGGTTTAAAGTAGGGATATGAAGGCTGGTAGCACAACCATGTTGGGCAGCATGACCGCGGTGGGGCTAGGTAGAATAGACATGCTGGGTAGCATAGTCATGTTGGGTGACTTGGTTAGAGGTCATTCTCTTCAACTCACCAACTCTGATTTTCGGCAGCACGATTGTGCTGGTTGGCACGGCTGTTTTGGGGGATCCTTGGCATGGACTTGTTGGCTAGCAAAGTCATTCTATTGAGGTTGTTGTAGCTTGTCAAAACTTGAATTTTTACTATAAAGTCTTCATATGCAGCACGACCGTTCCTTGGCGCCACGATCGTGTTGGGGTCTTCAACATCACTTTGTAGTTCATTCTTTGAGATTTATGGACTTATTTTCTTTGGTTGACTCTTGACCACTAGGGGTAGGTTGAGGGAGCTTTAGGGTTCTATTTGGAATCCTCCATGGGTGAACAAATGCTAGAATACCTTCCTTCTCTCTCTCCCATCCCAAGCATAGTCCAAGTGCCTAGAAAACATGCAAAGAATGTCCATAAGATCATTCAACAAAATATGCATCTTGAGGGAACGAACTTTCATTCTAACATGTTTACATGTGATTTAGGATGCAAAAAGACACAATATGGAGCCCTAAAATAGGGCAACATCACCGCCCCAAACTTAAAACATACTTATCCTCAAGTATGCTCCAACTTAATCTCTCTCTTTAGTTTCTTTCATAAACAAAAGTGACAAATGCACTATAAGAGATGATTTTTGACTAAATGGGCTCAAAAGTGACTAAGTACATGTGATCCACCTATATTCTCTCCACTTTCACAAACCAATCATAAAAAGAGAACTGAACATAAAAGCTTCAAATATAGGGCATAGAACACATAATCCATACATACGGCTTTCATGTAGATCCGGGTAGACCATTTCACGGTGGCATTAATCAAATATGACTAGGAATGTTATTTCACTTTCATGCATTCAACATCATACTTCAAACCACAATAAGTGACCTGCATAGCTGCGCAAAAAGGGTGAAGTGAGCTAGCTTTGATGTTTCCTAGATCGATATGTATGCAAAAAGAAGAAAGGGTTGCATTGAGAGACTGGAGTGCTATTACATAGATTACTCATCTTTTCTTTATTTAGATGATATTATATAGGAGAATCTTTTATTTTATTTTTATTTTCTTTTTCCCTTAGTGAAGCTAGGGCACATAGTGGTGAAAGTGCAATAGGGAGATATATAGATATTGCCACCCCAAGCTTTTGGAGGTGGCTAAGGCTAGATATGTGCACTTTGGCATCCTTTCATGAGGTTGTGAGGTAAGAAGATGATGAAAGAAATGTCAGGTCAAAGAGGGGTCACGTCTAGTTGTCAGCATAAGATCTCCTCAATGAAAATTATTCCAACACTTCATCAAATAATATCACACCACATGAATAAACAACATAATATTCATACTTCTATCAAATGATTCCGTAGGCCATGAGCGTTCATAGATTTCTCAAATCACAATTCAACCAAAACATTCATAAACATGAGACGAGTGGTTCACATGTAGAAAGTCAACAATTAAGACCATTTACCAATACAACATAGAGACTTAGCATGCATTTGTCATAGATCAACATTTTCACTTCAATAGGATGAGATTAAGTAAAAACAAGCTTTTAGGCAAGAAGTTCTAAATTTGGGGAAAATTGGCCAAAATGGTGCCAATTTATACTAAATCACATAAAAACCTACTTTTAGGGAAAATACAGCATAAAGCAAGAAAATGATAACTAGACAAAAAAATACTAAAAATCTACCTGAGATGGAATGGAAAAAAGAGCAAAAATGCAGAAAAATTATGCAAAAAATAATTAAATTGAATTATATGATATGCATGTATGCAAACAAAAAGAAATCTATGCTAGATAAGGTGATTCCATCAATCAAATAGTTAGATGAAACAAGGTGAAACATGTGTAATCAAAATAAGTTGGGAAAAGAGGCCATACTTCCCTACCACCCCAAAATTTTGAATCATGTTGTCCTCAACATGAAATTAAAGATTAGAAATGATAGGGTGGATGTCACTACTATGGTGGTGGTGGATCCTGATGTGGAGATAGTGTTGCCTGGTGGGAGTCTTATTGATTGGGGGTCTGTCTTGATGAGGGAGATGCTGGTAATAATGACCCCATTTGTTGTTGATCTTGCCACATGTAGATCTGATAGTGCATTTGTTGTTGATCTTGCCACATGTACTGTTGAATTTGTTGCATGTTTAGTTGGGTCTGTTGAATTCCCTTCAACTATGTATGAATGGTTGACATATCATATTGTTTGCTGCAAGTGGATGTGCATAAAAAATCATCCTCTCACAGGGAGATGGGGGTCTATCCTCCCACAAGTAGATCTGATAGTGCATTTGTTGTTGATCTTGCCACATGTACTGTTGAATTTGTTGCATGTTTAGTTGGGTCTGTTGAATTCCCTTCAACTATGCATGAATGGTTGACATATCATATGGTTTGTTGCAAGTGGATGTGCATCAAAAATCATCCTCTCTCTGAGGGGTGTAGTGGGGCTTCTCTATGATATGCTCCTGCTCTGGAATGTCAGTCTCTCCTACTTCCTCCGGCAAATCCACTAGTAGCACTCTGCAATTTCCTCTAGGATGTTGGCTTTCCCAATCGGCCAGTCTTGCTTGCAAATTTTTCATTGGTTCTATATCATGAAGTAGGATAGTAGAATGATAAGGTAACTCTAGAGTTATGCATGGGTATCCAGGGTTGACATTGTAAATATACTTCTTGTCTCTAATTGAAATCATTTGGGACCTTGCAAGGAACCTCGAGTGAACTAGTTTGACTCCCTCCACTTTTGTGAGGCCTTAAGATCACAATCAAGATCTCTAGCTATGATGGACACAATTCCCCCCATTATGAACGAATTCTTGCTCTTTGATCATAATCGTTCCTAAGTTCACATGTCCAGGCACACAAGGACATACATCACAAACAACCTTGGTTGTCATATCTGTCTAATATAGTGTTAGCTAGAACCTTCTATGGGTATCTCATACCTGGTTTGAACATTTTATTTGTCATTGATTTCCCTACTAAAAAGGTGTCTTTCCTAGTGAAAAGTTTCCACATTTTAGAATAATTGCATTTTCCACTCCTATCAAATCTCCCTTCATCAGATTTCTTTGCCATCTCTGCAGTGGGGGCAAAAATAGCATTGAGATGGCAAAACATAAGCACATGTGTAGAATCATTTAGTTTGAATCGAATGGCATCCTCACCCTCATATTACATATCCTCTAAGGATATGAAGAACTCCTGGGTTGCTTCAATGTAACTTTCTTGCACCTCACTCAATAGATTGTACAACCCAAAATAAGTCCAAACATGTTTGCAATAGTTAAAAATTCCTAGAGCTTGCATGGTATGCAAACATGCATACCTTGTAGGAATCACCTGCCTTGTCATGCACTCAGGGTGGAGAGGCCTCAGAAACACTCTTCTTAATGTCCCTCTACCATATGTATCCCCTTCAAATTTTTCCCAGTCCACTTCATTCGATCTTCTTCCAGCTTGTATAAGAATTCTACCAGCTCACCCTCCACCTCTACACTCTCGGTATCCCCCCCCTCTTATTCATAGTTGTGGGACCCCAACCTTGTGTCCAAGTTCAAAGGTACCATCTCCATTGGTGCATCATCATTCTTTTCCTCTTTGACTAACAACCTCTATCTTGCGGGAAGTTGTGTAACATGAGATTGAGTTGAAGATGTGTAGTGTTTCGTTGGAGTAGGCCATGGAGGCAAACATGAAGACAATGCAGAAGCAACTTTCTTGGCATATCTCTCTCGAGCCGGTGTGTGAACCTCAAATGAATCAAAAATATTTTCCATTTCTTTTTCCTCCTCTTCATCGGGGTTGATGTAGCTTGGATCTCATGTGTGGTAGCTTGAGGAGGACTGGAGACAAGAGACACTCATAGATGTCGACCTTTGAAAAGAGCGGTAAATGGAATTTGACAATGACGGTGTCAGATTGTGTGATGGTGGGGTGATGTTGGATCTCTTCATTATACATCTCTTTCCTCCTGAGAGAATCGTCATGGTGTTCTTGACCCCCTTTTTTATTGTTTTCCCTGTCTTCTTCATATTCACATAAAATCATGTAGAAAATGGAAGAGCAACAATGATTTCTACACTTTTAGAGGGTTTGGGTAGAATCTCGGTGGCGGTAGAGAAATAGAGGATGGGGGAGGATGGAAAGGGGAGTTATAGGTAGGATAAGGTGATTGGGGGTCATAGGGATCTTGAATATGGAGTTTGAGAGCTTGAGGATGTTATTCTGGGGATATTGGCAGTTGCACTAGTCACCTTTCTCCATGGAACATGCATTCTATGTCAAGAATAATAAGTGGGGTCATGCTGGAGGAAACAGAATCGCGGTATTTAAGTGATGGGTTTGGGCCAGCACAGTCGTTCTAACCAACACAGTTGTGTTGGCATAGTGCTGGGACAACTATGTTGGTCAGAATGGTCGTGTTGACTAGACCCAAAACTTGAGATTTTACTATAAAAATGACCATGCTAGCATGGCCATTCCACACCAGCATAGCTGTGTTGGCTTTCCCAAGTTCAAAATTTTTCCAAAATTCACAAAACTCTCAATCATTCATAATCCAATAAACAAATTCAATCCATTGGCCATTTTATCAATATTTTCTACTGAATGTCACCCTTTTTCTCAAGCTTCAACATGTTTCTCCTATCGCAATAAAAAACTTAACAAAACTATCAAAAGCAAGTGTGCATGTGTGTATTTCTTGGAATCGTGTAAAATCAAAGTAGAATTATCAAAAATTGAAGGTTGGGTGTAAAAGTTCTCAAACCTAGGTGGGTTGCCTCCCCCTAGCGCTAAATTTTATGCCTTCATCTATGTTTATTGGTTCTTGATTCATTCATCCTCTTGGAATATTTCGAGCATCCTTGTAGTATATGTCTCTTTCATGTGCATTCCAGCACATCTTTTCATCAACATGGATTTCCTCAACTAACATAACAATATCAAAACTTTGATTCACCTTGTCTGGATTGACTTTAACAATAACCTTCAATCTTTGTCCATTGATCATGAATTCCTTTGCACCTTCCTTTTCACATATCACAATAGCACCAGAGGGGTACACAAGCTTGAGTTGATAAGGTCCTTCCCATCTAGATCTAATCTTTTTGGTAAAGAACTTCATTCTTGAATTGTAAAGTTGCACCCATTGTTTGGGATAAAAACTCGTATTCTTAATCAACTTTTCATGCAAGAACTTTGTTCTCTCCTTATAGCTTTTTGACAATTCATATGATTCATGCCTCATCTCTTCCAAATTATGGAGCTGCAATTTCCTTCTTACTTCGGTGGTGTCTACATACATATCCATATATTTTAAATCCCACAATGCCTTGTGTTACATCTCAATAGGTAGATGGCATCTCTTAACGTACACAATCTTGAATGGTGTAGTGCAACTTGAGTCCTTGAATTTTGTTCTATATACCCATCAAGCTTCATTGAGATGTAGATACCAATCCTTGCGGTCCGGTCTCACCGTCTTCTCAAGAATGAGCTTTATCTCCTAATTGGCCCACTCAACTTGTCCACTAGTTTGAGGGTGGTAATGAGTAGCCACATGATGGTTCACACCATGTCTTTTCATCAATCTTTCAAAAGTTCTATGAATGAAGTGGCTTCCGCCATCACTAATCATTATCCTTGGCACACCAAACTGGATGAATATGTTAGACTAGATAAAGTCACATTCTACCTTGTGATCATTTGACCTTGTAGTAATTTCTTAAATCCACATGGCGACATGGTCCACAGCCACCAGCCACCAAGATGTAGACATACCCAAAAGAAGGGAGAAACATACCCATAAAGTCAATACCCCAAACATCAAACACCTCAACCACTAGAATAGGTGACCGAGGCATCATGTCCCTTTTTTAGTTAGTGCCCACCTTTTGGAACTTCAAGAAACACTTTAAATATTCATTAGAATCTTTGAACAACAGTGGCCAATAAAACCCTCTTTGAAGAACTTTAGCGGCTATATAATTTCCACCAAAATGTCCTCCACACATGTCAGAATGGCATATGGAGAGAATCTCTTGCTTCTCACTTTTGGGTGACACACCTTCTTATGATCTAATAGCAACAATACTTGAAAAGATGTGGGTCATCTGACACATAGTTCCTCACCATGGCAAACAATCTCTTGCTCTCTTCCCTTGTCGAAGTGCTTGGTTTCCTCCCAATAGACAAGAAGTTGGCTATGTTCTTGTACAATGGTATTTGAGTGGATGAAAGTTAGAAGATTTTCTCATGTGGCATTGTCTCATTAATCCAGTTCATATCATCGTATGGCGCCACATTATGAGAAAGGTGATCAGCTGTAGAATTTTCAATTCCCTTATTGTCAACAATCTCTAAATCAAACTCTTAGAGCAATAGGATCTAGTGAATCAATCTTGGTTTAGAATCTTTCTTCACCATAAGATACTTCAAGGTTGTATGATCTGTGTATAGAATGACTTTTTTTGCACAAGGTATGAATAACATTTATCAAGAGTGAAGATTGCTACAAGAAACTCCTTCTCTTTGGTTGTGTAGTTTCTCTGAGCCTCGTCAAGTCTTTTGCTTTCTTAGCAGATAGCATGTAGAATATGGCCAATCCTTTGGCCCAACACAACCCCCACTTCATATCTAAAGAATTGGTCATGATCTCAAATGGCAAAGAGAAATATGGGAGTTGAATGATAGGAGCAGGAACCAACTTCTGTTTCAAATGGTTGAAGGCTTCAATGCATTTGTCACCAAAACTGAACACAACATCTTTTTCAAGCAAATGAAATAAAGGTCTTGAAATGTTGCTAAAATCCTTGATGAAACAACAATAGAAATTTGCATGTTCTATGAAAGAACAGACATTTCTTATGGTAGAAGGAATAGTAAAAGTAAAAATGAGTCCCACTTTGTCTTTGTCAACTTCGATTCTGACTTTTGAAACTCTATGTCCCAACACTATGCTTTGTGGAACCATGAAATGACTTTTCTCCCAAGATAATACCAAACAGAACTTGACACATCTTTCAAGAAAAATGGTGAGATGAGCAAACAATCTTTAAAAAAAATTTGCAAACACTAAGAAATCATCCATAAAGACCTCAAGAGATGAACCCATCATGTCTGCAAAGATCGATGCAACACATCTTTGAAATGTAGGCAGTGAATTACGCAATCCAAATGGCATCCTCTTATAAGAAAATGTGTCATTCTAACATGTGAATGTGGTCTTTTCTTGATATGTTGGGTGCATTGCCACCTAGAAGTTACCTGAATAACCATCAAGGAAACAATAGAAGCTTTGTCCTTCAAGTCTCCCCAAGATTTAATCAGTGAATGAGAGAGGGAAATGTTCTTTGTTCCTCTATTCATTCAATTTTTGGTAATCCACACACATTATCCATTTGGACTACTCTCTCACAAGAAGTAACTCTCCATATTCATTTTCAGCCATGGCGATCCCACCCTTCTTGGGCACAACCTGGATGGGACTCGTCCAAGGACTGTTAGAAATGGGATAGATGATCCCAACATGTAGCAACTTCACGACTTCTTATTTTACAACCTCTTTCATCTTTGGGTTCGATATCCTTTGCATTTGGCATGTTGGTCTTGCATCATCATCAAGATCGATTCTATGGACACAAATGGATGGCTCAACACCCCTCAAATCAACAACAGACCAACCTATGGCTTGAATATTTCTCTTCAAAACAACAATCAAAACATCTTCTTGTTTAGGAGAAAGAATTGAAGAAATGATCACTGTAAGGGTGTCATTTGAACCTAGAATTGCATAGTTTAAGCCTTTCACAAGAGATTTGAGGTCAAGGACTGAAGACTCTTCAATGAAGTTCTTTTGAGGTTTTTTCAGAAATAGAAGGGAGATCCTCACTTGCAACCCCTAAAATGAGTTCATCTTCCTCATCATCATCATCATCATCATCAAAAACTCCACAATAGGCTCTAGACATCTACCTTGGGTTGCAGTCTAAATATATGTAGGTAGACACTTTTCTACAATCTTCTCAAGGTAGTCAATAATATAACAATGTTCTTCTATAGCACCTATCACCTCGTCTTTAGTAGAAGCTTTGAATATGTTTAACCACATATTCATCTGGATGAATGTCACATACATGGTGCCAGATCTCACATGAATTACTACATCAGTTTTGCCTAGGAAGGGTCTCCCCAGGATAACATGTACCTTCCTTGAGTCCTTTTTCCATGTCAAGCATGATAAAATCAGCATGAAAGAATGCAGAGGTGTCATCATCAAGCATCACTAACACACCATCAACTTACCCTCAAGGCATCTTCATAGAATGGTCAACCAATTGCAATGTGTAGTTAGTCAGACCTAATTTCCCCATTTTCAATTCACCATACACATCATACAACATTAGATTCACACTAGAACCCAAGTCATGAAGAGCTTGGTCTATGCAGTGTGCTCCAATGTAGCAAGGAATGATGCGTGTGATGGGATCTTTCCTCTTCTTTGGCATGACATGTTGTAGAATGGAGCTCAGTTTCTCAGTGAGCTTGACTTGCCCAGGTGTTTTTCTGATGGTTCTTCTCTAGATGATGCACAGTTCCTTTAAGAACATTGTGTAAGATGGAATTTTCTTGATGGAATCTACTAATATGATATTGATCCTCACTTGTTTAAATGTTTCCATGATATCCTCAGTATGTTTCTTCTTCCTTTTCTTGGTGGATGGTTCCTCAAGAGAAATAGGAAAGGGAGGGAGTTATGCTCCCGATTGGCCCACATTAATAGAATCATTAAACGGAATCATGGTATCATTACCCTAAATCATAGTATCAACCCAATTTCCTATCACAATATCATCACCCTGAATCTCAGTATCACTGCCTGGAATCATGGTATCAACTCTATCTTTATTGGCTGAGCCATCAACTGATGTGCCCCTTGGCTGTGCTAATGTCCTCCCGCTTCTCAACACAGTCATAACCTTCACTTGCTCATGGGTAGAAGAGAAGGGATCTTGTGGTGTCTATTGTGGTTGATGAGGTGGTGGTGGCCCTTGGTGTGGGGGATTTGGGTTTTGGAGAATGAATTGCGGTTGGTATGGTGGTTGTTGTGGATGGTGGTGATATTATGGAGGGGGGTCTTGGTATGAATGTAGCAGAGGTGGAGTGTAGTGGTAGTTGAATGGGGGTTGTGGAGGTGGAGGAAAATAGGGATTTTGGGTCCTTGAGTTTGTGTTAGAGTGGGTACTTGCCCTTGTGGTGGGACATAGGCACCTTGAGGAGTTCTCATAGAACCACCATCATTGTTCGGGTTAGCCATGGGTTGGGAAGGGAGTCTCCCCTCCTCACGATGTGCAAGTGAAAGAGAGATTAGATCTAGCCTTTTCTCGTGGCGGCTAGTTGTTTTCTCATAGAAGGACACATTCTTCTTTACATTATCAAGGCTCCTTAGCCTTCTATGAACTTCATCTTCAAATTTTTAGTTGTACCTTGCCTTTGATGTTGTCTTGGTTGCCCTTACCCTTATTCACCTTGTTTCTTCCTAGAGAAATTAGGATGTTTCCTACATTCTAGAGTGTAGGAGTTTGACATGGGGCCTTGGTTGTTTTAGTTCCCAAAAGATTACAACTTGCACTTCTTCATAAATAGCCTCCATAGAATTGGTGGAGTGGCTAGAAGAGCCTCAAACTTGATTCTTCATCAACTTCATCATGTCGGCAAGGATCTTCATCATTTGCGGATTGGCCTTATCTTTAACTGGTGCTGAAGGAGGAGGAGGAACCCAATTTCTATCACAGTGCACTCCCATGCTTGAATTCTAGTGATGTGAGTTCTTAGCAAGGTGCTCAAAGAGTGTCCACATCTCTTCAGGGGGCTTGGCCATGAAGGTTCATCACAAGAGGAGTCAACCACTATTTGACCCAGTTCAGATAGTCTATTGTATAAGGACTGCACTAACTGCTAGATAGGGATCTCATGAGGAGGGCAATCTCTTATAAGTTTCTAGAATCTTTCCCACATTTCATGAAAAGGCTCATTCTCCTTTCGAGTGAAGGACATGATATACCTCCTCATTTGAGTCAACTTAGAGATTAGATAGAACTTCTTCAGGAACTCATTCTTCATATCCACTCAAGTAACCAGTTTTGGCTTTGACATATACCATTCTTTGACTTTCTCCTTGAGTGAGGATGGGAAGAGGTTCTTTTTATGGAGTCATCAGTTACTATAGGAGTGCGAAAAGTTGAGCATGTCTCCAAGAATGCATCAACTTGGTGTGGGAAGGAGTCTGAGGTAGGCTGGTGGAATGGAAAATTGTCGACCCAACATTTGTTCAACAAGGGTTGCAAAGGGGGAGGTGTAGTTCCCCAGAGTGAAGTATTCATGGAGAGGAAGGTTGGGTGGTCGTTGAGCATCCTCTCCCCTCAGTGTTAGTCATCCCTATCTCCCATTTTAGTTTCTTAGTATTTCTTGTGTCGATGTTGACGTCTCCTTCAACTTATCTCAGGATAAAAATGAACCAAGTCAGTAGAAGTTAAGCATTGTCTAAGAAGGCATAGTTGTCACCTACAGAAGGCACAAACAAGCAATAAGAGTTGAGTTAGAAGATAAGTATCCAAAAGTAAACAAAGAATAAACACTAGAAATGGTGAGTCCAGTAGGAAAATCTAAGCTACACTAACTAGCTAGGTCGAGCGCCTCTACTCCCCAGCAATGGTGCCAGAAAGCTTGGTGTATTTCTCCTTGCCTTGGGTTACACCTAAGCCTAGGACTGGAACACACTTGGATCTTTCCAATTAATAACAGACCTAGTCTAACACCTCACTCAAACTATTCACACTTCACTCGCAAGTTCACAAGGTCGTGTTGTAGTATAGGCAAGTGGAAAGAAAAGGGTTGATCAATAGGGAAAGAAAAGGGTTGATTGATAGGGATAGAGGGGGCATAGAGTTAAGTTAGCATGGAATACATTCCTAAAGTAGAGATTTGGGTTTTTAGGGTTTAATCTTGCCTTCGGTTGATTACACTACAATGCAAGAAATTGAGCAACAAAGGAAATTAGACATGAAAGAACCCTAAGGTAAGTCTAAGCAACCAATTCTAATTAACAAAGAGGACAACTACTTCAGATAGACCACAAAACTACACTAAACTAACAATTAAGCAACTAGAACAATTAAAGACCTAAACTACCACTATCTAGATTAAGCAAGCACAAAGATGCACTAACAACCCTAGCAAGGACTAACAAGAACTAAGAAATTGACTAAAGAGCAGTTAAAGCAAGCAACTAAACAAGCATAAGCAAGCTAAGAGAGCAAGATGGTTTTTTATGCAAGTTATGGGAAGAGTGGGACATTTGGGGGAATGTCACATGAATCCAAGTTGAGGGTTGATATAACATGCAAATCTTATCTTTTCATCCTAGATTTCCAAACCAAACAATAGGTCAAATGCAATGAAATCACCCTAGACTATTGGTTGGGCATGGATAGGATAGAGTTTGTGAGGGGAAGTACACCCTTACACCCCCTATCTAGCCTTATGAGGCTCAATTGGACCAAGGTCGAGGTGCGATTTCAATTGGATTTAACTAATCTAGGTTTCTAGGATGAGGGTTACTTGGGAAATTGAGAGCAAAGGATAGGAAGGATAGTAGAGATGAGGGTGTTTCACTTCGTGTTACTCAACATCTAGCCTTTAGAAAACTCCAGGAAATTCTATGGATCACTCTTACACTAGCTACTTAGATCTCACACTTAGTTCTAAGAGAATATATTCATATGTAGGAAGATAGGGTTCTATTCAGGGATACACTAGTTTGTCCTAAAAGAAATCCCTGAGATAGCCCCATACAATTAGTTTTCTTCTAGAATCTAGGTGATATCAAGCATCGAACAATAAGCAATCCCTATTTAGAAGTGTAAATCACAAGTAGAATAATGGAAAACAAGAAAGAAGTAAGATACTGTCATCATAGAACAAAAATATGTTCATTACAAGTTATATTCCCCCAACATGGTATCAAAGTGACATTTAATCCCCCAAACAACCCACCAAGGGGACTTAGCTACACATGATCAAACAAAATAGCAAAAGAGATAGAAGAAGGAGGAAAAAGGCCATGGAATCTCATGGAAACTCCTTCTTGATTCACCTCCTAGATATTGTAGTTCAATATTCTCATCATGGTGGATGGATGGCATGGAAAGGTGAGGTTTTGTGGGGGAAACCCTAGAAAACTAGGGTTTTGAGGTAGGGGAAGGTGGAAATGGAGTAATGGATGGAGGAAGGTAGGTAGGAGCTATTCAATGCTAAGGGTGGATGTAATAATAGCTATCCTCCATGCAATGGCCATGACCTTAACTTATATAGGTGGTAGGGGAGCACTAGGGTAAATGGGGGGAAATGGGGAAAATAGTGCATAATAACAAGGGTTTCAGGTGGTAACATGGTCGTGTAAGTGTTAAACGACTGTGGTGGTTGGGAATGGATGTGATGAGAAGTGGAAAAATGTCAGGTTGAAAGTGGGGAAATGGAGGCTGGTAGCACGCCCATGGTATGCAACACAAACATGGTAGGCAACACGGTCGTAGTGGGGGCTACGTAGCATGGCCTTATTGGGTGACTTGGTTAGAGGTCTTTCCTGATTTAATCTTCAACAGCATGATCGTGATGGATGGCATGACCAATTTGGGGCTCCTTGGCATGGTTTTGCTAGATAGCACTGTCGTTCTGTTGAGGTTGTTATATCTTGTCAAAACTTGAATTTCTACTGTAAAATCTTCATTCACAACATGATTATTCCTTGTAACTACAGCCATGTTGGGGTCTTCAACGACACTTTGTACTTCATTCTTTGAGATCCATGGACTTCTTTTTTCTGGGTTTACTCTTGGCCACTAGGGGTAGGTTGAGGGTACTTTGGGCCCCTCTTTTGGGCCCTCTATGGGTGGAGGAATCCTAGCATACCTTCTTTCTCTCTCTCCCATCCATGGTGTGATCCAAGTACCTAAAAAACATGCAAAGAACGTCTGTAAGTGCTTTTGATAGAAATATGCATATTGAGGGAACTAAATTTCATTCTAATATGTTTAAATGTGATTAGGATGCCAAAAATACACATGATGGAGCCCTAAAACAGGTCTGCATCAAAACTTCATCAACCAAGGCAAGCACACAAGTGAACTCTTGAAGCACTTTGGGATGGAGAACACCAAGACAATGGACACTTCCATGTTAGACACCGCTAAACTTGATAGAGATGAAGTATGTGAGAAGGTAGAATGAGAATCTCTATAGAGGTATGGTTGGTAGTTTGTTATACTTAACTACCTCTAGACTAGATATCATGTTTAATATTGGCTTGTGTATTAGATTTCAATCAAGCCCTATAAAATCCCATCTTATAGTTGTTAGGAGGATTATAAGGTACCTAGAAAAAACCCAAAATTTTGAATTATGGAACCCAAGTCAAGGTACTTAACTCTTACTGCTTATAGTGATGTGGATTATGATGGGTTCTTAATTGATAGAAAGTGCAATGTGGCACTTCCTTCCTCATTGGACCATGTTTACTTTCTTGGTTCTCTAAGAAATAAGGAATAGTGGCTCTTTCAACTATCGAGGTTGAGTACAATGCAGCTGGGATTTGTTGGGCCCAAGTCCTATGGTTGAAGCAAATGTTGCAAGACTTTAATGTTCATTATGATGCTTCTCCTATATTGTAATAATACTAGTGCAATCAATCTTTCTTACAATCCTATATTGCATAGTAGAGCTAAACATATAGTGGTCCTCCATTACTTTCTTCATGAGCACTACCAAGAAAGATATCTATATTACTCATGTGCACACAGAAAACCAACTTGTGAATATATTCACTAAACCTCTAGCTAGAGAGTAATATACTTTCATTAGATCAAAATGTCTTATTGATGCAGCCCTATTTTAGGGCTTCATCTTGTGTCTTTTTGTATCTCAATCACATCTAAACATAGTATAATGCAAGTTAATTTCCCCAATATGCATATTCTTATCAAATTCTCTTATGGACGTTATTTGCATACTTTTATTATACTTGGACCATGCTTTGGATGGATGACATAGAAGAAAGGAGTTATAGGGTACCTCCACCCATGGAGGGGTCCAAAGAAGACCCTAAAGCTCCCTCAACCTACCCCTAATGGCCAAGGGTCGACATCAAGCAAAGAAGTCCATTAATCATGAAGATTCAAGTTGATTTTTCTACTGAAGGCCTCAGCACGGCTGTTGTGCCAAGGAGCAGTCGTGCTGGCCAATGTCAAAGTTATAGAGAAAATCTCAAAAATTGAAAGCTACAACAACATCGCCGCTAGGACCATGCTACCTATCATGAGCGTGCTATGAAACCCCCAAAATGGACATGTTGCCTAGTACAGCCATGCTTCCAGAAGACAAAATAGGCATGCTGAAGGGAATGACCTCACCTCCAACTCAACCACCACAACCGTGCTACCCAGCACGGCCATTCTACCTATCCTCCATTTTACCACCTCAACCTGTGATTTTTCCACTATCATAGAATGACCATTCCACACCACCACGGTCGTTCCTACCCCTACCCACCACGGCCGTGCTGCCCAACACGACCGTGCTACCACGTAAACCCCAGGATTTTCTACATTGTTTTTCCAACAATGCCCCTACTTACCCTAGTACTTCCACCACCACCTATATATACATGGGTGGCAGCCACATCACTTGGTTAGCTGCCATTACTCCTCTCCACCCACTCCAGAGCATTCATTGCAATCCCCTTGCATTTATTCTCTCCATCCACCATTTCCACCATAAAAACCTAGTTTTCTAGGTTTTCTACCATCCCCTTCATCTCCATGCCCATAATCTGTTGGTATGTATGCCCTGAGAGCCAATCATGGGATGATTGGTGGGATACATTAAGATTGATTTGATGAACATCAAAGGCAAGCTTCCAATTCTTTCTGGTTCATTCATATGAGATAGTGATAGAACAGATTGAATGTCTAGAGAATGACAGTACGCAATGACGTATGCCTTCAGGTTGAGGACCTGAACGATGAGATCATACGGATGCTAAGAGTTTGTACATTCTTGTTATGTCCCTAGTCGGATGTCATTGTGGAAGGTAGATAGACAGCAATCACACACAAGACTAGATTGTGGTGTTGGTTGATGACAGAATCTCATTAGTCATGATATAGAGATATCAAACCAAACACATAGGTACTTGTTCAAGAACCAGTGTACCAGACAGACCCACCGTGAGTTTGACACATGGAACCATGACATGGTAGTCACAGTCAGTACTCACAGTGATGGTGGTGAATGTGATTCTTTGACCTGAAATCACTACACTCAACACATGTCGTTGGGTACAAACATCATCAAACGCAGTCCTGAAACATGGGTTGTTATAAAGGTGATGATTGGGTGGCTTTGACACATGGGGCTTTTGAGGGGTGAGTGATAGATATGGGATTTGTCCCTCCTGAGGGAGTTTGATATCTAAGGCCACTTGATGAGTAGGATTGAAATAGGAATGCACACGCATGTGTGAATCAATATGTGATATTGATGTCATACATATCTCTTCCAATCTACTCTGAGATCAAGAAAGTGAATGAACGTTGACAGGATGACTGTTCCATGCCTCGAGTTCATTCGGGATATCTGTGACAAAGGAATTATACATTCACTGTAACACCATTCACGGATTGTAGGATTGAAAGTTGTTCTCCAACTTTCTACTTTCACTTGGGTAGCACTGATGTGTGACTAGGCACCGCTCTTTGCTTGTGAAGTCATAAGTGTTATGGACTTTCACTGCCAATGTGAAATGGACCTGCAGGGTCACACACATAGGATTTAACCTGGAAGAGGATTTTTGTCCACAAGAAATGTTTAGATTTATTACTAAAGGAGTTTAATAGTTCAATTAAACACTCAATTGATTGATAGCTCAAAATCATAGTGTTCAAGGTGTTGGACAGATTGATTAGAGTATCTGACTGATTGAAATCACAATTGACTGATTTTGCACAATCTGCACTCCCAACTGATCGACTCAGCTTAGTGAACCGATCGGCTAGGGATGTAAACGCTGCGGGTACGGTGCGGGTATGACCATACCCAGAACCATACCCACTTATTTTAGCAGGTACGGGTACGAGTCTAGACCCGCACCATACCTGGACCTGCATATAATGCGGGTAAGCGGTGCGGTTCCACGGGTATATGGTTTTGTATAGTTGCATAGCACACATACCACATTATAAGTCACAAAATACATTACAGGAGATCAAAATGTGATAGACAAATACAGATAAGGAGACAAGCACAAACAATTAATGAATCAAAGCACATTCTAGAAAATAAAAATTTAAGATACGGGAACATTACAGGAAACAAAAGACTAGCACAATACAATACTATACAGAACTAACGGAACAACCAGCAACCAAATGCAACAAGCAATTGGGGAATGGATTTTACAGTAAATATTAGTTACGAAAGCACACATACAGGTGAAGAAGAAGATAATGAGGATTGTTGTTGCGAGGAGTTGGAGCCAGAACTAGAGAAACAAAGTACCTGCGCAGATTCTGGGCGGATTTCGGGAGTCAGATCGAGCAAGTGTTGAGCAGCTTGATCCTTGGACAACAACAGAGGGCTTCTCTTGGGAGGACGAGAATCTGGAGCATAGCAGGGTGGCTTGGAATATGGAGTATGCGCCGACATTGGTGGGAATTTGGGTGCGACTTTGTTGACTGGAGCCTGGACTGGTCGCAACTTCCCACTGGAGTGCTGCCTGCTAGAAGTGGCAACCTGGTTAGCCGAAACGGAGGAGGGTGGGATGACGACTGGCATGCTTGTAGCTTTCCACTGAGATGAAGGAGTCCGGAGAGGCGAGGAACTTGGAGATCGGAGAACTCTAGGCAGCCGGAGCACTTGGGGACCTGAGAGCGGCAGCCCTAGCCCGATCGTTGGGCGGCTGGCCATTGTGGTCTGGAATCTAGCGGCTAGCCCTACCTCTCCCTTTGTGAGTAGTGACTGAGATTGGTAATTATGAGCCGAGTCCAGGATACAGAGACAACAAGGATACAGAGACAGTAAGACTAGCGAGAAAGGTCGAGTCCAGGACTGGAAAAAGAAGGGTGGCTTGTAGTTTTCTATCTGAGTTAGGTAAGAAATATTGACTGTTAGATGGTTATCTAGGTGGTTTTTTAACTATTAGATTCTAACATATATACATATATATAATTTATATTTATTTATTTATTTATGCGGGTACACGAGTATAGCGGGTACGGGTATGGCTATACCCATCATTGGACCCGCAATAATACGGGTATGCGGGTATACGGGTATGCGAGTCTAGAATTATGGACCCATGACGGGTTTTAGAGGGTAAGGATTTGTGGGTACACGGGTAGACCCGTACCCATTTACAACCCTATGATCGACTGAGCTTGGTGAACCGATCAGCTCAAGTTGTGATTCGATCGGCTCATGGATAGGATGAACGATTGCTTCAAGTGTTGAAACGATCGGTTCAACTGTTGCAACTGAGCAAGTTGGGAAAGTAGGATTGGTGAGAATTTTCCTTGTGTTTCACTTGCCCAATTTGATTGGAACAAGGATTGGTATTTGATACCAATTAGAAACAAAAGAAGGAAAGTCAATCGGGAACTGATCAGGACCACGAACCGATCGGTTTAGAAAGTGAACCGACCGGCTCATGGGTCCCAACCGATCGGTTGAGTGTCAACCGACCGATTCAGGTACCCAACTGACCGTTTCAGTTGTGAAATGATCGGTTCAGGTTGCGAGTTGGTTGTTTTTGTGGAAAATCTCGAACTCTTCTACTCCTGCTTTTAGTCCCGCATTGCCCGGGATGGAGAACCCTGTCCCATGACACTCCTATATATATAGGGGTATTGGGGGCTTCTCAAAGAACAACTCAGTGCAACCAGTTGCTCTGCAAAGTTGTCGTTCTCTCTGGTTTTGGTAATCGAGAGTGCCTGAGCAAGTGCTACCCGAAAAGGGAGGTGCAGTAAGGGAAAGACAACTGCAGTTGCAACTGGCTGTAGGAGAGTGTGTTGGCGACTAGTACGTTAACAAGAGGGTGTGACTCCTTCCAACTCCTTGTGGGACAAGGAGTGTGGAGTTCCAGGTGGTCCGTGTGGACTACTTCAGAGGAGGGAGGTTTCTGCCGCTCAGGAGGACAACTGTCAACCCCACAGTCTGGTGTGACCAGGAGTCATCAGTCCTGATGTGACCAGGAGCTGCACAGACACTGTCTAAGACCGAAGTTGAAGACCGCGCAAGGCGCGAGGTATTGTCGCCGAGCAAGCCTCGGGACAAGGTATGATTCCACAAACCATCCCTTTCCTATTATATAGACGTTGACGCATTTCCTTGTTCCGGGTTTGGGGGAGAAATTTTTGTTTCCGCTGCCTTCTCTGCCTCCTCTAAATCCCAATAGTGGTATCAGAGCCACGTCAACTGCTCTATATTTTAGGAATATCGATATGATCGATTTTGTTTTGTTGCCTTTATTTATTGCATACGATGCGAATAAAATTGGCTTTATGCATGTCCAATCCTAAATCCACAAATCCCAATTACATATATGATATGTATTATTAATGCACTCGATACGCGTCACCCTTAAACGTGTTTTGTGGTGGATGTATAGCATGGTTATGGCCAATAAACCCTATATGTGTATGGTTGTATATGGTTGCTTGCATCTCAGTCTGCGCACCGATCTTCCTTCTCCTATTCCTGATGTAACTCAAAATAATTCGAGACTTCTTTCCTACCTTTGCTCCCACCGAATGTAACTTGGGGTTTCTCTTTTTAAACAATGTAAAATAGGATAGAATTTTATTTCCTGTTATGTCGAAGAATGGCGGACATCCTAACGACAGCTGAGACGATCGGTTCAAGGCGTGAACCGATTGGTTGACGTTCCAGACGATCGGTTCAAGGAGTGAACCGATCGGTTGATGACCGTTTCGAGGAACGAGACGAGCGGGTGGTGGCCATGATGAGATGCATGACGACCAGCTGAACTGATCGGTTGGAGGAGCCAACCGATCGGCTGGTGGCACCCAGACGATCGGGCCAGGACGAGCAAATCAATCATGTGATGAGTTGATCTACTCGAAAGGCAAAGCACATATTTCATCTTGTACAGGTTGCATGTGATGTAGACCTAGATGACCGTGATTCCTCTTGGCTCGAGGAATCACATCAGGATGGCCATAATCATCACTTTTATCGTTTTGCATGTTTTCTGTGGGATATAGCATGTATATGATACGTACTATATATTGTGGTGATTGGATATGTATATGTATATAAAACCAAATCCCTCATTAAATATTAAGTCTTATATGCCTTCCATTAGCGGCACACATGAAAAACTCGATCGACGAAGCGTAGGTTACGCCAAAGCATGGTGCGTCGTCTATCTTGTGGAAGTGTGAGGGGTAGACATGTAGGTTCTGCCAAAGCATGGTGCATGTTTACTGTGTCAGCTTTTGGGTTATACTTAACTGGTGATTCTTAGAGTGTCTAAGCCCAGAGGCAAGGAATGTTCATGGCAAGGTGTTGCGCATGTTCATTCATCAAGAGTTGCATATGATGCAATTGGCATGACGGCCTACCTAAATAGTCAAGATTGTGGGCGATTAGCCAAAGCTGACTCATGACTTGATGAAATATGGATCTTGCCCACTAGAAGGTTGTACGCTGCAATCTTCCGAATTGATGGTGAGGGATATCAATTTGAACTAAAATAGTGGGAGCGATAATTAATTAAAGGCTTAATTTTATCGTCAACTTTTCAAATCAATCAAACAAGTCAAAAAGAGTTTTGGACTAAAATTGCATATATTTCCTTTTGTTAAAATAAATGGTTAATCAACCAATTACTTTATTTGCAATCGGTCTTTGAGACCAACAAATTAAATGGGAATAATTCCACGACTGGTTAGGCTGATGAGAAGTGTTCTCAAAGAGCGAAAGCTCCAAGTCCTAGTTATACCAAGACCAGATGAACTCAATCCCACCACATCAATGGCTGAAAGTATGCTTATGGAAGCATACCGAGGATGACATTGATGAGGAGTGCTTGATGTTGTGTTCTCTGAACTATGAGTTGCAGAGACAACATGAGACATATGATGTCTCCAAGACACTGTCCTAGTATATCATGACAGAAGGAGATCCAGTAAGGTATTCACACACTCAATGTGATTGGGTATGTGGAAAGACATGACTAAGAAGGTTTCCCTGTGATCCAAGAGTTGGCTATTAGTATGATACTGCAAATGTTGCGAGAATCATACAGTTCGTGATAAACTACAACATGAACAACTTTGACAAGCATTGACAAAGTTGTTGGACATGTTGAGGATAGTAGAGGCAAAGATGAAGAAAGACAAACCATAATCTTTGATGTGATCAAAGAAAAGGTAATTCTTAAGGGCAAGGATAAGGGCAAAGCAAAGAAGTGTTCTGATGCTAGCCAGCAATCCAAGCCGTCTTCAACCTCAAGGCACATGGGGAAAGGGTGTATGAGGGATTGCCCTCTATGTCTGGAAGAACAAAAGAAGATGAATGAGGGGATGGAGATCTCCACCTAAGGTATTAGGAAATGAACCGCTTCTTTATCTGAGGTATATGATACCAAGATATGGATATGTCATATATGATATGCAATATCCATAAAGAAGTGATGGCCTTTGTGAAAGGACCAAGAAAGTAGTACCCATCATTGGAGGAAGTGTTGCTGCCATAGATAGGAGTAACTTTCAGTTTATTTCAGCCTAAAGGGCACGAAATAGAGTTGAGAACTTCTATTTCATATTTGCCAATAGATAGAAACACTTTATTTTGCATATTGTATGACAATGTTGGCAATCAATAAAGAGATGTTTCAATTTCTAAAGATATGATCTTTATGGCAATGCCTTGTTTATCTTGTGGTATTTGATATGCATAAGATAAAATGATACCTAAAAGTTATAGATAACTCAAACAATCAAATTAGCATCAATCATGAGAAATTCATTTCTAGTTTCCATGTGATGGATAAATCTAGACTCTTTTGGTTAGAGAACTAGTAAGAGACATGAATATCTTGGACATGATTAATCAATCTTCACTAATGGTAGTGGGAGAATTGAAAAACTACTAGAGGGGGAGGTGAATAGAGTTTTTGAATTATTTTAACAATTTATTGAATTCAAACAACCACAATTGAAATTGGAAGAAAGAGACAGGTGTTTAGAGTGGTTCCAACTATAGCAAATACTATAGTTGTCAGTCCACTACCCGGTTGCTTACCCAACCGGGATTTGAAAGTATTTATTTTATTACCTCTCGAGGATTTATACAAAATACAATACTTTCCTTTACACCCTTTGAACAACCTTCACTTGAAGTAGGTGCACCAACTTTGAGGTAGCCTTCTTTGAAGTAACTCCAAGCTCCCCCTTGAAGTAGCCTTCCTCTCTAGAAGTAACCTCCCGTTCCACCAGCCTTCTGAAGTAGCTCAAAGTCTCCTTCTTCGCCAAGAAGATCTTCACCCTCTCCAATCCGCACCCTCCAACCTAGGAGTAGCAAGGAGAGTACAAACAATAATAAGGAACAAGAAAGAAAAAGGAAATTACAACTTATCCTTTATAGCCCAAGGCTTGATTTGCCTAGATCAAGCATATAGATCTCCTAACCAAGTGTGTGGACTTGTGATTGCAGTGGATAGAAGATACTAGCCTATAAGACATGAATTATGAGCTAAGGAATGAAATGGCCAATTGTCACAATGCTCAAATTTCTCACAAACAGATTGCACAAAGTATGCTCAAAGGTTTCTCAAGTGTAACAAGTGTGTTTGAGTGTCCTATGGCTTGTCCTATTTATAGGAATGGCCTAAGGATGATTAAGGACGTTCTAGACAACTTCTAGGGGTTTCTAAGTGCTTAACTATCCGTTAGGTACAAAGTTGTTGCTTTAACAACGGCTAATTAATTAATTCTGCAGTTGCTATCAGAGACCGTCTCGGTCGAGGAATGGTCGACTGAGACACCTACTCGGTCAAACTTTTGTCGACTGACAGGCACTCTGGAACAAGTGATTTGCAACGTCTTTCTCCAACTGCCAACTAACTTGTCTGTTGTGTCTAACAGCTACTTTGGATCTTTCTCGGTCGAGAAGATTGTCGACCGAGAGTGTCTCGGTCGAGGAGTTTGTCGACCGAGATTGATCATGTTTCAATGTTTCAATTTAGGCACTAGTTATATGTATGAGTGTGCATATGTGATCCTATATGAAGGGGATGACTTATCTAAATGTGGTGTTTAGCTAGGGAAGATCTAACGCTTGATTTACATGCAATCTAAGTACTTGTACATTATATATTTGTACAAGTTTTTACAAAGCAATTACATTGCATGAAAACATAAATGTGTAAGCATATGGATTTCCCTAGTTGCTTTGGCATCCACCTTAGTCCTGCACACTCAAGTAGCTCGTTAGATCAATAAGAATGAAATGTTTTTCATAATCAAAACAAAGGGATTTATAGATGTCCATTTAGCCAACAATCTCCCCCTTTTTGAAGATGACAAACATTTCCTAAATATAAGAATAAAGGAAATATAACCATATGAGTTTCATACCTTTAGATTACCTTTTGTAGCTTTTCCTCTTGTTTATAAAATGTGTGCTTATTATTCCCCTTGAATTATGGAACATGAAATCCAATTCACTAGGGAATATAGCAGCTTTCAATGTAAAGCCAAGAGTTTATTTATGAAACTCATTGATTGAGTTTTTATAAGTTTTTGTTTTATATTTATTTCTCCCCCTTTGTCATTTCAAAAAGATATCCGTTTAGAAATAAAAACTCCCCCTTAATTAGATGTCCCATCAAATCCAAAGAAAAAGATGTCCATTTAAAAACCAAAATATCATGATGTAAATAAGAGTTTTGTTTAAGTAGCACAAATATCAAAGAAAACATCTTCCAAAGGATTGATAAGCAATTGCTTCCTAATTTTGTTAAATTGATCTAGTGGAAGCGGTTTTGTAAAAATATCAGCCAATTGATCTTCCGTATCAACATGATGAAGGGAAACATGATTCTTGGAGATGTGATCCCTTAAAAAATGATGACGGATTTCAATATGTTTAGCTCGGCTGTGTAAAATAGGATTGTGTGCTAAGTTTATAGCGCTCGTGTTTTCACAAAAAATAGGCATAGATGAAAGAGTAAAACCATAATCGTTTAATACTTGTTGCATATAAAGCACTTGAGCACAACAAGACCCGACTGCCATATATTCAGCTTCAGTTGTAGATAGGGCAACTGTGTTTTGTTTCTTGCTAAACCAAGATACTAAAGCTCTCCCTAATAAGAAACAGCCACCACTAGTACTCTTGCGATCAAGTCGACAACCAGCATAATCCGCATCAGTATAAGCTTTAAAATCCAAGGATTGTCCTTTTGGATACCATAAACCAAAGCAAGTAGTGCCGGCTAGGTAACGAAGAATTCGTTTAACTGCTAGAAAATGAGAGTGCATAGGTTGTGATTGAAATCGAGCACAAAGACCAACGGGAAACATAATGTCCGGTCTAGAAGCAGTTAAGTAAAGCAAACTACCAATCATGGCTCTATATAAAGAATCATCAATAGGTTCCCCATTTTCATCCTTATAAATTTTAGTGGAAGTAGCCATAGGAGTAGTAGCATGTTTGCACTGATCCATCCCGAAACGTTTTAAGAGTTCTTTAGTATATTTTCCTTGGCTTATGAATATTCCGGCAGGTGTTTGCTTAATTTGAAAACCAAGAAAGAAAGTTAGTTCACCCATGAGGCTCATTTCAAATTCTTTTTGCATAATATCACTAAATTGTGTGCACAATGAATCATTAGAAGCTCCAAAAATAATATCATCAACATATATTTGCACAACTAGGAAATCAGATGTATAAGTTTTGAAAAATAAAGTAGAATCTGAATTTCCAATAGAAAAACCATTATCAAAAAGATATGTCTTGAGGCTTTCATACCAATTTCTAGGTGCTTGTTTTAAACCATAAAGTGCTTTCTTAAGTTTATAAACATAGTCACCTTTTTCCAGTATTTCAAAACCAGGTGGTTGGGCAACATATACTTCTTCTTGAATGATGCCATTTAGAAATGCACTTTTTACATCCATTTGGTAGAGTTTGATGTTTTTATGTGCAGCAATAGCTAGTAACATTCTAATAGCTTCAAGTCTAGCTATTGGTGCATATGTTTCATCAAAATCTATTCCTTCTTGTTGATTATATCCTTGTGCTACTAACCGAGCTTTATTCCTTATTACTTCTCCTGCCTCATTTAGCTTGTTCCTAAAAACCCATTTAGTTCGTATTATGGTTTTATCTTGTGGTTTAGGAACTAAATCCCATACATTATTTTTAGTGAATTGATTCAATTCTTCTTGCATGGCTATTATCCAATAATCATCTTTAAGAGCTTCATATATCTTTTTAGGTTCAATGATAGAAACAAAGGCCATGTTTGCAACATCTTTGAAGGAAGACCGAGTTTTAACTTTATCATTAGGATCTCCAATAATTAATTCTTGAGGATGATCTTTAATAAGCCTAGGTGTAGGTTGTGGTTCAACTTGGTGATTATTTGTAGTACTTTTCTCACTATCATTTGGTATGTTTAAGTTGTCGAATTGATTTGTGAGATCTATGATGTCTATATTTTCAGATTTGGACTCTTCATGAAAAGAAACATGAATAGATTCCTCAACTTTTCTAGATATAGTGTTATATACTCTAAAAGCTTTGCTAGAAGTGGAATATCCCAAAAAGAATGCTTTGTGTGATTTTGAGTCAAACTTATCTCTATCATCTTTGGTATTTAAGATATAGCATGTGGAGCCAAAGGTATGAAAATAGTCAACTCTAGGTTTCTTAGAATGTATTAGTTCATATGGAGTTTTCTTTAAATGAGAGTGAACAGTTACTCTATTTAGCACATAGCATGCAGTGTTTACAGCTTCAGCCCAAAAGGTTTTGGGTGTGTTATGTTCAAGCATCATAGTTCTAGCCATTTCTTGTAGTGATCGATTTTTCCTTTCAACTATACCATTTTGTTGTGGGGTGCGTGGAGCAGAAAAATTATGAGTGTACCCTTGAGATGTACAAAACTCTTCAAATGTATGATTTTCAAATTCTCCACCATGATCACTTCTAATGGTACATATTTTGCTTTGTAATAGATTTTCAATCTTGGAACAAAATTGTATAAAAACATGAATAGTATCATCTTTAGTTGCAATAAAGTGTACCCATGTGTATCTACTATAATCATCAACAATAACAAAACAGTATCTTTTACCACCAATAGATTGTGTCCTCATGGGTCCAAATAAATCCATATGAATTAATTCTAAGGACCTACTGGTGCTAAGTACATGTTTTGGTTTAAAAGAGGTTTTGGTTTGCTTTCCCATTGTGCATGGTTCACAATTTTCAACTTGATCAAAAGATAAAGTAGGCAATCCACGAACAAGATCATATTTCACTAACTTTTTAATAACATGTGAACTAGCATGTCCTAGCTTTTTATGCCATACTTGTAAGGTATTTTCATTTGCAAGCAAGCATTTTCCCACTACTGATTTCATAGAGTTAGGTTTAAGAATATAAAGATTTCCAATTCTATTTCCTTCATAAACAACATTTGTAGTGTTTTCTATCAATAACTTGCAGCAAGTTTTGTTAAATAACACATCATAACCACTATCACATAATTGACTAACACTTATCAAATTATGGTGCAAACCATCAACGAGTAGAACATTCTTTATTTCGAGGTTTGTACCAACATTACCTATTCCAACGATTTTGCCCTTACCATTGTCTCCAAAGGTGACTGTTCCACTTTTCTTTTCTTCAAAGGTTTGGAATGCATCCTTGTTTCCGGTCATATGTTTGGAACATCCACTGTCAACCACCCATTCCTGCATTAAAATGTAGATTTTGGTACCCATGTGATGGTCCGATATGGTTAGAATCATTTAAGTACAGATTTGTATAAGAGTTCTGAATCAGAAGTCCAGTCGGTCGACAATTGTTCGACCGACATATGTCTCGGTCGACAAATTGTCGATCGAGAAGATTACTGTATTACAAACTAGAAAATACAGAAATGTAGTTCGGTTGACCAATTTTCGACCGAAATAATTGCTGTAAATTTTGATATGTTACAGACATTCGGTCGGTCGACAATACTTCGACCGATTAATGGTTCGGTCGACAATACTTCGACCGACTAAGTTTCTGTTTCAGTACAACAATGCAGAAAATTAACAATAAGCATGAAATCTTTTGTTTAGTTGAGATAAGACAATATAAATAGCAAAATGGAGCTTTTTGGTCATATCTCAACTAAATTCTATTTGATTCTACTAAGTTTGAGGTTTTGGGACCCAAACTAATTCGGAATCCTTAGTTTTATAAGGGCATGAAAAGGAATAGTGTCCAAGACGTAAACAAAAATGGCAAGTAATAGAATCAACTTCATTTCTCTTTCTAGCCATTGTGTTCTTGGGTACAAACATAGTTTGAGTTCTTTTGGGTTGATTTTTCTTTGGAGCATATCCCAAACCTTTTCTTCCATTGAAAACAGTACCAATGTTTAGAATGTTATCAAGTATATCTTTTCTTCTTAACTCATAAAGTTTTCTTTGCAGCTGAGCAATATCATTCAATTTTTTGTGTAAATCTTTTCTTGCTTGATCTAAATCAGATAGCAATGAATCTCTTTCTTTTATAACATTATCATAGTCTAGATGGTTACACAAAATAGGTTGAGTTTGAAAATCTTTTAGTTTAGCTAACAAGTCAGTCTTTTCTTTAGAAAGAAGATCAACATTTGTTTCTAAAGTGAGTAGCTTTGTAGTGCAATCATCTAAAGATGTTTTTAAAGACAAATTCTCAAGATCAATGTTATTCTTTTCAGAAGAAAGATTATCTAATTTAGCAATTTGCTCATCATTTTATTTGATAACCTTCTTTAGTTTCTTCTTGACATCAACATACTTATCATGAATTTCTTGTAGACTAGTGACTAACTCTTCTTTAGAAAGATCAAGTAGGCTTACCTCTTGAGAGTTTTCATCATCTTCTCTTACCATTAGACAATCCACAGTTTCTTCTCCGCTTTCACTGTCACTTGACTCGTCCCATGCAGCTTTATAGGCTTTTTCTCCCTTCTTCTTGTGAGAGCTTATCTTTCCTTTCTTTGCTTTAGGACATTCATTTTTGAAATGCCCTTTCTTCCCACATTCAAAGCACCTAGGAGGGGTAGAAGAAGAGCTGGAAATTTTGTTACATTTAAATCTTTTGTATTTCTTACCATTTACTATCAAGGCTTCTTCTCCCTCTTCTTCACTTGACTCCTCACTTTCTTGTGTGACAACCTTTGAAGCTTTTAGAGCCACATCCTTCTTCTTTCCTTGCTGAAGTTCACGTGCTTTTCTTTCTTCCTCTTCTAGGGTTGCTTCATGAGCTTCTAAGTTGCCAATAAGTTGCTCCATTTTCAGTCGAGTGAGGTCGTTTGCTTCTTCAATGGCTGTTACCTTTGGCTTATATTTTGGAGGAAGTGAACGAAGGATCTTTGATACCTGATCTTCTTCAGGGATAGGTTTTCCTAGAGCACTTAAACCATTAACAATAGTAGAGAATTTTGCAAACATTTCACTAATTGATTCATTTGAATCCATATGAAAGTGTTCAAATTTTTGTTTAAACATGCTAATTTTGGAATTTTTGACTTGGACTGTACCTTCATAGGTTATGGACAGTCTATGCCAAATATCATAGGCTGTGTCACAATTAGATATTCTATTAAATTCTCCTACCGAAATAGAACAATATAAAATGCTTACAGCTTTTGCATTCATTTGGGCCATCTTTACCGTATTTGCATCCCATTCTGCAAATTGAGTTTGAGGGAGCTCATATGGGGTTGACACCATTCTCCATAAGTCCCAATTTATGCCTTGGAAATAGAACTGCATCCTTCTTTTCCAATATTTGTAGTTTGTTCCATCGAACGCTGGAGGCCTAGCAACAAGTGTCCCTTCGAGGTTGAGGTTGTTGAGCACTCCATCACCCATTTCTTCAAGACCTTGTTTGGGTTCCTTGAAGCCTCGCTCTGATACCAATTGAAAAACTACTAGAGGGGGGTGAATAGAGTTTTTGAATTATTTTAACAATTTATTGAATTCAAACAACCACAATTGAAATTGGAAGAAAGAGACAGGTGTTTAGAGTGGTTCCAACTATAGCAAATACTATAGTTGTCAGTCCACTACCCGGTTGCTTACCCAACCGGGATTTGAAAGTATTTATTTTATTACCTCTCGAGGATTTATACAAAATACAATACTTTCCTTTACACCCTTTGAACAGCCTTCACTTGAAGTAGGTGCACCAACTTTGAGGTAGCCTTCTTTGAAGTAACTCCAAGCTCCCCCTTGAAGTAGCCTTCCTCTCTAGAAGTAACCTCCCGTTGCACCAGCCTTCTAAAGTAGCTCAAAGTCTCCTTCTTCGCCAAGAAGATCTTCACCCTCTCCAATCCGCACCCTCCAACCTAGGAGTAGCAAGGAGAGTACAAACAATAATAGGGAATAAGAAAGAAAAAGGAAATTACAACTTATCCTTTATAGCCCAAGGCTTGATTTGCCTAGATCAAGCATATAGATCTCCTAACCAAGTGTGTGGACTTGTGATTGCAGTGGATAGAAGATACTAGCCTATAGGACACGAATTATGAGCTAAGGAATGAAATGGCCAATTGTCACAATGCTCAAATTGCTCACAAACAGATTGCACAAAGTATGCTCAAAGGTTTCTCAAGTGTAACAAGTGTGTTTGAGTGTCCTATGGCTTGTCCTATTTATAGGAATGGCCTAAGGATGCTTAAGGACGTTCTAGACAACTTCTAGGGGTTTCTAAGTGCTTAACTAGCCGTTAGGTATAAAGTTGTTGCTTTAACAACGGCTAATTAATTAATTCTGCAGTTGCTGTCAGAGACCATCTCGGTCGAGGAATGGTCGACCGAGACACCTACTTGGTCGAACTTTTGTCGACCGACAAGCACTCTGGAACAAGTGATTTGCAACGTCTTTCTCCAACTGCCAACTAACTTGTCTGTTGTGTCTAACGGCTACTTTGGATCTTTCTCGGTCGAGAAGATTGTTGACCGAGAGTGTCTCGGTCGAGGAGTTTGTCGACCGAGATTGATCCTGTTTCAATGTTTCAATTTAGGCACTAATTATATGTATGAGTGTGCATATGTGATCCTATATGAAGGGGATGACTTATCTAAATGTGTTGTTTAGCTAGGGAAGATCTAACGCTTGATTTACATGCAATCTAAGTACTTGTACAATATATATTTGTACAAGTTTTTACAAAGCAATTACATTGCATGAAAACATAAATGTGTAAGCATATGGATTTCCCTAGTTGCTTTGGCATCCACCTTAGTCTTGCACACTCAAGTAGCTCGTTAGATAAATAAGAATGAAATGTTTGTCATAATCAAAACAAAGGGATTTATAGATGTCCATTTAGCCAACAAGAATGATTGTCCTATTAGGTATAATACATGTGATGTATTCACATACCTATTGGAACAAATGCTAATACTTCAATTGGTGTTTAGAGAAATACCAATATTAATATCTTGAAGTGTTCAAGATTATCATAGATGAAGTACAAATTTGGTAAAGTGTTAATTCTTGATGAGATCAATGAATGAAATACTTGGACCAAATGTTTGAGATCCTTATGAGTGATTATAATAGTTTATCATAGTGAACTCATGATTAAGGCATGGTGATGTATAAATCAAGAAGGAATCATACTCTAAGGAGTTAGAGAATGATTATCAAATAATTGAATTCTTCTTAATAAAAGAATGCCCCACACTAATAAAGGACATTGAGAATCACAAGGAGTTGTGAGTTCTTATATCCTTGACAGATACACCTCAATTATCTATGTGATGAGTTGTTCATGTGATGAGTCAACTATCTAGATGAATATGAGGAACCAAATTTTTAGTTATGTTTTATGACCATTACATCCTAAATGACATCCATGTGAACCATAAGGTATGACCTTGATGGTAGCACTCATTAGATCAAATCCATAAGTGCAAATGAGTCTTAAGTGTTAAGACACATGGATAACATTTTGAGAAGGATGATGCTTGTTGATTGCAACTTAATGACTAAGAAATTTAGCATATGGATACTAAAACCACATTCCTATGAGGAATAAAACAAGGATGTGTACGTGACACAACCTATAAGGTTTTGAATCCACTAATGCAAATGAAGTCTATAAGTTACAATGGACTAATCAATGTGATTGAATGAGTACAAGCAACTCATAATTGGATCCTTACTTTGATGATATGGTCAAAGGGTTTGACTGATATGTCAAAGATAAAGAAGGGATCTGTGATTTAGTGGGAGCGTGTTCACATTCCACATATTGATGTGAAATGGAATTGTTCTAGAATGGAAATCAAAAAGTGGAAATTATCTTTAAGGAAGATAGAGATGTTTCCTATGTGATAGGAATAGAGATCTATAGAAATAGTTCTCAAAAACCTCTTTACCTGAAAGGAGAAAGAATACATTGGCAATTTGTACTGAAGGGTTCAGTATGCACAGATTCAGTGGGAGAAAACTTTTCATGTTTCATGGAGTTAGTATCCCAAGGCCAAGTGTCCAATTCTTATGAAGAATGGGAACACTAAGAATAGATATGGATCTATTATGTATGTAATCATCCCATTATCTTGCATGTATCGACATGGAAAGAACAAAATGCATTCATCATCTTGTATGTAGGACATGGCAATATGATGTACTCATCCTGATAACTCGTATGTGGGACATGACGAGTGGATGTCTGTCTGCTTCTAGTAAGGGTTACTGGAATACCATGAGAGCTTGATAAGTACTTTGGAAGTACTAGTTCTATGGAGATAAGGAAGAGTTCGATGTAAAGAGTTACATTGATGCGAACTTCCAAGAGGACAGAAAATTAATCGCAAAATATATATAAGATATATAAAAGTGAAAGTTTGTTGATAATTGGAAGTGTTCCAATAAAACCATTTAAAAGGAAATCCCGAGTATCTATGCGTGGATATTATATGGATCTGGAAGTTCATGAGATGAACTTATAGATATTACGCTCATTGATGACAAGTCTGGAATCCTTGATC
The DNA here is from genome assembly GCA_963693085.1 of Alisma plantago-aquatica. Lineage (NCBI taxonomy): Eukaryota > Viridiplantae > Streptophyta > Magnoliopsida > Alismatales > Alismataceae > Alisma > Alisma plantago-aquatica. The sequence goes on from OY856409.1 coordinate 861,491,660, forward strand.
ATGCAATGTAGCTAAAGGTTAGCAAAGGAATGCTAGATCGCATATTACGGCAATTCCATCTCATACGTGTGACGTACAGTGAAGAGATGAGAGACATGCAATTTATACTGACTTTGGCAAGGTGTTGCCATAACTCACTATGTTCGCACTAGAGCACAGTAACATGTAGGACATGTTTGAAGATCACTATGAATATGATTCAAGGGTGATTGGCTCGCAATGCAAGTGGGATTCTGTTGGTATGTATGCCCTGAGTGCCAATCATGGGATGATTGGTGGGATACATTAAGATTGATTTGATGAACATCAAAGGCAAGATTCCAACTCTTTCTGGTTCAGTCATATGAGACAGTGATAGAACAGATTGAATGTATATAGAATGACAGTACTCAATGACGTATGCCTTCAGGTTGATGACCTGAACGATGAGATCATACGGATTCTAAGAGTTTGTACATTCTTGTTATGTACCTAGTCGGATGTCATTGTGGAAGGTAGATAGACAGCAATGACATACAAGACTAGATTGTGGTGTTGGTTGATGACAGAATCTCATTAGTCATGATATAGAGATATCAAACTAAACACATAGGTACTTGTTAGAGAACAAGTGTACCAGACAGACCCACTGTGAGTTTGACACATGGAACCATGACATGGTAGTCACAGTCTGTACTCACAGTGATGGTGGTGAATGTGATTCTTAGACCTAAAATCACTACACTCAACACATGTCGTTGGGTACACTTTGACATCATCAAACGCAGTCCTGAAACATGGGTTGTTATAAAGGTGATGATTGGGTGGCTTTGACACATGGGGCTTTTGAGGGGTGAGTGATAGATATGGGATTTGTCCCTCCTGAGGAAGTTTGATATCCAAGGCCACTTGATGAGTAGGATTGAAATAGGCATGCGCATGCATGTGTGAATCATTATGTGATATTGATGTCATACATATCTCTTCCAATCTACTCTGAGATCAAGAAAGTGAATGAACGTTGACAGGATGATTGTTCCATGCCTCGAGTTCATTCAGGATATCAGTGACAAAGGAATTATACATTCATTGTAACACCATTCACGGATTGTAGGATTGAAAGTTGTTCTCCAACTTTCTACTTTCACTTGGGTAGAACTAATGTGTGACTAGGCACCGCTCTTTTCTTGTGAAGTCATAAGTGTTATGGACTTTCACTACCAACGTGAAATGGACCTGCAGGGTCACACACATAGGATTTAACCTGGAAGAGGATTTTTGTCCACAAGCAATGTTTAGATTGATTACTAAAGGAGTTTAGTAGTTCAATTAAACACTCAATTGATTGATAGCTCAAAATCATAGTGTTCAAGGTGTTGGACAGATTGATTAGAGTATCAGATTGATTGAAATCACAATTGACTGATTCTGCACAATCTGCACTCCCAACCGATCGGCTCAGCTTAGTGAACCGATCGGCTCAGCTTGGTGAACTGATCGGCTCAAGTTGTGAGTCGATCGGCTCATGGACAGGATGAACGATTGCTTCAAGTGTTGAAACGATCGGTTCAACTATTGCAACCGAGCAAGTTGGGAAAGTAGGATTGGTGAGAATTTTCCTTGTGTTTCACTTGCCCAATTTGATTGGAACAAGGATTGGTATTTGATACCAATTAGAAACAAAAGAAGGAAAGTCAACCGAGAACTGATCAGGACCACGAACCGATCGGTTCAGAAAGTGAACCGACCAGCTCATGGGTCCCAACCGATCGGTTGAGTGTCAACTGACCGGTTCAGGTCCCCAACTGACCATTTCAGTTGTGAAACGATCGGTTCGGGTTGCGAGTTGGTTGTTTTTGTGGAAAATCTCGAACCCTTCTACTCCTACTTTTAGTCCCGCATTGCCCGGGATGGAGAACCCTATCCCATGACCCTCCTATATATATAGGGGTATTGGGGGCTTCTCAAAGAACAACTCAGTGCAACCAGTTGCTCTGCAAAGTTGTCATTCTCTCTGGTTTTGGTAACCGAGAGAGCCTGAGCAAGTGCTACCCAAAAAGGGAGGTGCAGCAAGGGAAAGACAACTGTAGTTGCAACTGGCAGCAGGAGAGTGTGTTGGCGACTAGTACGTCAATAGGAGGGTGCGACTCCTTCCAACTCCTTGTGGGACAAGGAGTGTGGAGTTCCAGGTGGTCCGTGTGGACTACTTCAGAGGCGGGAGGTTTCTGCCGCTCAGGAGGACAACTGTCAACCCCACAGTCTGGTGTGACCAGGAGTCGTCAGTCCCGGTGCGACCAGGATCTGCACAGACACCGTCTAAGACCGGAGTTGAAGACTGCGCAAGGCACGAGGTATTGTCGCCGAGCAAGCCTCGGGACAAGGTATGATTCCACAAACCATCTCTTTTCTATTATATAGACGTTGACGTGTTTCCTTGTTCCGGGTTTGGGGGAGAAATTTTTGTTTCCGCTGCCTTCTCTGCCTCCTCTAAAACCCAACATCATCCCCCTTGGAGGAGGGAGATCTCCCTACATCAACTAGGAGGTGAATAAGAAGGATCTACTTCGAGCTCCATGGAGTCCTATCCCGTTCTTCTCATTTCTTTTATCTTTTCTTTGAGCATGTCTAGCTAAGCCCCTAGTGGTGGGCTATTTGGGGTTAACATGTGACTTTGATACCATATTGGGGGAAAATAACTTGTAATGAACATAATTTAATTCTATGATGATTAGCTCTTGCTTCTATCTCATTTCCCATTACCTTGCATGTGGTTTGTGCTTTTAAACATAAATTGCTTCTTTTTGTGATTCTTGATGACACTTAGCTTCTAGGGGAAATTGGAATGTATGTGGCAATCTTAGGAATGGCTCCTAGGTCCAATTAGTGGATCCCTAGCTAGCTCCCTTTGTTCCTACATACATATCCCTTATTCTACAAGTGAGTGTGAGATCTGAGTAGCTAGTGTAAGTGTGATTAGTGTAATTTCTTAGAGCTTCCTAAAGGCTACAAGGCAAGTAACATGAGGTGAAATACCCTCATCTCTACTCCCATTCCTACCATTGGCTCTCAATTTCCCATATACCACTTACCCTAGAAACCTAGACTATATGGTATATTCTAATAGCAACTTCCTTGTTGTTTGGTTTGGTAATCTAGATTGAAATGTGAGATTTGCATGTTATGTTGGCCTTCCCCCAACTGATATCAAATAGTATTTCCAAATGACCCACCTATCCAATCCATCGCTTCAAACTTAACTTGTCATATTAGCTTGTTAGTGCTAGTTTAGCTTAATTTTCATTATTGCCTATAGTCACTGCTTAGTCTTGGTAATTAGGGTTGATCTAGATTCTTGCTTTCTCTAGTGTTTAGCTTAGTTCTTAGTTGCTAATTGCCTTTCTAGAGTAGTGTAGATCATCTTACTCTTGTTTAGTTGATTTCTTAATCTAGTCTCTTAGACCTAACTTGCTTAGGGTAATCTAGGGTTTTTGGTAATCTAGATTTCATATTGCCTTAACGTGCTTGCTTGTTTAGTGTAATCAAACCAAACCCAATTTAAAACCCTCAACCTTAATCTTTGCTTTAGAACATAGTAAATGCTAACCCATCTCTAGTGCCCCCTCTCTCCCTGTGGATCGACACCCTTTGCTTTCCTCTCATCTATGATATAACATGACCCCGTGCACTTGCGGTAGCATATTTTAGTGTTGTGAGTAAACCTTGATGGGGTACTTAAAAATTTAAAAGATCACACGTGTGTGTAAAACCACACCACTTATTGCTTTTCTTAATGGTAATTGTATGCCTTATAGATAGATATTCTCTTATCTATATATTCTTGATCATAAATTGTTCATATTATCCTTGTTTGTTCTACATGTTCCTAGTTTTAATGCCTTATTCTACTTTTTTTTGTCTATTTTCACAAATGTGTGTTTTGTCACAAATAGTAGCCAATGATGAGTTGAAAGTACCTTAATTTGTTCAAAATGCATGATAAGCTATAAAAATAAATTTATATAGCACTATGGTGGCCTAGAATTATATTTGAAATCTTTATGACATGCTCCTTTGTTGGCCAAGTTTTCTCTGGGGAAACTCGATGGCCGAAGGACTGAACACACAACAGTGTCGACCGATTTTACCAAATCTCAAATTTGATCAAAAATATTGTTGCACAGAAATATATATAGTCCGTAGAACGATTTCTCCCTCTCAACTAGAGAAAAATCGACTGATTAGTCACCCTTTCCATTTGTCCTTGAACCCTAGGTCACCCAAAACCCTTTCCCAGCCCTAGTATGCTTCGCTAGACCTTCCCCAACCTTGACCCTAGGCTTGGGTGACCTGGTGCTTCTATTTTCTTCCTTTATTGGTGCCATCTTAATCAAGATTCCGCTCCATGGCATCCAATAGGTGGAAAATAATAGGTCTAGTTGGTGTTCCTTTGTCCTCCACAACTCCTAGGCACATTACATATGACGGTACCTCCTTTATCTCCATTCAAGCGGTCAATCATTACAAGGAGTTGTTGCCTAGCAACCCTTACCCCTTTAAGCCCTTATTAACTCTCAGCAATGAGATTTTGAAAGAGGTTAAGAAGGTGTTTACTAATCAACACATTGATGCTCTTTGCTATGAACACTTATCCTTCAACAACTTCATGTCGAGCAATACCTAGAACTACACCACCTTAGTGCCTTATCCAAATACCCAAGTTGCCTTATTATCCATGATTATGGGGATCACGTTTCAAATCTCTAAGAATTCTTTGAATACTTACTTATCTTGTTCCTCATCAAACTGGATGTCTTCCTATCCTACCTACCAAGTCCTCCTTGACCCTGAAGCCTTCTACTAGAGTTCTGACCCCGAGTTGACCCTCTAAGATGTTCATAAAATCTTGAAGAAGCCTAAGGTCCCATTTAGGAAGAAAGCGATCTTACCATCTTCTTCATTGGATATTAAGACTCGCTTGGTTTCTCTCCTACTTAACTACAACATCCATCTGAAAAAGAATAATACATATATTGCAAAAAATTGGGTAGTGATCATGTATTGTCTTCTTCAGAACATTTGTGTCAAACGGGAAAGATACATTCTACATCACATGACTTGTGTTGACATAGAAAAGAACACTAGAGACTCCCTCCCCCCATCTCAACCTGATTTGTGGTGTCTTTCAACATCACACTAACCAATCCCTTTTCAAGGATCTTGCCTAAAAACCCAATAGGAAAGAAGTTTACGTCAGTGACACCACAGTCAAGAAATCCTTTCACCCCACCTCCTCTACCCCTATTGCTTGGACCTCTACTTAGCCTCCTCCTAGACCTAATTGTGACTCCTTTTCGGTGTCTAACAAAACCCTCATGGGATACATGATGAACCAACAGGCTTATAACATGCAAGTTCATGATCACCTACACCAAGACATTATTCAGATAATGTCTAACATGAACTTGTCCTTCTCCCATCTACATCCCACCTATAGCCCTACCCATCTACTGACTATGCCTCCTATGCATACAGTCAGTTCCACCAGACCTACCAGCCTTCTGCATCCACAATACCTCCTTCCTATGCTCTGTCGAGTGCCTCTCTACTACTTTCTCTTCCTCATGGCACAACCTCCACACTGATTTTTGGTTTTGATGGGGTTTCTACACCCACATTTGAGAAAGAAAATTCATTACATGCATGTGGTATGTCTTGGGTGGAGAAACATCACAAGTGGCCTACTAATCGCTCCCTTAGACCTCCTGAGGGTGAGGAGATGGCAGATGAGGATGTTGAGGATGAAGTTGAGGGTGATGGTGATGAGGAGGATGATGATGATGGTGATGGCTCTGATGATGATGTAGATTGTGGTGAGAACACACCTGCTACCACTACTGCACCCTCTGATGATGATGAAGACTACCATCATGATGATGATAAGGCTGTCGACATAGGTGTGCTTTATGTTTAGTTCCTAGGTTTCTAGAATGCTAATACATATGTCTTTTTGTAGACTTTCATGTATTGAAAATAGGGCACCATATTTGGGGATTACTATTTTCATATTATGTCATTTTTCTTTGTTGTTTAGTGTTTTTCATCTCGAGAGGACATATCTTTTGTTTTAATCTTATTCTTTCAAACCTTTAACTCTATGTTTTGGTATATGTGATGAGTTCCTTGTGCGTGCTTCCTTATTTTGATGATGACTTAACCATTCCATTCATATGTATCAAATATGTCTATCTAAGATTGATTCCAGGTATTAGGTACATGAAAAGGATCAATTCAATCAAGCCCTAGCTTTATCAAATACAAGCCAAAGTCAATGCAAATGCATTTTTGTGGAAAATTCCCTAAAATACTTAGGAAAATTTTTGTAATCATTTGTATTGATGATATTCTTGTAATTAAGCTGAGAAAAAATCAGGAGCACTTACAACATTTAAGCACTCTAATGACACTTTCCAAAATTCATTGTAGGGACTTTTTTTAGCTGAGTTTCATCTTTGATAAACTTGATCGACACCCTTGATAGATTTTGGGAACTAGCATGGTCGGACGACCGCCACCTCTTCACACTGAAATCAAGTTCAAGCCGTCAGTCGAGTTTCATCCAAGATAAACTCAACCATCAATTCAAATTTGCTTTGTCGCATAGTGCTATTAGTCGAGTTACCTTTATTAAAATTTAGTTGTTTGCACTATACAGAATGTGTAGAAAAAGTGTTTCTAGTTGTTGGAGTGTTGCAAAATTCAAAAATAGATATGTTGCAACACCCTAAATGACCAGAATTTGTTCCAAAGTACTTCTACTGGCTAGTAGACACCCCAACTATAAATAGGCACCCTTGGGCTTCATCCCATGTTAGTGGATTTGTCTACTAATAGCCCCTTTCTCTCTTTATTTTATGACACATCAACATCAATTCAAGTGAAATAGGTTATTTGTGAGAAAGCTACTTCGTTGTACTCCTTGTGAAGCCCTTAATATTCTCTTTCTCAATCCATTCTCTTAAGTGGTGATGGTCAAAGATTGTCCTTGGTGAAGGTGATGCCGAAGGCTGAAGATCCATGAGGAGAGTAGGTAATTCCTTCAAGGTAGAAGACTTGTTGCAAAAGGGGAGCTCCTTGGTGAAGGTATCCAACTCGTTGCAGAAGTGGGTAAGCCCTTGTAGAGGTTGAAGACTCTTTCTCTGAGGATAGGTAAGACCTTGTAAGGTTTATTAGATCCTTTAATCCTTAAAAAGGAAGGCTATGTAGCCTTTCCCTAAAAAAGAAAGGTTTTCTTGTATCTCTTATAATGGAATATAAGGAAGGCTCAATGGTTGCAAAATCCTAGATTATAGACCTCTCTAGGTAGTGGATGTACACTCCCCTATTTTGGACTTTGGAACCACTATACATAGCTTGTTCTTTATCTCATTCAATCTCTCTTATCCTTTCTATGTATGTTAAGTTGCACACATGTTTCATATTTGCATCTTATCTCTTAAATTAATTTCAAGGTCTATGAATTTGGTTTAAGTGTTTTAGCTTTATTCAACTCCCACCCCTTCTATAGCTCATTAATCCAACAATGAGTTCCATGGTCACATTATGACTTAAATTGTAACAACCCCTCCTATTATCCCCAATTAAGGTGGATCAAAAGGAAAAGGGACATTATCATATTTACAAGATCAAGGTTTTGCAACTATTTAAAAATAGTTATTAATTCCATTGAATGGAAAAGAGTTTGATACAAAATGAAAGATAAACTCTCCAATGAGGATTTACATGATATGTGAATATATTGTTTGCAACTTTAAATAAAAACTATCAAACTAAATCCTCCATGGTAAATTTAAGCATCTTTCCTTTTGGTGCCTTCTTCTTAGGATGTCCATTTTGCATAATAAGATCAGTTTAACCTAAAACATCATGAAACAAAACAATGATTAGTATATAAAGATATACTAGTATCTGGGGAAAACAAAATATTCACATGTAGGTGTAGCAATATAATCAGCCATAGTAACAATTATGATAAAAAAAAATTAAACAAGCTTTTGCTTGTTTAAACCTCGCCACCCTTATCCTCTTTTCTCAATGGTGTGCCCCCTCTGTAGGGGAGCCTCTTTATGGGGAAACCTCTCATTAGGGTTTTGGTCCTTGTAGTGGACATTTCATAACCTTCCCAAACACAGTCTTGGTTTCATATATGGGCCTTCCTTTCTGGGTTTGACCTGAGGTGATTCTCTTTTCTTGGCTTGATCACCAGTCATCCCCATGATGAATTTATTCACCCCAAGATATTTAACTCACTATATATGATACATGGTTTGAGCGGGTCTCATTTAAATAAGATGATATCCATGATGGATTCATAGATTACATGAAGTAAATAAATAAGCAAACAATCAATTGCAATCCAATCAGGAAAACTTTAAGAAACCACGTAAGTCGGTTAAGTTGATTATTCATTGGCATTACCACATACCTTTCTTAGATCTAACGTAACATCTAGGTAAATAGGTGCAATAGAGAATAAGTAAGAAATCACCCTGGAATTAATGCATAACACCCAAGTATTACTATTTTGTCATAAATTCATATTAAGAATGACTTGGTTTCCAAGTTAGAGTTTCAAGGTCAAATTAGGGTTTCATTAGGGTTTTGGCTTTCATAACCCTAATTAAAACTTTTAATGCATTTTTCAATTATAAACCTTAATTTGATGTTATATGCATCATTAATATCAAATTATGTCAAAGTTGTCATTTTTATCCAAAAAGACCAAACTTTATCCATCAAAGTCATTTAAGAATATTTTGATCATTATAACAAAGAAATTAGGCTTTCCGTGTTTTTAATACATTAAAGTCAGTAACTTTCGGCACTTTTAGAACTCAAAGTAGATGTAGCGTTCTTTATGGGGAAGAATACAAGAGGCTAAAATCAAAGTGGAGATTAATGAATGGCTGAGAACGAAACCACCAAAAGAATATGTCAGTCCAGCTCAAGCTCCACCTAGAGCCCCACCATGGTGATGATATCAGCATGTCAAGCCATCGACATAAAACAAAGGCGCTTGTCGGGAGGCTACCCGATCAATAATTTCATTTTTACTTTTAAACTTGAATGAGAAAATTTCCTTAATTTTGTTTTGTACTTTTTAGAAATTTTTGCACTAAATAAAAATCACATCGCGAGATGCTACCTTAAGTTTTGACTAGTATTCATTTTTTGAGATTTTCAGATGGAGGATACACGCTGATTAGAACGCAACCACATATGGTGGTCCAACCGACATGAATTTTCCCCTCCATCTCGGATTTAGAGTTTGCTCAGGATGAGAAAATTTTTAAGTTTGGGGTGGAGGGTGGGTGGTACATACTTTACTTTCCACCTACACCCATCTATTTTAGACTTAAGATTTTATCGTTGCATTTTTTAGCAAAATTTTCAAATTTTCAAAGATTTTGAACAGAAACTTCATGAAGCTTTGACGCTTTTTGTTTCAATAATAGCCATTACCTAGCTGGCTAGTTTCTCTCTCCATGCTTTTCTTTTCATCATTATACCCTCCTTATTGGAAGCAGATCCTCAATAGGGCCATTTTCTAAAAACTAGCCTATTGATTGAAATCATCTTGTGAAGCTTATGAATCCTAACATCATGATCATTCTGCAAAAATGGCAAGTGTCTTTCTAACTGATAGGGATCAAACATGTCATGCTTTCTAACTGATAAGTAGAACAATAACATGGAATCTCCATCGGATCCTCATCAAGACATTATTTGAGCAGAGTACGATAAAGAGAACTACCTAGTGTTCTGAATTGTAAATCAAGTTGCATTCTGATCTGAACTCTCTTCTACACTTCTTCTACCATCTTCGTACCCCTCCATCCATATAAAGGAAACAAAAATAGCCAAAATAGTGCCAAACCCTATGTTCGGGGTGGCACACCACCTCCCTCTATATCCGCTTCTTCCATACCCCTCACTAATAAATACGGGCATACCACCAAGAAAAGATGCCAATGTGTACACAAAAAGAAAATGCAATCTCGAGTCGAATAGAGGAGAGATTTGCACAAAAAATGCAATCAATGAAATTGCAATCGTAAAATAAAAATCTTGAGTCTAATAGAGGAGAGATTTATTTCTTCCTTCCATACCACCATTCACTCCCTTTTCCACCTAATGGCACAATGAATGCCCCCACCATCCTGAAATACACCAGTGTCAGATCAGGTGTACACTTGTTGTTCTGTGGGTATCTCTGGACTCCTACAAAACTCTTAGAAATGTTTGTCGTTAGAATAAGTGAGGAGGAAGTGATGTTGGAAAACAAACTCGGGAATGAAGATGTGGTAAGATGTGTTCAGTGATCTCAGGAAGTTGAGATGGTTAGTTATACTGAGCAGAAAGGAAACAATCGTGATGTGAAGAGGAAGCAATCACATGATCCGAAAGTATTCATTTCATGACTATTTCAGATTTTGTGTTTCTCGAGGATGAGCAACGTTTAAGTTCGGGGTATTATGATGAATCCAAATTCATCACGATTTTTAGTCACCATTTTGGGCCCATTTCGACTCAATACATTCAATTTCATCTCCTTAAATCTTATAATGTGCAATTTTTCTTGGTTGATCAAATTATCAAATTATTAACTAGTTTTATATGAATTTCATGAAGATCATGTACAGCCAGCACATTTGATCCTGAATATGCGATTTCAGCCAATCGGTTTGCCCGAACGATCTTGTGCATTCAGTCTCGACCAAACAGTCTTGGTCCATTCAGTTTACACCCACACGGTTTGTTCTTCTTTCTCCAAATGGTTTCACCTATACGATCCTCCTCGCGAACAACAAATGGTCTTGAGACCACGCATGCCCAAACGGTCCTCAAACCGTAAGAAGCAAACAATCTCCAAACCTTTTGGGCAATCAATCCCCAAAACTAATTGGAACTCACCGGTCTTTAAGACCATTTGGACACTAAAACCCCAACGCTCGGTCCTCAAGACCATTAGGCTATATGAGGGCACAAAATCGATCGGAGACAGCAAACCGCGAGAGGCATAGACCGTTAAGCAGTGATCGGTCTCCAAACCGATTGGAGGCCATCGATCCACGAGACCGGTTGGGCGCAAGACCGATTGCCCAAGATTGTTTGGGTGCACGTCAAAACCGTTAGAATCCAAGACCGGTTGAAGCAACAGTCTCCAAGACCGTTTGGATTTGAGTCCTCAAACCATTAAGATGAAGACCGGTTGGAGGCATTTAACTCCAAACCATTTAAACTCAAAATCATGTGAAGTGGACTCCCATCCAAACCATTCAAGACTCGACCCAAGTCTATAAATAGGACCAGTAGGGTCCTCATTTGGGCATGGGACCCAGGACGCCGACAGGATGCCTGAATACAGGTTCGGTCCACTTACATCCACGCCATTTCCACTTCACTTGCTGCACCTGCTGCGAGCAAGGAGATTGAGAAGAGAAGGAAGGTGGAGAAGAAGATCTGCCCGGTCTACCTTGGTGGTTCTTCCTCCTCATCCAGATATTCTCCGACATGACATAGAAGACCACATCATCTTCACCAAGATGTGACTACCTTCTACATCATGCTCATGGTGGAACCTTCCCTCTCTCTTGTTCTTCTTATTTCTCACATCATGAGTGAGTAGTTCCTTTTCGCTGGGGTGCGGGGACTAGCCCCGCTACCCATGCAAGCATGTTCTCTTGTTAAACATTCCATGGAAATGTATATAACTTTTCATTTCGTCGTTAATCGTTAACGTTTGTAGATTGATTACCTGCTTTCTTTTATCTTGTTCTTCCCTTTGTTGTGAGAACTTCCATATGTAGGGTAGAATGTCGATCAATGAGGTTGACTCCCAAACTAGAAATAGAATGAGATTCCTTGAGGTCGTAAGTGTATGATCCGTGAGGGGATGAGCCATCTAGCCTACGGTGATGCTTTTGTGACTTAAACATCCCTCGGGGAGGGATAAAACTTTAGTTGGATATTTGTATCTTCGTTGTTAATTGTCGATGTTTTCTTGTAGATTAATCACCTGCTTGCCTGTCGATTAACGCGGTTGACTCCCTGACTAGAAATAGAAAGGGATTCCTTGAGGTCGTAATTGAAAGTTTCATAACGTTGCTTTCTCCTAAAAGGATATATAACAATTTGGATATAAGGGATCTATATGTACATCAATGCATTCATGAGTAAGGTTCTATTTGTTTACAAACCAAGGTTCAGATACATTAGTTCAGCTAATGCGGGACTCTTAGCCCTTGGATGCCATCTAACAGTAGTGAGTCCCATACCTCCAACTAAACAGAGACGTGGGTTACCTGGACTGCGAGGTAGTGCCCCACATCACCACGATCACCCTTCATGGGGTGAGGGTTGGGGAGCAACTGGCTTTTAGCCTGGGCAGTTTCGTAGACCTTTGTTTGAGCTGTTTAAGGGAGAGATGAGGGAGATATACCTCTCTGTCTTGACTGCTTTCTCCATGACAACAGTAGTGTCGGTGAATATGCCTGAACTGCGAGCAGAAGAAAACTGTGGTGAGGGGATGATCTCATAGATGATCGTTGGTTGGATACCATCCTCACAGAGGCACTCAGTTGGTAGGGGTCGTGAGCCGGTGCCCAGACGACTTAGAAGAGGAGAACACATCACAATGCTTAGGCAAGAAGTAGGTGCTTGGGGATGACTGCACACCATAGACCTTCCCTAGGGCAGTAGTGCCTTGCTGACAAATAGAGCCTATGGTCCCCTACTGCTTTTCCGCAGCAGCCGCAAGCGGCAGCAAGCCCACAAAGATGTAGATCGGGAGGTGTCAAACCCTCATTACGGAGGCTGTGTGACAGAGAATATGGGAGTGGGCTTGGAGATAGGGAGGTGTCGCGAAGAGCTAGGTGCACAGATCAGACCGTTCTGATGGCGGAGATCACAACAAAGATGACGACAGTTAGTGGCGGTGCTCTCAGAAGGTGAAACCTCACAGTGACGCCAACCAACAACGGGGTTATCACGACCATGATGATGACCCTTCAGTTGCAATCCACCTGAAAGGCTGGCGGCGTGGAGCAGAGCCAGTGTGGGTGGCTTCGTAGACCTCATGCGGGTGTCGTGCAGATCGCGTTCACGCTAGGTGAAGAGGGAGAAGCTAATGGAGCTCCATCTTTCTCGCCGAAGATGCTCTTCACGGCAATGGCAGGTGCACTCTCGCATGAAGGGTGAGATCCCTGGAGCCCTTGGCGACAGCGGCCATTCCAGGAGACGACGCACGCAGGCATTGTGAGAATAAGAAAGAACAGAAAGAAGTGAACTAAGTCCAAACCAGGTGGACCAGTTCATATACAGAAAGGAGCGGTTATTCTCTAAACCAAATCGGCCTGCAACAAGAAAAGGCAGTGGTAGCTTAGTTACACGTGGCAGGATACGATTGGCTAAAAAAGGTAAAATCCTAGAAAATGCTTAGTTCTTGTATAATTCATAGCAATTAGCTCGATGATAAGAAAAATACATATAATATACCAAAATTCTCAGAAAAATGAATAGAATAACTTGGAATCATAATATCAGTCTTTTGAAGCTTAAAAATCAATGATATCATGTAAGTTGTGATATGCTAATATCATGGATAATAAATACCAAACGATGGCCTAAAATTATGAGAAAATATCAGTAAATCTATATTCATGCTTATAATCCATATATGGTCAGTTATTATGATGTTAATGGATGAAATCATGCAATTTGCTTCATATGGCTATCTTGGGCTAATAACCCTAAATAAAATGTAATAAATACATACATGCTCAATACATAGTGAAATATATAGAGTAAGTTCGTATCAGTAATATGAAGCTAAGATGTGACTCGGATATCAAGTACATGCATATAATTCATGATAATATGGTGATGACTGATAATATATGGTCTTGAAACCCAAATTGGAGTAATGCATGTAATCTAGGGTAAATATGTGCACATAATTATGTACAATCAAATAATCAGATTATTTATCTTAATCTGTAACATAATACCAGTAAAATGATCCCAAGTCAAGAATACTAGTAACAATGAGAATATCCTAATGAACCAAGCTAAACCCTAATGGACATAACTAGGGTTATGATAGCGATGAGAATCTGATGATTATACATATGATCTTGTCTTTATCAGGATTTGACCAAGATATAGTTGACATGAGAATATGTGGTATAGATTGTGATATCTTTGGAAGGTACACCATTACCTCTTACTTGGCTTATTATACAATATGCTTGTGTTATATGTGTAGTATAATACTTGGCATATGATATTGGATGAAAAGATTGTTCTTGAATGATATGTTGCTTGATTTTCCATATTTATGTCTATAAATACATGAAGCATAAAATATTTGATCTGTCATTGATAGAACTAAACTCTTTGGTAGTACAGTGCATTGTAATGATCACAAACTCCTTGGGGGTAGATCATAAGGCATAAAAACATCAAAGCTCTTGGTGGCAGATGTACAAGATATGTAATGATCACAAACTCAGTAGGGGTAGATCATAAGGCCTAAAAACATCAAAGCCCTTGGTGGAAGATGTACGAGATATATGATGGAAATGTGTTTAAAATATATGTGTTCTCTTTTGTTAATAAACACCTTTGTGCAAGTATATGCTTTTTCTTATGTTTCTTTATAATTGCCAAGTATTAATTTTATCTTATTGTCAAGATATGATGAGAGGTATATAAAAGACACGTAGGCGTACTCAGTACAATATTCTTGAATATTATGTTGACGTGTACCACATGTAATCTTTTGTTTAGGTTGTGGACATATGATCTTGAAGATCCAGGATATTTGAGAGTTGTATGGTGAGCTGATGTACAGGTGGACTTGTTCTCGTAAGATCCTGTTGTTTAGTGGCAGTACATGTATATGTAAAAGTTTTCTATTCAATGTGTAATATCAAATGTTGTAAAAAATCATGTTGTAATTATATGTTGAATGGTGAACATGTGTGTATGGTTTTATTAGTGTTCACGTACATGTGCTACTGATTATTTCCTGTGACGTCCCCAGATTTTCTAAAACTTAATCTGATGTGTGACGTCCAAATTGAAAGTTCATATCAGTAATCTGAAGCTATGATGTAACTCGAATATTAGTTACATGAATAGAATTCATTATAATATGGTGATGAATGATAAAATATGGTCTTGAAACCCTAATTGGAGTAATGCATGTAATCTAGGGTTAATATGTGCAAATAATTATGTACAATCAAATAATCAGATTATTTATCTTAATCTATAACATAATACCAGTAAAATGATCCCAAGACAAGAATACTAGTAACAATGAGAATATCCTAATGAACCAAGCTAAACCCTAATGGACATAACTAGGGTTATGATAGTGATGAGAATCTGATGATTATACATATGATCTTGTCTTTATCAGGATTTGACCAAGATATAGTTGACATGAGGAATATGTGGTATAGATTGTGATATCTTTGGAAGGTACACCATTACCTCTTACTTGGCTTATTATACAATATGCTTGTGTTATATGTGTAGTATAATACTTGGCATATGATATTGGATGAAAAGATTGTTCTTGAATGATATGTTGCTTGATTTTCCATATTTATGTCTATAAATACATCAATCATAAAATATTTGATCCATCATTGATAGCACTAAACTCTTTGGTAGTACAGTGCATTGTAATGATCACAAACTCCTTGGGGGTAGATCATAAGGCCTAAAAACATCAAAGCCCTTGGTGGCAGATGTACGAGATATGTAATGATCATAAACTCTTTAGGGGTAGATCATAAGGCCTAAAAACATCAAAGCCCTTGGTGGAAGATGTACGAGATATATGATGGAAATGTGTTTAAAATATATGTGTTCTCTTTTGTTGATAAACATCTTTGTGCAAGTATATGCTTTTTCTTATGTTTCTTTATAACTGCCAAGTATTAATTTTATCTTATTGCCAAGATATGATGAGAGGTATATAAAAGACACATAGGCATACTCAGTACAATATTCTTGAATATTGTGCTGACCTGTACCACATGTAATCTTTTGTTTAGGTTGTGGACATATGATCTTGAAGATCCAGGATAGTTGAGAGTTGTATGGTGAGCTGATGTATAGGTGGACTTGTTCTCGTAAGATCCTGTTATTTAGTGGTAGTACATGTATATGTAAAAGTTTGCTATTCAATGTGTAATATCAAATGTTGTAAAAAATCATGTTGTAATTATATGTTGAATGGTGAACATGTGTGTGGTTTTATTATTGTTCATGTACATGTGCTACTGATTGTTTCCTACTAACTCCTTTGATTTTCTTCTTCTTAACCTAGTATGGGGTGTTTAAATTGGGATTCTTGCTGAGGTGAGGTTTCAATTTGGACGTCACACATCAGATTAAGTTTTAGAAAATCCGAGGACGTCACACTAACATTTATGCATGGCATCGATAACATACCTATCTAGGGCATGTCATATCTACATTTGCAATAACATAACAACATATGTATTTCATGATAAGTATTTGAGTTAAAAAATATGAATCTCATAAACAATGCATATATGCATGTAACATAATATTCAGATAAAATCCCACAATATCACATGAATCATTTCAATCAGCCATTTACTACTAAATTAGATATGTATACTTGTAAAAGCATACTACATTGGGTTTCCATCCTTGATTACTTGTTGTTCACATGATATGTATTGTGAAAATCAAATACTCTATTTGTCCATATATCAAATCAAAGAGATCAAACATGTAGAATTATATGCACTAGGAACATAAGTAAGATCATATTAGCATACATCCGAATTTCAGCTTTAATGTTGTTCAAGCACCCGAATAACTTGAAAATTCAGATCTTCAGAAGATTCTCAATAAACTTCTTAATTCTGTAGTATTCAAGATACGTGGATATCTATATCCATGTCATCATATAAATGTTTTCAGATCATAGTTGGAACATGAATTGAAGTATTCTAATAATTGAATTCAAGAGCAGTTCTTTTCATTTATTGTCATCTAGGGAGAAATTGAGAATATAAATTAAAACCATCTAATTGAGTACAATTGACTGAAATATTCTTTTACCCACTCACCCTAAGATGTAAAACAACTTTAAAACGTATCCCATATATGAAAATATCGAATCCATATCAAAACCCTAGCAATCGCCACTTTCTTCTTCCTTTCAACTCGAAAACCCTAGAATTGAAGATTAGGAGAGAGAGGGAGAAAAGGACTTGATTTGATATGATTTCAAATCCAATCAGGGGAGGGACCGAATCTTGACATCTGAGAGAAGATTCACCAATAAACTATATCCAAAGAAGCTAAAATTACATGATTTCATCATTCCTCAGACCACAAAACCCTAGGTTAGCATCTCCATCACTTTCTCCTCTCAAACCCTAACTCTCCCTCTCTCTCTAGGATTTTGTTTCTCTGGATTGAATCATGAATTATGATAGATCCTTATGTGTTAGGTTGACCATATAGAGCAATTGATCTGCTTGGGTCAATTGCACATTGACCCCTCACTATACTTTCTCTTATTTCAGCTGAATTTTCTATCATAAAAATATTACTATAATTCGTCTATTGATAAGGTCTAAACGCATCTAAAAATTATGAAAATTTTACATGTTATTTAGGATTGAGTTTCAGATTTCCAATTAAAATTTCAGATCATTTGGAGTTACCAATAAATAAATAAAAATAAAACACTACACTACTGAAAAGCACTCTGTCATCATTTTGGTCGAAGTATAGTTCAACCGCGAACCACATTCAAAGAACACTCAAATATTCTTATTTTTTTCAATATGAATGATTGCGTTATCCATATCATATCAAAAATATAATTAAATAAAAAATTTGTAGAAAATATGAAAAATTAGTTACCACACTGCTATCCTGATCAAATTCCATATTCATGTACTATCAAAACCCTAATTTTTGCCGATTAGGGTTTACATTTCTCAAACCCTAATTCTTCAAACTAAAATCATAGTTAGAGTTTCTTCTTAGGTTTGAAACAACACAATTGATTTACTATAATTAATCAAGTCTAAATGATGTTCAATCTAATCAAGCATGTAATCATTCAGGTAAACCCTAGTTTACCAATTAAGCACAAATGTGGTCATAACAATTCTCACCCCCTTAAAAAGTTTCATCCCCAAAACATAAATACGCAAACAAAGTATATTCAAAGTTTATTTTAAGCTTCTAAAATCTTACATGTCATTACATTCTTGTATTTTATACATGAATGTAGTTTTCAATGTTAAGTACTTTATTTCATTTCTAATCACAACATGTTAAAACAGTTCTCAATGATAACAAACAAATTCTCTATGCCACAATCAATCATAGTAGAGAGAGAAACAAACATTTCAATATTTTCATACGCTTGAGGTGTTACCTCAACATTGATAATATGATCCAACTATCTCAATTTATACGGCTCAATATGTACTATTGTTATGTATTACCTCTAAGTCACAAAAGAGAGTTCACCATGTTGTTTTGAATTTTACTATTGTGCTACTCAAATAGCAAAATAGCCTTGAGTTGGAAGACTAGATTCAACAAAAATTGTACAATACTACTCACGTCATCCCCAGTGGATCATGAATGCATAAGGTGAAGCATCACCATCACATTCCATACTATTCTCAAGAATGAACCCACACATAATTCAAGGTGTAACCATCGAGTTATAGCTATTAGCATTTCAATAATAGTAACAAAGTATTCCATGATTGTATTAGTCATTCAAGGACTATTCATACCCAATTACCATCACTTAGTTATATTAAAGCTAGGTATAACAAGCTATACCTCATTAGGGTTACATATCAATACAATATGGTTATCATCCCTTCTATTCATATGAGTGAATAGGTAAGACTAGCTTATTCAGGGTAACCCTCCATTTGTTCCATCATCATTCAACCCATATCACCATACCACAATTGTATAATACTAAGATGGATTACTGGTATGAATGACTTAAACTATCAGACACCTTTAATTAACATATTGCTTGCACATGTGCAACAGAAATCATATATAAAACAAATTTACATCCCTTAGTATACCTTCAACAAATTATACTTCTAAAAACAAATTCAGATATTACTAAAAGCCATTGTTTTCTCTTATCTCTCTCCTCATTCATTACTACTTACTTTTTGCTACTTATCCTTCTCATTTTAATCATGTAGATTAAACATTCCTAAAATTGAAACATACAAGGTACAAATAGATTATTCATCATTCTTGCTATCACTGCAAGAATTTATCTCATATTGCACTTCACTCATATTGTATTTCTCCTTTTGTTCAAAAAACACTTGTTACATTTCAAATTTATATCTTACTCTTTACTCTGAATAATTTCCATATTATTTATCTACCTTTCAGATTAGCTATCTTCAAACCCTGAATTACTATCAGTGCTAGTTTACTTCTCATAGTGCAAATCTCATGATCTTGTTTTATAGAGATGCTAGTATTCAAGGTCAAATAGCTAGTGACATCCCTTGAACTACTACAACTCTAAACATTCTAGGGTTTGGTCCTTATCAGTATCATGACGTTATTGTGATGTGACTTTGCTCCCTTAATTTAAAATTCAAACTCTGGATCTCACAAGTTTTAATAAAGTCATCTTTATCTTATCGATTGAATTTCCTTTCTCTTACTTGGCCATTCAGATAGATTACATTCTCAATTACCCTGCTAGGGTTTCATCATCATATTGTGTGTCATTATTACATTCACTAGATGTCTCTACCACAGTGGTTATGCATCATATATGATTCATTTTCTTAGCACTTCATTCTCACATTGCTCTAATTAAGGAAGATATGAAAGAGAAGATGATTTTGAGACTTAGAATTCTTATCTTGAAACATTCAATAATACATTTCTCATATGTAGGTTTAATTAATTATCAACAAGGATACTTGACTAATTAGCACTTTCTTGAATCTCACAACCTCTTTCTTTTATAATCTATATTACTCCATTATGTTTCAAACCCTTCTTTACTTTCCATAATCCCCTTACCATATACTACTATTCCACATGTCATCTTTAATTTCTAGTTTTCTCTTATGATCATGTTGCTTCTTTTATGTGTATGATCATGTATACCATGTTGCATATATTTCCTTTTATCCTTCTACTAATGTGAAGTTAAAATTCTAAATCAATCATCTCTCTACTATTATCACCTCATGTTTAATACATTACATATCCTCCATCTTAAATCAAATGGCTCATGCATGGGTGAAACATAGTTTCTCTTTTAATCAAGTTTTTCCTTCCTGAATATAGTCTACCTTTGTATGACTTATTCATTTATTTAGCTACACTTTTGTTCTTCTTTTAGAAACTAATTTGTTGTTCTATAGAGACTTAGAATCCAAAGGAAGTAAGGATGAATGTATTAAACATATTAACAAAGGTATACATTCCATGCTCTCAATTATATCATAACCCTCATTCCTTAATAAAGCTCATTATTTCCAACATTTCTCTTTGTTTCAACTAAGTTTCTTATCCTAGCCTTATGATTTACATGTTCATCTAATTCTCTTTACTTTAACTCTTCTGAAGACTCTTCAATTCTATGTAATTATTGTATAATTAACTCTTTTCTTCTATTTTCCCTTTGCTTTGGAGTACACAAAAGCATTGTACTCGATTATATGATCCATTCCTCATGATTGATTCTTACTAACTTGGCCCTTACATACTTTTCTCATATCTTTTCCATATTTCATATTTGAAGTTCATATAATACTAATCATTAAAATTAATCTGAACCTTATTTCGTGTTCCTTTATTCCTAATTAAGGGTTTCTCATATGAGACCCCAAAGTTGGCTCTCAGATATCAGTTCCAACTGATTCTTAGCTATTCTAATCTTTCCCATTTGTTTCAACATCTTAGTGTATGAACATTCTCACTATGATGTAGGTCTAATTTATCCATAGTCTACTCTTATTATAATTTCAATAGGAGTCATTAGATCCCAGTAACACACCCTGCCAGTCAGACCAGGCCGAACCTACAGTCCTAAAGCCAAGAGCTACTGATGATTAACCAACTCCTTTTAATCTCAAACATGTGGAAAGAATATCCACTTAGGAAAACTCATTTAATCATAACTTCCAGACTACTTGATACAAAGAATATATACAATAACTGAATCACTTCATGATACACAACAATATAAAAGAACCATATATATTCTACAAACTGATAATCTAAATTCATACATATAAGAGCATTTCTATTGATCTCCAATCAAATAAGCAATATAAAGCAAGAGTTGTATCACATTATATGTTTAATCTCTTACTCCTTCATTACTTTCCGGTCTCCTAACTCTAAGATTTCTAGGGTTTTGTGATGTCTGTTGCCAAACATCGATTAAGAATAATGCGGAAGCAGTCGTTAACAACAGATTACTGAAAATCACTAAAAATTTAAACCATTTATAAAGAGATCCATTCACAGCAAAACTCATTCATTCAGAACCAAAGTAAATCATTACATACTGGTTCATATATACATGACATGTCTCATTGCTTCTCGAGGCATACAAGCATTCACTACTCTGTCTCATCTGTACAGAGGTAGTATAAGAACCTCGAGGCTTGAAGCCCAAAATCTCAGATCGAATTATTAAAAGCACTAACTCCTAGGACCCGAGAGTATAGAGATGACTCATAGGACTAACTATACAAAACCAGACAACCAATATCTCCACCTGATGGATCACTACTGTCCTTACTGTTACTTCTCTTCCTCTTCTATAGAGCTTCTTCCTCTTTGTCTACGTCTACCTAAAAAAATGTTGGATTCCACGGGGGTGAGACAATTATAAAAATTGCCCCAGTGGGAGATATAACTCTCCACCAAAACATTATTATTGCAGTTTAATAGAAATAAACTGAGCAGTGGAATCATAAGCTTAACATCAGTTAATTTAATATCTATGCAGATTAGAGTAATATTCTCACTTAAGCTTTTCAGTTGTAACTTGATAAACAACATGTCTAATATTCAATAAAGAATTGAAGGACATTTATAACACTTGTCCATCTAGGATATAACATCAACCAGTGATTCTCGTATTTCAATATTATGCAAATATGCTACACGGCTGATTACATTTTTCAAACATAGTTAAGCTCTGAGTAGATGAGGTATACCGCTCATACTCCAACCGACCATTGCTAATTTGAAATCGGTACCATACATAGGTCAATGGAAGAGCTGGATTCCCATGACCACCCACATCCTGGTCAGTACGGGACCACAAGCAGCACTATGTCAACTGCTAAAAAAAAAGCTTTCCAGGGTATACTGGAACTTCGCTATAGAGTTACATCGTCAACTGCACTCTCATCGGAAATCGAGAGATTTAATGTTTATCTCCATCGACCCGACATTAAATATCATTGGGAGATTAATGATACATCCATCCCAACCATCGGGAGATTTGTGATACATCCATCCCGACACATGAAGGATTGAGAGGTTTAATTTTTACCTTCCATCAATCTCTTCACCAGGACATAAGGATATTTTCACCCATTTACCCATACATATTCATAATATGCGAATTCCAGGAAATTACATAGGAAAACCTGTTTCACCATCACCAACTACTGACGATGATGGATCTATGGTCAGAGCACTACATGAACATATTTCACTTGATTAATTAAGTACATTTTCATATTCTTTTATCATCAGCCAAGTTCTCAAACATAACGCATTATGACAATGCTATAAAGAGACAAATACTATTTTTATCAACTACTTATCAGTCTTTAAAAGACATTGGGAACTCAGTCCCTCTTTTCAATACTGGGAATTCTCATCCCTTCACAATCTCATTATCACAATCATATGGTTCTGGGTATTCAAACCCTTAGCTCATCATTGAGCATTGTTACCACTTTTCCAGGTAACTATCACCATCAGGTCATCTGACCAAGGTAAACATGATACTTGCTATTACAAGCATCACTCATGGTACTTGAGGCCCATTAACTATCTTGTTACCTTTTACCAGGCAGCAAGGTATATTATGGCATACAAGGCCCAATAAACAATAGTGTATTAAACATCATAGCTCATACCTGGCCATGATCACCATTTCAGAAAACCTGCATGGTTAGTGTAGATGATAACAGTAGATTCAGTTACATATCAGTACCATGTAGAACAAATATGGATTCACTATTCAAGGTTAATACCACTATTCCCTTTCTAGGGTTAGGGTTTCCCATTTCATGTCATTTGGGAACATTCATCCCATTACCCAAATCAAGGTTATGGTTTATCACCATCACTATCGGGGACGTTTGGGAACATTCATCCCATTACCCAAATCAAGGTGAAACATTCATCCCTATCAATCATGTCATTTGGGAACATTCATCCCATTACCCAAATCAAGGTTATGGTTTATCACCATCACTATCGGGTTTCCCATTTCATGTCATTTGGGAACATTCATCCCATTACCCAAATCAAGGTGAAAATTCGGGGACGTTACAGATTTCAACCTTTGTAGCTCCATTGATTACCATCACTATCAATCATTGGATCATTGGAACAATCATCACCTTCAATTTCCAAATGATTGAATCACAATAGTTCACCATTCGGTTTTGGGGTTTCATCACCAAACAATTTTGAAACCATTTGACTCCAAATGGTTTCAAGACCGTTTGGGCTCAAACAGTCTCAAGACCGTTTGGGCTCAAACCAGACTCAAAACCACATGGGCACTTAGGACCATTTCCAATCAAATTAAATATAATTTGCACCATTGAATTGGCCATCAATTAGGCAATTGAAAGATTCATCAATCATCACCATTGGATCTCTATCCATCAATCATGAATCAACCTTAAACCCTCCAAATGGTTTTGAAACCGTTTAACCCCAAACGGTTTCAAGACCGTTTGGGCTCAAACGGTCTCAAGACTGTTTGTCCCAAATTATCTTGAAATCATTTGAAACAATCATGGATTCTTTGATCAACTCGATTATGGTTTTCAATTGAAAGATTGTACATACATTGAATCAATCAATTAGGTCCATTGGATCATCATCCAACATGCACTTGAGTTAAGACCTCAAACGGTCAACCTAACCAAATGGTCAACCCTCTTTTGCGGTTTGGAGTCCAAGTCACCAAACGGTTTGCAAAGCGTTTGGTCCCAAATGGTTTGGTGAAACCGTTTGGAACAAAAGTCCAAAACCATTTGCAACTCAAATTTGCTGAGATGTGTGCTTGTGATGATGTCATCACCATCAACCTTCATCCCCACTAAATCTACTGCCATACCCATGTAAGTTGCATCAATTAATTAAAGGTATTGCAAGAAAAACAATTGAATCAATTGAATTGAGAAATTGAGTTCAATAATAATAGTTAAGGGTTCAAGTTATATAACCTGCCTTCAATTGAGCTTTAAAGCTTGGAGCTTCATGTAAACAATGGTGGAAGAAGCTTTTGCAACTCCCCCAAGGCTCGTCCTCAAGTTTTGGAGTGAAAGGATTGGCTAGGGTTGAAGATGGAGTGAAGAAAAGAAGAAATTATGCATTGATTTATGATTTCCACCATGAAATCAAGATGAAAGAAGGTCAAGAAGCTTACCAACAGGTTGGGGGTCTTCCTCCTGGTCCTTCAAAGCTTCCTTGGTCGTTTTGTAAGAAAAGGGTAGAAGTGAATCCGAAATTCCCTTTTTACTCCATGGATAAAGGAGCATATATGTGAATTTTATTGAAAATTCATTTAGGAGAGAGAAAGTAGGAATTATCTCCCCCATATTATTGCCACTTGCCCCCTTCCTTTCCTTAGGGACGAGGCTATCCTCTTTGCCTTTTATTCCTCTAAATTATCCATGTTTTAAAGAAAAGCAAATTAAGCACCTTAACCCTTTTTATATTAATATCCATAAGTGAGTGGATATTTCTTTTTCTTATGATAAGGTGAGTGGAGTTTTCACCTCTTTGAGATATTTCATGGCCCTTGCAAAGAACAAGGACGTCCAAAAATATCTGAATTCAACCATTTCAATTTTGGTTGAAGGTCCTTCAATTATTTTATTTATTCTTGCATTAATTTCAACTAGGGTTTCCATTTATGCTTAAATCTTGATTATTTTAATATCAAGATTCTCTCTCCTTAAAAGAGATACAAATGAGACGCCCCTCTCATTTTCTTTTCTCCACATGATCCCAAGAAATAGTAGGGACCATTTTGAAGTGGTAATTTGCATATTGAACCCTAGTGTTTGGGTAAATTGCACATTACACCAAAACTAGGTTTTAATGCACAAACATTGCTTTATCAGCTCTTTCTTGGTATTCAGGCTATCACAAGCCATACCTCTGAATCATCTTCACTCTCATGATGCTTCAACATATGAGGAACATATTATCATGCACAATTTGCAAATAAACCCCTCAACTTGGGTAATTTGCGCATTAGTCCCAAACAAGCAAAACATTGATTTCAACAATATTCAAAAAGGACTAAAATTGCAATGTAGGTTCCTCTTAGGCCTTAATTATTTTTCAAAAGATAAGAGAAAGCATATAATCACTTTTATTAAACAACACACCTAGGGTTAAAACATAACCCAGGTCAGGGATGTTACAAGTTTATCCACCCCTTACAAGGATTTTGTCCCCGAAATCATCAACGAAAACATCAAGAGAAAAGAGAAGGGTACTTCCTCCTCATATATTCCTCTAGATCCCACATAGCATCTTCAATGCCACGGTGATGCCAGAGAACTTTTGCAAGACAAATGTCTTTCTTTTTCAACTTCTTGATTCTTCTGTCAAGAATCAACACAGGTCCTTCAACATAAGATATATCATCATTTAGTTCTACCTCCATAGGTTGCAGAACTAACTCTGTGTCAGGATGACACTTCCTCAGCATGGAAATATGGAACACCGGATGCAATCTATGCAGATCAGGTGGTAACTCCAACTTATAGGTGACCTTTCCCATCCTCTCAATGATTGGATAAGGCCCCATAAATCTAGGAGCTAACTTTCCCTTCTTTCCAAATCTAAGGATACCTTTCCAAGGTGAGACCTTAAGATACACTCTGTCTCCAACTTAGAATTCTAAGGGTCTATGATGCTTATCATCATATGATTTCTACCGATCCTGGGCAGCTTTCAACTGTTGTTGTATAACTTTAATCTTCTCAGTTGTTTGCTGAACTAGCTCAAGACCCAAAAGTTGGTACTCTCCTGTTTCATACCAACATAAGGGAGATCTACAATGTCTACCATATAAAGCTTCATATGGTGCCATATTAATACTATGCTGATAGCTATTATTATAAGAAAATTCTATCAAGATCAGATGTAGATCCCAACTTCCTACAAACTGAAGGACACACGCTCTAAGCAAGTCCTCCAAAGTTTGTATAGTCCTCTCAAATTGTCCATCTATCTAAGGATGAAAGGTTGTAATAAACCTTAACTGTGTACCCAAAGCTTTATGCAGTCATTCCCAAAAACGACTCGTAAACTGGGGACCTCTATCAGAAATGATAGTAGATGGAACCCCGTACAAACGCACTATCTCATCTATGTATATCTGTGCAAGTTTCTCAGCAGTGTAGGTTGTTTTGACAGGAAGAAAATGTATTGTCTTAGTCAACCTATTAACTATCATCCAAATGGAATCATGACTTTTGGTTGTTCTAGGCAAACCAACCACAAATTCCATGGTTACATGATCCCATTTCCACTGCGGTATAGGCAGAGGTTACATTGTTCCTACGGGCTTTTGATGTTCAGCTTTAACCTACTAACACACTGGACACCGCATAACAAACTCAGCAACATCTTTCTTCAATCCAGGCCACCAATACATATCTTTTAAGTTATGATACATCTTGGTGCTCCCTGGATGCATAGCATACATCGAAGAATGAGTTTCTTCCAGGACTAACTTTCTCAAGTCATCGGCATCGGGTACTATCATCCTACCACGATAAAAGACTACCTGATCCTCTGACTCATGAAAGCCCTCCTATTTCTCACTACCATACTCTGATCTAATCTGCTGAACTACAACATTAGTTTGTTGTGCTTCTTTAAGAGTTCGTTTTATGTGCATCTCAGCTAACAACCCGGCTAACAATGATACTTTTAGATGTACATTGTTTTGCCTCTAGGAGATAAGCATATCTCTCTTAGAGCACACTAAGGAATTCAACTGTGCTTTGTTTAAGGCTGGTGTTGCTGATTTTCTACTTAGTGCATCAACAACCACATTGGCTTTCCCTGGATGATAATCAATTGTACAATCATAGTCCTTGATTAACTCCATCCAGCGGCGTTGCCTCATGTTCATCTCATGCTGTGAGAAGATATACTTTAGGTTCTTATGGTCTGTGAAAATATGGAATGTTTCTCCAAAGAGATAATGTCTCCAGATCTTCAAGGCATGGACCACAACAGCTAGCTCTAGATCATGTGTCGGATAATTCTCCTCGTGTTTCTTAAGCTGTCGAGAAGCAAAAGAAATCACTTGTTTATCCTGCATCAACACACATCCTAAGCCATTCTTAGATGCATCACAAAAGACTATATACCCCTTCCCTTACTCAGGTAGCACTAACACAGGTGCACTTGTTAACCTTTCCTTCAGCAACTGGAAAGAGTGTTGACACTTGTCATTCCAGACAAAAGGAATCTCCTTCCTGGTCAACTTGGTTAGGGGTAAAGCTATTGAACTGAAGTTCTTAATGAACCTCCTGTAATATCCAACCAGTCCTAGGAAACTGTGTATCTCTATTGGTGTCTTTGGATGTTCCCATTGTAGGACAGATTCTACTTTCTTAGGATCAACACGAATACCTGAAGCAGATATTACGTGTCCAAGAAAAGAAACTTCTAGTAGCCAGAACTCACATTTGCTAAACTTATCATACAACTTATGCTCTCTTAGCAAAGTTAGAGCCTGACGAAGATGATGCTCATGTTGTTGAGCATCTCTACTATATATCAGGATGTCATCTATAAAGACGACTACACACTGATCAAGAAAAGGTTGAAAGATTCTATTCATGAGCTCTGTAAATGCAGCTGGTGCATTAGTTAGTCCAAACGACATAACTATGAACTCATAGTGACCATACCTTGTCCTAAAGGCAGACTTAGGTATGTCACTCTCCTTAATATGCAACTGATGGTATCTTGACCTCAGATCTATCTTAGAAAAGATAGTTGCACCACACAACTGATCAAACAAATCATCAATCCTTGGTAGAGGATACTTGTTCTTTATGGTTAATTTATTTAACTGCCTATAGTCGATGCATAAACACATAGACCCATCCTTCTTCTTAACAAAGAGGACCAGAGCACCCCATGGTGAAATACTCGGTCGGATAAAACCCTTCTCAAGCAACTCTTGCAGTTGTTTCTTGAGCTCTGCCATCTCAGAAGGTGCCATTCTATACGGCGTTTTTTCTATTGGTTGCGTTCCCGGGATCAGATTAATTTCAAAATCAATCTCTCGGGGAGGTGGAACACTTGGAAGTTCTTCAGGAAATACATCTTCAAATTCCCTGACTATTGGAACTTAAAAAAGATGAGGGATCTCCATTTTGGTATCAACCACATGGGATAAGAATGTGAAGCATCCTTGTCTCATCAACTTCTCAGCTACCATAGCTGACACAAGACATGTTGGAAGAATATTTGTATCTCCCTGAAAGATCCATGTGTCACCATTATCTGTGAACACATCCTGCTTGGAACCACAATCCAAGACAACTTTATACTTCTCTAAGGTGTCCATCCCAAGAATTATATCGAACCCGTGCATTTCAAGTGGTATAAGATCCACCCAAATGCGATGTTCAGAAAAGGAAAGATTGCAGGGAGAACATACCTCCCGCAACACTACAGATCCCAACAAAGGGGTTTCTAGCAACAAACTATCTGCTCTACGACTGACAATCATGTCGCAGTCGTGAATCACTTCTTGAGTGATAAAAGAGTGTGTAGCACCCGGATCAATTAACAAAGATACAAAGCAGGATTAAGACATATCAGAATAAAATAATTCCATCTGACCTGTCACAACCCTGGGATTGACAACTGCTTCGGGCTGATTCATTCCATAGAATCTAGTCATTTCTTGTTGTTGACTCTATGCTTGATTGTTGGATGTCGACGAACCGGTTTGGGACGTTTGTCCTCGTCCTCTAACACCACCTCCAGACTACTACCTCTGAGAGCCTTGCTGACTCTGCCTCAGTTGCTGGGTCACATTCCTGACTTTTTCAGGACAGTCCCTCACTACATGGCCTTCTCTCCCAAATCTATAACAGGTTACATTTCCCCTCTGTGGTCTGGGTGGTCCTGTTACTGACATTGAGGCTGAGCTGTGAGTTCCTTCGGTGGTAAACTACGGCCTCTACCCTTACTTGACGTCCATTGCGTCTGGGTATTGAACCTTGGTGGTGGTGTAGGCACAGAATACCTTGGTTTCTTAAAAATTCTAGAACTCTATCCTTGGAACTGTGGGTACTCTTTCTTACCCTTAGTCTGTTGCTTCTCAATCATAGACCTTTCTATTTATCTAACAGACTCCACAAAGGTGGCAAACCTCTCCCGGTTCTCCAGAGCAGAAATCGGAGTGGTCAATTCAGCGTTCAACCCCTTCTCAAATCACCAAATTCTCTCCTCATCTGTAGATGCCATATAAGGACAAAACCACAACAGTTCCATGAACCTAGTTTCGTATTCGCTAATGTTCATTTGTCCTTGCCTCAACCTCTCAAATTGAGAGATTTTCTCATCTAGATACGTCTTGGGAATGTATCTAGCAACAAATTCACATCAGAATTCATCCCATCTGATCACAATACCAGGTCTTTTGCCTTCCTCAATGGTCCACTAGTGGCCAGCACTCCCTTTTAGGAGATATACAGCATGCATCACCTTCTCATCATCAGGAATCATGAGGATTCTGAAGGCTTTCTCTAATTCAGTCAACCATAGGTCAGCATCTACTGGGTCGGCTGTACCAACAGACTCTACGGCTCCTACCCTCCTGAGTCATTCAAAAGTCTTACCGGCTCCATGTCTTTCATCATGGGCTGGTGCCCTAGGTGCAGGTAATGGCATCCTATCCTTCATATGGGTCATAGCTGCTATAAACTATCCAAACATATTTTGCAAAGTTGGATTCCCCATATCAGCTTGGTTGAACTGCGGTTGATCAAGTACAGGCTCCTCCCTATCTTGATCTCTTGCACCTCCTCCTGGTGCAGCAATGCTGCTTTTAGCAGCATGTTCATCGTGTGATCCAGACATCCTTAGTTCTTCTACTCCTCCTATATGAGCAGAAGACACTATCAGATAGACTGGAAGACACTAGAACAGACTCAACAACCTTAATCCTATGTCTCTGTAGACTCAGCGAACCTAGAGCTCTGATACCACTAAATTGTAACGTCTGTTGCCAAACATCGATTAAGAATAATGCGGAAGAGGTCGTTAACAGCGGATTACTAAAAATCACTAAAAATTAAAACCATTTATCAAGAGATCCATTCACAGGAAAACGCTTTCATTCAGAACCAAAGTAAATCATTACATACTGGTTCGTATATACATGACATGTCTCATTGCTTCTCGAGGCATACAAGAATTCACTACTCTATCTCATCTGTATACAGGTAGTATAAGCACCTCGAGGCTTGAAGCCCAAAATATCAGATCGAATTATTAAAAGCACTAACTCCTAGGACCCGAGAGTATATAGACGACTCATAGGACTAACTATACAAAACCAGACAACCAATATCTCCACCTGATGGATCACTACTGTCCTTACTGTTACTTCTCTTCCTCTTCTATAGAGCTTCTTCCTCTTTGTCTACGTCTACCTAAAAAAATGTTGGATTCCACGGGGGTGAGACAATTATAAAAATTGCCCCAGCGGGAGATATAACTCTCTGCCAAAACATTATTATTGCAGTTTAATAGAAATAAACTGAGTAGTGGAATCATAAGCTTAATAGTAGTTAATTTAATATCTATGCAGATTAGAGTAATATTCTCACTTAAGCTTTTCAGTTGTAACTTGATAAACAACATGTCTAATATTCAATAAAGAATTGAAGGACATTTATAACACTTATCCATCTAGGATATAACATCAACCAGTGATTCTCATATTTCAATATTATGCAAATACGCTACACGGATGATTACATTTTTCAAACATAGTTAAGCTCTGAGGAAATGAGGTATACCGCTCATACTCCAACCAACCATTGCTAATTTGAAATCGGTACCATACATAGGTCAATGGAAGAGCCAGATTACCATGACCACCCACATCCCGGTCAGTACGGGACCATAAGAAGGACTATGTCAACTGCTAAAAAAAAAGCTTTCCAAGGTATACTAGAACTTCGTAATAGAGTTACAGCGTCAATTGCACTCTCATCGGCAATCGAGAGATTTAATGTTTATCTCCATCGACCCGACATTAAATATCATTGGGAGATTAATGATACATCCATCCCAACCATCGAGAGATTTGTGATACATCCATCCTGACACATGAAGGATTGAGAGGTTTAATGTTTACCTTCCATCAATCTCTTCACCAGGACGTAAGGATATTTTCACCCATTTACCCCTGCATATTCATAATATGCGAATTCCAGGAAATTCCATAGGAAAACCTATTTCACCATCACCAACTACTGACGATGATGGATCTATGGTCAGAGCACTACATGAACAGATTTCACTTGATTAATTAAGTACATTTTCATATTATTTTATCATCAGCCAAGTTCTCAAACACAACTCATTATGACAATGCTATAAAGAGACATGTACTATTTTTATCAATTACTTATCAGTCTTTAAAAGACATTGGGAACTCAGTACCTCTTTTCAATACTGGGAATTCTCATCCCTTCACAATCTCATTATCACAATCATATGGTTCTGGGTATTCAAACCCTTAGCTCATCATTGAGCATTGTTACCACTTTTCCAGGTAACTATCACCTTCAGGTTATCTGACCAAGGTAAACATGATACTTGCTATTACAAGCATCACTCATGGTACTTGAGGCCCATTAACTCTCTTGTTACCTCTTACCAGGCAGCAAGGTATATTATGGCACACAAGGCCCAATAAACAATATTGAATAAAACATCATAGCTCATACCTGGCCATGATCACCATTTCAGAATACCTGCATGGTTAGTGTAGATGATAACAGTAGATTCAATTACATATCAGTACCATGCAGAACAAATATGGATTCACTATTCAAGGGTAATACCAATATTCCCTTTCTAGGGTTAGGGTTTCCCATTTCATGTCATTTGGGAACATTCATCCCATTACCCAAATCAAGGTTATGGTTTATCACCATATTGCCCAAGATTAGGGTTTCATAAAACATTACATAGTATCACCCTAAATTTGAGTTCCACATCACATCAAACATCAGGGTTTCTCATAAAATCACCCTTAGTTAGGGTTTCACATAAATTTCACCCCAAAATAGGGTTTACATTCAATAACCCACAATTAGAGTTTACTATTCATCCCAATTAGGGTTTCATATTCCATTACCCATAATTAGGATTTACTGTTCATCCCAATTAGGGTTTCATGTTCCATTACCCATAATTAGGGTTTACTATTCAATTATCTCTAATTAGGGTTCACTAAACATCCCAATTAGATTTTCTATTCAAGTACCCATAATCAGGGTTTACTATTCATCCCAATCAGGGTTTTGCATCACATTACCCTAAATTAGGTTTACACATATCATCACCCTGGATTAGGGTTACACCCTTACCCTGGATTAGGGTTTCACTTAAATTTTCCCTAAATTAGGGTTAGGGTTCAATAACCTTGTCAATTAGGGTTTATGCACGTGATTAGGGTTTCATGATCTCTTTGCTAAGGATCATACCCTTAATCACCACATGAATCATACTCATGTATAAATTCCATTTTATCATCCTCTCAACTTGATTAGGTTATATCAACCCTTCAATCAAGTACATACAGTTATGATTGACATAGTGTACTAAGTTATTATTCCTATAAGCAATTAAGGTTTATCCCTTTAATGATACTAATCATTTAGGTGATTTTAGGATTTTGTGATAACCTAGATTTTTGAGTTTTAATAACTAATACAATATTTGAGAGACAATCATTCTATGTAGAGTACAAATACCAAATTGAGGAATTGGTAATACAATCATGGATTCCTTCACCAAATCAGGTGTTTTGAGATAGGATAGAGGGCTATGGTGCCTAATTGAATTCAATTATGAATTAATACCCTTACTAATTGATTAAGCTCTCATGAGGCCAATCATTCTTTTAGTGATCCAGTGAGTAGTGAACTAATTTCTTTTGAGGAATTATGTACATATGAATCAATGTTAGATTTTGATGTCAAATAAATACATATTGAAGTTTTAGATCTTTGGTTGATTTGACTTATTGAGATCAAGAATGATACTAGGATATATTAACTTCGTATCACATGAGCCTAGTTGTACATATCTGATAGTTTCCTAGATCCGAGAACTAAGGTGTAGGTGGCCAAGAAGGTTGCCACAATCTGGACTCTTGAGGAACTAGTCATCGTGACGTTCATGCATAATCTACGGAAGTCGTTGTGTTTCACATTGATCAGCATAACACCAGACAACTCCACTCCCTCTCTCACTAGCGCGTCTCCATCCTTCTCATAGAAAGGGGCGAGAGAGGATTAGAAGGACTTAGCAAGTCCTTGCTACAAGAGAGCTCACCACCACTGTCCAGAGACGCCGACCTCAGGGACCGGTCAGTCGACATGCCTCTATTGCCCACCATCACCATGATGCTGAAGCTTTTTGTGAGGGAGATGCGTCTTGTTAAGTTGTCCACCATCAACCTCAGGTGCCATGTGAACCCAATCGTGTCATTACGAGTGGAGGAAGACAACCTCTGCTCCATCGATCTCTGGTCAGATCTAGGCCTCACGGAAGCAACATCTAGACCCACTTGATGTAGGAAGAGGTTGGGCTCATGGGCCCCAGCAACCTACTGAACCGCTATTCGCCATTGCCTCCAGCACCAAGCTACCTAGGTTGGAAGAAGCATGTAGGGTAGACAAGAGATCCAATCTAGGAATGGAGTTCCAACCCCTCTGAGGAGGAAGATCACCACGAAGGTAGCTCCCTCGACACTAGCACAACTTGTCGCAGATCTACGGTGAAGGGCGACACCCATTGGAAGCTGCAGATTGACCGACCACACCCCCAATCCACCATCGTCTGTTTTCTCTACCTTGTAGTGGGGATGAAACCCCTCTTGGGGCGTACATTGCTCCACCACGGGGTGAAGCTCTGGCCACATGATCTAATGGTGCGACTCCACCCAGGGTCTCAGGATGCCGCCGGATCCACCTCGACACCTGCAAGATTTGAGGGGGGCCGCCATCCTCAACAACCACACACGGGTGCCCCTGCTCTGCGGCGGCATCCTCCGTGCGCCGCACTGGACAGAAGCCTTCCAAGGTGAGAGCGTGAGAGGAGGAGCCGATTCTGGAGTCATGTGGCTTGCTTTGCAGCGGCCATTGTAGAGAACCCAGGCGGGTGACGACACAAGCTTGACAGGTTCACTGAGGACGCATCACGCGCGAGGAGAAAGGGAGCCATGATCGTTGATGCAGATGACGCATCACAGCAGCCTGAAGCATGAGCAGAGAGGGTAGCGGCGGGCGACCAAGCATCCTATCCCAATTGCACAGCTCCTAGGAAGCTAGAGTGGAACCCTAGACCAGGAGGATGGAAGCTGCTTACAGAGGTGTCGAGCGGAGAACTGACGGAGAAGGCATTGCCATCACGCGAGGGAGAAAGGGGCAAGTAGGGAGAGCCCTGAACCAGCCAAATCACACCGAACCAGATCTAGGCCAGTGAACCAGACTGACCGAGCCAAGGAAGGATTTGCACCACTTCAGGGACACATGGCGAACCTTGATAGGCTGCCAAAGGTAAATATATCCAATTAATTTCTAGATCTTCAATAATTCGTAGTAATTAGCCTGATGATCAGAAAAATACAAATAAGATATCAAACTTCTCATAAAAATGAGTAGAACAATATGAAATCCTAATATATGTCTTTTGATGAATAAAATATGCTGGTAATATGCAAGATGCATTATAAGCTTTTCATATACGATAAATATCAAATGATGGAATAAAATTATGGAAATGTTTCAGTAACTCCTAGATATGATATATAATCCATATGTGGACTCTAATCTAAGTAATACACCTAGATAATAGATCTTTTTCTCATTAATCTGTTACATGTTTTAAACTCATTTTAATTTTAGAAAATAGGTCAACCATCAAAAAAAATTATGAAACTTGCATCATACCCTAATTATGACCTTTAGATCAGTATAAAAATATTAGAGACAAGTTTCGGTCAGCTTGAATCTAGGTTTGGCCAAAACCCTAATTTAGACCTAAAATACCTAGAATATGTATGAACCATGTGTTAATGATGAATAATTGTTATTAATCAGGTCATGGACAAAGTTGTAGATGATCATGGATGTCTAAAGAATCTCTTAACTCAGGTACGTGGTCTTATAAGTATAAGACTAGATTTCTTGGTTTCTTATGATATGTAATATCATGAATGCTATTATTTGGATATTCATTGCTTGGTTGAACTATTATGAGTTATACTTTGCCAAAATCTAATATAACATAAAAGGATATGATTGGGTTGTAGCTACTAGTGCACCTAGCCCAGTATGGATGTATGTTGCCTAATATGGATGTATGATGCTTTGGCCCATGTTAGATTTATGATGTTATAATTTTTGCCCGTACTGGATGTAAGTCAAGTTCAAATAAGTGTAGTACAACTGCATCAAATAAATGTAATAAAAAGGATGTTTACCTAATTTTCGCCTTAAGAAATAGTTTTTCTCTCTTTCTTCCTTCTTCAAGTATTTTCCTTTATGCAACCTTACTAGTGTATCTCTTACCACGTACCAACTTTTGTTGATGATTTTGTTTCTCATATTTTCTAGGTCCAGAACTAGAATGGGATAAAAGAATAGGATGTGAGCAAGTTGTACATGTTGTGCCTATTTTCTAAGTTCCTGTTAGCATACATGTTCATAGATTATAGAATCTTCATTCAATATGTAATTGTAAATCATTGTGTAATAATTCATGTTGTATAAATATACATGTTGAATGTTGAGAATGTCATGGTGTATGTTATATTTGAATGTTCATGTTTGCGTATTATGCTTCCGCATCACTCTCTGATATAATTGCTAACATTTTCAGAATTTATCTTCTCATCTCCATGGGGTTTTGAGAAGGTGAAAATTCGGGGACGTTACAGATTTCAACCTTTGTAGCTCCATTGATTACCATCACTATCAATCATTGGATCATTGGAACAATCATCACCTTCAATTTCCAAATGATTGAATCACAATAGTTCACCATTCAGTTTTGGGGTTTCATCACCAAACGGTTTTGAAACCGTTTGACTCCAAACGGTTTCAAGAACGTTTGGGCTCAAACGGTCTGAAGACCATTTGGGCTCAAATGGTCTCAAGACCGTTTGACCCAAATTATTTTGAAATCGTTTGAAACAATCATGGATTCTTTGATCAACTCAATTAGGGTTTCCAATTGAAAGATTGTACATACATTGAATCAATCAATTACGTCCATTGGATCATCATCCAACATGCACTTGAGTTCAGACCTCAAACGGTCAACCTAACTAAATGGTCAACCCTCTCTTGCGGTTTGGAGTCCAAGTCACCAAACGGTTTGGTGAAACCGTTTGGACCAAAAGTCCAAAACCGTTTGCAACTCAAATTTGTTGAGATGTGTGCTTATGATGATGTCATCACCATCAACCTTCATCCCCATGAAATCTACAGACATACCCATGGAAGTTGCATCAATTAATCAAAGGTATTGCAAGAAAAACAATTGAATCAATTGAATTGAGAAATTGAGTTCAATAACAATAGTTAAGGGTTCAAGTTATATAACCCGCCTTCAATTGAGCTTAAAAGCTTGGAGCTTCACATCAAAAATGGTGTAATAAGATTTTGCAACTCCCCCAAGGCTTGTACTCAAGTTTTAGAGTGAAAGGATTGGCTAGGGTTGAAGATGGAGTGAAGAAAAGAAGAAATTATGCATTGATTTATGATTTCCACCATGAAATCAAGATGAAAGAAGGTCAAGAAGCTTACCAACAGGTTGGGGGTCGTCCTCCTGGTCCTTCAAAGCTTCCTTGGTCGTTTTGCAAGCAAAGGGTAGAAGTAAATCCGAAATTCCCTTTTTACTCCATGGATAAAGGAGCTTATATGTGAATTTTATTGAAAATTCATTTAGGAGAGAGAAAGTAGGAATTATCTCCCCCATATTCTTGCAACTTGCCCCCTTCCTTTACTTAGGGATTAGGCTATCCTATTTTCCTCTTATTCCTCTCAATTATCCATGTTTTAAAGAAAAGCAAATTAAGCACCTTAACCCTTTTTATATTAATATCCATAAGTGAGTGGATATTTCTTTTTCTTATAATAAGGTGAGTGGAGTTTTCACCTCCTTGAGATATTTCGTGGCCCTTGCAAAGCACAAGTACGCACACACATATCTGAATTCAATTATTTCAATTTTGGTTGAAGGTCCTTCAATTATTTTATTTATTCTTGCATTAATTTGAACTAGGGTTTCCATTTATGCTTAAATCTTGATTATTTTAATATCAAGATTCTCTCTCCTTCAAAGAGATACAAATGAGACACCCCTCTCATTTTATTTTCTCCACATGATCCCAAGAAACATTAGGGACCATTTTGAAGTGGTAATTTGCATGTTGAACCCTAGGTTTTGGGTAAATTGCACATTACACCAAAACTAGGTTTTAATGCACAAACATTACTTTATCAACTCTTTCTTGGTATTCAGGCTATCACAAGACATACCTATACATCATCTTCACTCTCATGATGCTTCAACATATGAGGAACATATTATCATGCACAATTTGCAAATAAACCCCTCAACTTGGGTAATTTGCGCATTAGTCCAAAATAAGCAAAACATTGATTTCAACAATATTCAAAAAGGACTAAAATTGCAATGTAAGTTCCTCTTAGGCCTTAATTATTTTTCAAAAGATAAGAGCAAGAATATAATTATTGTTATTAAACAAAACACCTAGGGTTAAAACATAACCCAGGTCAGGGATGTTACAGGTTTCTCTCTATCCCATCCTTCCTCTACATACCTGGCCAGGGCATCCAGAGAAGAATAAACATAGTAGCTTAATACTGGTTGATCCAAGTACTCAGATACCGGGCCAGGATATCCCAATACTCAAATCCCCAGAGCTAACATCATAACATCTCCTATCTGCCACACTTATGACTATAACTTACTAACTTAATGGTCCCTGACAACTCAGCCTAAGCTCTGATACCAAGTTGTTAAACCCCGATCTCACAATTACCATTAATCATGAGATTAGGGCATAAATTGAGGATTTAACGTAATACAAAGATCACCCTTAACTTTTTCTTCTTTATCAAACTCTTTGTTTTCTTGCATTGAACCACATAAACTAACTTTACAAGGGAATCTAAACATTGATTTCTCTAATCTGATTTCAATAGTAAAAATGCTTGTATGAACATTCATTATGTTTCTCATACTTTTAAGCACATAAGACGTGCTGATTCGCATATATTGCTAAAAGAGGAATAATGTTATACATCATCATTTACAACTCTCTCTTATTTCTTTACAAGGACCTAGAGTGACAAGGACCGACTGAACTTAACTATACTCAGACTTAACTCTTGTGGCAGATCTACTCTGATGCAATGATATCTTCAATCCCCACAGTTTCCCTAAAAATTTTGAGTAGAGGGGGGAGCCTACTCGCTCAGTGAAAAAGTAAAACAATGATGCAGTCTAAAGTACTGAATCATACATTTATCATTCTTGGATAATTGAAATAAAACAAGATAGTAATTTCAAATTAAAAGACTAGATATTCAAAAACTTACTAATAACATTGAAGACTACATCATTAGAAATAAACAAGTATGGAAATATAATCCTCACTATATTCAATATTACGTTTAAAGAACAACTATTGCGAAACTGAAATCAGATCTTTCTTAACTCTTCTTACTTATAAGAAACTCTTTAAACTTATATTATCATATTTTAGCTTATGTCCTGATCATATGCAGTGTACTCTACATATGAAGAATCGTAACGAAATACAATCTCACCGTACAAGACTTAGCTGACACACCTGGGATGCTAAGCCTGACTACATCGCTGGTCTGCAATAGGAAAATGGCTCTTTGGCCTCAGCACACCTATGGGCCGTAAAACTGGACTCCTCCTCTAACCTGAGCATACAGGCAGAGAGTGAAGCCACCTATTGGCTTTTCTATACTCTAGTGCCACCAGAATCTCTGGTTGATGTTGGACACTACATATTGTATTTTTAAGGAGACTTCCACTAGGGCTTCATCCCCCGTACCACCTGTTAGTATGTTTCGACCCCCGTATACTGGACACTTCCAGGGTTAGGTCGTTTCATCCCTACGATGAAGACCTCTCACATGGAAAAATCTACGGTGTTCAGGGCCCCTAAGTCTATTATTTTATTATTCTTGGAAATCTCTTACTATATTGTATTTTTTCCTTACTTATACTTGACTCTGGTATCTCTATGGTACCGCATCTATTTATTTGAAGTTTATAAATGACTTGTATCTCATCCTTAACTTGGCAGAGCAGTATATTCAAAACATTGTAATATACTAAGAAATCAACATACT
Source organism: Alisma plantago-aquatica (assembly GCA_963693085.1). Taxonomy (NCBI): domain Eukaryota; kingdom Viridiplantae; phylum Streptophyta; class Magnoliopsida; order Alismatales; family Alismataceae; genus Alisma; species Alisma plantago-aquatica. Next base: position 861,531,706 of record OY856409.1, read on the forward strand.
ATACATATAGGAAGACTGAAATACTTAAATAAACAGAATACATGTCCACTTTGATTATCTCTTTCTCTTAAACTGATCACTTTTAACTCTATATTTTAATGACTACTCGGACTATTGAATTGAAATCACTGATGATACTTAACTGAATGCTTAACATATTGTTTACCCCTTTCTTAGGGTTTCTCCTTACTCATGCACATATAGAACTTATCATGTATTCAAACATTTATCATGTCTACTAATATAAATATTCTCATTCAATATTTCTCACATTTATGCATGGCATCGATAACATACCTATCTAGGGCATGTCATATCTCCACTTGCAATAGCATAACAACATATGCATTTCATGACAAGTATTTGAGTTAGAAAATTTGAATCTCATAAACAAAGCATATATGCATGTAAGATACTGTTCAGATAAAATCCCACAATATCACATGAATCATTTCAATCAGCCATTTACTACTAAATTAGATATGTATACTTGTAAAAGCATACTAGATTGGGTTTCCATCCTTGATTACTTACTATTCATAGGATATGTATTGTGAAAATTAAAAACTCTATTTGTCCATATATCAAATCAAAAAGATCAAACATGTAGAATTATATGCACTAGGAACATAAGTAAGATCATATAAGCATAAATCCAAATTTCATCTATAATGTTGTTCAAGCACTCAAATAACTTGAAAATTCAGATCTTCAGAAGATTCTCAATAAACTTCTTAATTCTGTAGTATTCAAGATACATGGATATCTATATCCATGTCATCGTATAAATGTTTTTAGATCATAGTTGAAACATGAATTGAAGTATTCTAATAACTTAATTCAAGAGCAGTTCTTTTCATTTATTGTCATCTAGGGAGAAATCGAGAATGTAAATTAAAACCATCTAATTGAGTACAATTGACTAAAATATTCTTTTACCCACTCACCCTAAGTTGTAAAATAGCTTAAAAATGTATTCCATATCTGAAAATCTCAAATCCATATCAAAACCCTAGGAATCACCACTTTGTTCTTCCTTTCAACTCGGAAACCCTAGAATTGAAGATTAGGAGAGAAAGAGTGAGAAAAGGACTTGATTTGATATGATTACGAATCCAATCAGGGGAGGAACGGAATCTTGACATCTGAGAGAAGATTCACCATGAAACTATATGCAAAGAAGTTAAACTTACATGATTTCATCATTCCTCGGACTGCAACACCCTAGGTCAACATCTCCATCACTTTCTCCTATCAAACCCTAACTCTCCCTCTCTCTCTAGGATTTCATTTCTCTGGATTGAATCATGAATTATGAGAGCTCCTTGTGTGTTAGGTTGACCATATAGAGCAATTGATCTATTTGAGTCAATTGCACATTGACCCCTCACTATACTTTCTCTTATTTTAGCTGAATTTTCTGTCATAAAAATATTACTATAATTCGTCTACTGATAAGATATACACGCATCAAAAAATTATGAAAATTTTGTATGTTGTTTACGATTGAGTTTTAGATCTCCAGTTAAAATTTAGATCATTTGGAGTTACCAATAAATAATTAAAAATAAAACACTACACTGTTAAATAGCACTCTGTCAGCATTTTGGTCGAAGTATAGTTCGACCGAGAACCACATTCAAAGAATACTAAAATATTCTGAAATTTTTCTCCAATATGCATGATTGATTTATCCATATTATATCCAAAATTCAATTAAATAAAAAATTTGTAGAAAATATGAAAAATAATTTACCGCACTTCTATCCTGATCAAATTCCATATTCATGTACTATCAAAACCCTAATTTTTGCCGATTAGGGTTTACATTTCTCAACCCCTAATTCTTCAAACTAAAATCATAGTTAGAGTTTCTTCTTAGGTTTGAAACATCACAATTGATCTACTATCATTGATCAAGTCTAAATGATGTTCAATCTAATCAAGCATGTAATCATTCAGGTAAACCCTAGTTTACCAATTAAGCACAAATGTGGTCATTACAAGAGACCTATAGAGATAGTTCTCAAAAGTCTCCTGACCTAATAAAGAGTGAGAATACATTGGTAGTTTGTGCTGAAGGGTTCAGTATGCAAAGATTCAGTGGGAGAAAACTTGTCCATATTACATGGAGTTAGTCTCTCAGATGCCTAGTGTCCCAAATTCTTATGAATATTAGGAACACATAGATAGATGCTTTGTGCATTTGTAATTGGATCTATGATGTATGTAATCATCCCATTATCTTGTATGTATCAGACATGACAAGAAAATGTATATGTGTTCATCATCTTGTATGTATTGGACATGACAATATGATATACTCATCCAGTTATCTCGTATGTAATGGACATGACAAGTGGAAGTATGTCTACTTCCAGTGAGAGTCACTGGAATATCATAAAGAACTTATTTAAGTACTTATGAAGTATTAAAGGATTAGTTCTATGGTAATAAAAGGAAGAGTTGAGTGTAAATGAGTTACACTGATTCAAGCTTCCAAACTGACAGAAAAATGATCGCAAAATATAAAAGTGAATGTGTTGATAAATAGAAATGTTCTGAGTAAAATTAAAAGCCATTTAATTTTAAAAGGAATGTCGAGTATCCTTGTGTTATGAACACCAGAGGATACTATATGGATCTAGAAGTTCATACATATGAACTTATAGATATTCCAACCATTGATGACAAAGTAGAAATACTAAGTCAAACTATGGAGCTAATTATTAGGAAAGGAATATCAGATAGCATATTACGGCAACTCCATCTCATACGAAATGTCATACAGCGAGGAGATGTGAAACATGCAATTTACCGACTAAAGAAAAATGTTGCTAACTCACCGGATTGACACTATTGCAACAAAAACATGTAGGACATGTTTAGAGATCACTAAGAATATAATTCGAAGGTGATTGTCTCTAAGTGCAAGTGGGTGTCTATTGGATGTCCTGAGAGCCAATCATATGATGATTGGATTGGCATACATCATGATTGATTTGATAAATATGAAAGGCAAGCTTCCAATTTATTCTAGCTCAATCAATTATGAGATATATGATGGAGCAGAACGAATGTCTAAAGAATGACAATACTCAATGATGTATGTCTTCAAGTACATGACTTGAACAATGACATCATACAGATGCTAAGAGTATGTACATTCTTGTTATGTCCCTAGTCAGATGTCATTGTGGAAGGTTGATAGACAACAATGAGACATCAAGACTAGAGTGTGTGTTGGTTGATGACAATGTCTTATTATTTATGATATATGATATCAAATCAAGCACACAGATACATATTAGAGAATAGTGTATCAGACAAATCCACCATGAGAGTGACACATGGAACCATGACATGATAGTCAGAATCATCTCTCATAGTGATGGTGGTGATTGTGATTCTTAGACTTGAAATCACTACACTCGTCGAATGTGATTGGGTACACTTTGACATCATCAAATACAGTCCTGAAACATGGGTTGTTATAACTGTGATGATTGGGTGGCTTTGATGCATGAGATAGTCTGTGAGTGATAGATATGGGATTTGTCCCTCCTAAGGGAGTATGATGTCCAGGCCACTTGATAAGCGAGACTGAGAAAGACATGCGCATGCACATGTGAATCAATTTATGATATTGATGTCAAACATATCTCAGACAGTCTACTCTAGTTCAAGAAACATGAATGAACGTTGAAAGGATGACAACTCCATGACTTGAGTTCATTCAGGATATCAGAGACAAAGGAATTATACATTTACGGGAACACCAATCACAAACTGCAAGATTGAAAGTTGTTCTCCAACTTTCCTTTTCACTTGGGTAGCACTAATGTGTGACTAGGTACCGCTCTTTGCTTGTGATATCATAAGCTAGTTATGGACATTCACTACCAATGTGAAATGGGACCTATAGGGTCACACACAAAAGATTAACCTGCAAGAGGAGTTTATCCATAAATGATGTTTGGATGGATTATTAAAGTGTTTAGGTACTCAGTCAAACATTCAATCAATAGACTTGACTCAGAATCATCAAGTTCAAGTGTTAAACCAAATGATTACAATATTGGATTGATTGAAAACTAAATTGTGTGTTATGCACAATCTGGACCACCAACCGACCGGTTCACTGGATGCACTGATCGACTCATGGTCAGTGAGACGAAAAGTTCACTCTGGTGACTGATTGGTTCAACTGGTCCAAATGAGCAGTGTTGAGCTGTCCCGATTTGTGAGAAATTTTTTTTCATTTCACTTGTTCAATTCGACTGAGACAAGAATTAATCTTTACATCAGAAACGAATAAGGAAAGTCAATTACAAGCAGGTCTGGGAAGTGAAACGACTAGTTCACTAGGTGAACCAATCAACTCACACTCCCAACCGACCAGTTCACTAGTGAACCGATCAACTCACACTCCCAAATGACCGATTCAATTATGAAACGATCGGTTCACCTACCGCGGTGTAAATTGTTCATGGAAATTCTGGACCCTTCTACTCCCACACAGACTGGGAACCCCAACCCTACCCTCTAATATAAATAGAGGGATACAAGGGTGTTGGGTTTTACAGGAGGCAGAGAAGCAGCGGAAACAAAAATTTTCTCCCCAAAACCCAGAATAAAAGGAATCACGTCAATGTCTATACAATAGGAAAGATGGTTTGTGGATGCATACCTTGTCCCGAGGCTCGCTCGGCGACAGTACCTCACGCCTTGCGTGGTCTTCACCTCCGGTCTTGGACGGTGTCTGTGCAGCTCCTGGTCACACCAGGACTGAAGACTCCTGGTCTCACCGGGACTGTCGGGATTGATAGTTGTCCTCCGAGCGACAGAGGTCTCCCGCCTCTACAGTCGTCCACACGGACTTCCTGGAACTCCGATCTCCTTGTCCCATAAGGAATCAAAAGGAGTCGCACCCTCCTATCGGCGTACTAGTCACCGACACACTCTCCTGCCACCAGTCACTTTCTGCAGTTGTCTTTCCCTTGTTGTGCCTCCCTTATCGGGTAGCACTTGCTCGGGCTCTCTTGGTTACCAAAACCAGAGAGAACGACAACTTTGCAGAGCAACTTGCACTCTGAGTTACACTTTGAGAAGCCCCCAATACCCCTATATATATAGGAGGGTCATGAGATAGGGTTCTCTATCCCGGGCAATGCGGGACTAAAGCAGGAGTAGAGGGGTTTGAGATTTTCCACAAAAACAACGAACTGCGCAACCTGAACCGATCGTTTCACAACTAAAACGATCGATTGGGGATCTGAGTCGGTCGGTTGACACCTTAACCGATCGTTTCAAATGTGAACTGATCGGTTCGTGGTCCTGATCAGTTCCCGATTCATCTTTCTTCTTTCGTTTCTAATTGATATCAAATAGCAATCCTTATTCCAATCGAATTGGGCAAGTGAAACGAAAGGAAATTTCTCACCAATCTTACTTTCCCAACTTGCTCGGTTGGACTTGAACCGATTTTTTCAACACTTGAACAGATCGTTTCACCCTTTCCATGAGCCGATCGACTCACCAGTTGAGCCGATCAGTTCACCAAGCTCAGTCGATCGGTTCATCACGTGAGCCGATCGGTTGGGAGTGCAGATTGTGCAGAATCAGTCATTCGCAGTTTCAATCAATCTGATACTCTAATCAATCAGTCCAACACCTTGAACACTATGATAATGAGCTATCAATTGATTGAGTGTTTAATTGAACTACTAAACTCCTTTAGTAATCAATCTAAACATGTTTGTGGACAAACTCCTATTCCAGGTTAAATCCTATGTGTGTGACCCTGTAGGTCCATTTCACGTTGGCAGTGAAAGTCCATAACACTTATGACTTCACAAGCAATGAGCGGTGCCTAGTCACACATCAGTGCTACCCAAGTGAAATAGAAAGTTGGAGAACAACTTTCAATCCTACAATCTGTTAATGGTGTTACAGTGAATGTATAATTCCTTTGTCACTGATATCCTGAATGAACTCGAGGCATGGAACAGTCATCCTGTCAACGTTCATTCATTTCCTTGATCTCAGAGCAGACTGGGTGAGATGTGTGTAACATCAATATCACATATTGATTCACACGTGCACTCACCCCTCAAAAGCCCCATGTGTTAAAGCCACCCAATCATCACCTTTATAACAACCCATGTTTCAGGACTGCGTTTGATGATGTCAAAGTGTACCCAACGACATGTGTTGAGTTTAGTGATTTCAGGTCTAAGAATCACACTCACCACCATCACTGTGAGAGCTGACTGTGACTACCAAGTCATGGTTCCATGTGTCACTCTCACGGTGGGTCTTTCCGGTACCTTGTTCTCTAACAAGTACCTATGTGCTTGGTTTGATATCACTATATCATGACTAATGAGATTTTGTCATCAACCAACACACAATCTAGTCTTTAGTGTTATTGATGTCTATGGTTATTTCCACAATAACAACCGACTAGGGACCAAACAAGAATGTATACTCTTGACATCCGCATGATCTCATCGTTTAGGTCTTTAACCTAAAAGCATACGTCATTGAGTAAAATCATTCTTTAGACATCTATCATGTTACACTATCATCTCAGAAACAGTGTAAACATGTACATCGGAAATTGCCTTTATTATTATTCAAATCATTTACAAAGTATCACATTACAATCATCATATGACTTGCTCTATGGGCATACATACCAACATAAGCTAGTTATGGACATTCACTACCAATGTGAAATGAGACCTATAAGGTCACACACAAAGGATTTACCTGGAAGAGGAGTTTATCCATAAATGATGTTTGGATGGATTATTAAAGTGTTTAGGTACTCAGTCAAACATTCAATCAATAGACTTGACTCAGAATCATCAAGTTCAAGTGTTAAACCAAATGATTACAATATTGGATTGATTGAATACTAAATTGTGTGTTATGCACAATCTGGACCACCAACCGACCGGTTCACTGGATGAACCGATCGGCTCATGGTCAGTGAGACGAACAGTTCACTCTAGTGAACTGATCGGTTCAACTGGTCCAAATGAGCAGTGTTGAGTTGTCTCGATTTGTGAGAAAGTTTTTTTGTTTAACTTATTCAATTCGACTGAGATAAGAATTAATCTTTACATTAGAAACGAATAAGGAAAGTCAATTACAAGCATGTCTGGGAAGTGAAACGACTGGTTCACTGGGTGAACCGATAAACTCACACTCCCGACCGACCGGTTCACTAGTGAACCGATCAACTCACACTCCCAAACGACCGATTCAGTTATGAAATGACCAGTTCGCCTGCCGCGGTGTAAAATGTTCATGGAAATTCTGGACCCTTCTACTCCCGCACAGACTGGGAACCCCGACCCTACCCTCTAATATAAATAGAGGGATATAAGGGGGCTTCTCCAGAGACACAACTTAGAACATCAGCTGCTCTGTAAAATTTTGTCCTCTCAGGTTGTGGTAACTGAGAGGGCCCAAGCAAATTCTACCCGTCTAGGGAGGAACGGTGAGGGAAAGACAACTATAGAATAACAACTGGTCGTAAGAGAGTGTGTTGGTGACTAGTACGCTGACAGAGGGGGACAACTCCTTCTAGTCCGTCCTTCAGGACGACTAGAGTTCTCGGTAGTCCGTGTGGACTATCTATAGATGCGGGAGACTTCTGTCGCTCAGGAGGGCGACAGTCAACCACAGTCCGGGTCAAGACCAGTAGCTGCACAAATTCTGTCGAAGACAAGTAGTTGAAGACCGCACTTGCTGCGAGGTATAGTCGTTGAGCAAGCCTCAGGACCAGATATAATTAATTAAAACAATTCTTCCCATTACATAGATATTGATGTGATCTGCTGATTATGAATTTATGGTCAAGTAAAATTTTGTTTTTGCTGTCTACTCCGATCACGTAAAACCCAACAGTTGGAGCTTCACTATGGGCTCATCTTGATGAACATTAAACCCTTTAATCTCCTCTTAATCAAAATAGTTGCTCCGTTTTACCCATTCCCTTGCCTTGTATACAGAGTAGTCCAATGTAATTCCCCACTACGTAGAAGAGGAGAGCTGAATTAGAAGGAAAAGCAGGATTGTCACAAGCTACAAGCTTGGTTTGTGATTGATAACCACAGTGGTGATTTGCACGCGTAAAGTGCATGTTAAGAGAGGTATTGAAAGGAAGCGATGTGTCAAGTGTACAATATTTGCTTTTGGTAAGTGAAAACTGGGTTGTTAAGAAAACGGAAATAGAAGAGCAAATGCAATAAGATTATGAACGCTAAGAAAACGAGTTACGATGGCGAAGATTGGTTACATAGACGTAGAAGCGAGATGCTACGAGGTTGGCTCCTGTTGGTCTTGGGTGTTGTGGTTTTGCTTGATTTTGGGGCATTTTCTTCCCTAGCCCTTTGAATTGAGAATGGGAAAATGCGTAGCATACATGTATCATGGATAGGCAAATTCACAGACTATATAACTTTCCACGTAATTGTAAACATTAATGAGAATAGTGTATGTACATGGACAGAGCCGGCCTATTGGGGTGGCCAACCTGGGCGACGGTCAGGGACCCAACAAAGACGGGGGCCCACAATTTTATTTTTGTAAACATCTTTTATTGTAGGGTAGTGTTATTTAGTATTATATTTTATGTATTGTTAATACAGTAAGTAAGAAGTTGCAATCTAAATCTGTTTACATTGATGTTACTATGATAGTTTGACAATTATAACTAAACTTGTATTTATTTAAATTTGTTAAATAAGAGTATACAGAAGGCCCATTTTTTTATCTTCGTCCCAGTGCCTCTAAAATTTCTGCAACGGCCCTGGACATGGAGAACAACGTAAAATATATCTATACTACTATAAAAAGAGCGAGTTTGAAGCTGCGCTCTCCTTGATTCACTCTCTTCTCTCCTATTTTTAAGGAATTTTGCTCATACAAATATTTATTTTCACACTCTCCTATTAACTTTTATTATTTTTAATTTTGTATTTCTCTCTCCATCCCACGGAAACGATTCCTTAATTATCTCCTTTCAAACAACCAATACAAATATCTTTTACGGACGAATTATCTTCCCCCACATTTCCAACAAATTTTATATGTGACGTGCATGTACACGTCACTAGTATCTACATAATCATCACTTCCTACGAAAACGTGAATATCCCTGGAGCCGGTAACAGAATTCAGCAACTCAGGTTGACAGCAGAATGCTTTTAACGTGAGGAGCAATTAAGCAAGGTATATAGTTTGAAACAACAGAGCTCCTAGATGATCAAAGGATTGATGACTCCGGAAGTAGATCATCGAGACGGATTGCAGGAAAACTACGATTAACCCACATCATATTTACTGGATCCCAACAATCGAAGGGCAGACGAAAGCAGAAAGTGGGTAGTGTTTAGCTCTCTGATTGATCGAGGAGCACAAGAAGCAGCATCAACTGGCAAGTATTAGCGTTCACAGCCTCCGCCCTCTGGGTGTTGTGGTGATGTGCTCACCCACTCGCTACTACGCTAGCGGCGACGGCGAAGGTGAGTTGGTGCCGCCATCCATTGCAAGGCGAGATCCCTCACTGTTGGATCGTATCCAACGGCCCAAGAGAGACTTGCCATCCAAGTTTGGGGCCCGCGGGATCGCCGGGATGGGACAGCCGGACAGCGCGGCAGGGGCCTATTATATTGCAAGAAACCAAGCATCAGCAGACGAAATATATTGTTACATTTAAAGTGGCTACCCAATGAGCTACATTCCAAATGAAAAATTCTACCCATAACAGTTGGCCTACCCGATGGCCTACCCGGAACTCGAAAATAGACGATTTTTAATTAGTCTCAGCATGCAGCCGGTTTTTGATACTATTACCCATGTAAAAGCATGCAAAATACATGCAAGGTACAGATACTCTGTCCACTCCATGCAACAGTCATGCAAATTGCAGATATCAACCCACTATAACTTACAAAAAGTTCTATTACATATTTATCCCCACTGCAGATTACGTAAGTATTGTACCTACAATAAATACATACTGTACCTACAATAAATACATATACATTCACAAATGAATTTGAGAGGTACTGTACTTATGTTTGACAAACTTGGTTGGAAATTAATAATTGAGTACAATACTTATAGATACATTTTATAGTTGATTATTGACCAGATGTGCACTACATTTTTGTAAAAAAATTATGTCCAGGCGAAAAATGTTGTTATTGGATTCCGTAGGTACTGTACTTATGCTTCCAGATCAGTTATACAATTATGCTTGATTTTGTAATTTGTTAGATATTGTACTTATACTTGGTTTTATAATTTGGTAAGTATTGTACTTATGTTTGAAAAAACTGAGTTGGAATTAACAACTGGGTACAATACTTATAGATACATTTTATAATTGATTCTTGACCAGATGACTAATGTTGTTATGTGATTCTGTAGGTACTGTGCTTAAGCTTCTAGACCAGTTATATAATTATGTTTGATTTTGTATTTTTCTAGGTACTGTATTTATGCTTGCATTTTGTAAAAAAATTGTCCAGATATTTAATGTTGCTATGAGATCCCGTAGGTACTGTGCTTATACTTCTAGACTAGTTATACAACTATGCTTGATTTTGTAATTTGCTAGGTACTGTACTTATGTTTCAGCAAATGAATTGAAATTAACAAGTGGGTATCATACTTATGGATGTATTTTATAAATGATTTTTAATCTGATGTGCACTATACTTTTGAGATCATCAATAAATGGGCACTCAACTTATCTCTCTATTTTGTAAAAAAATTATGTCCAGATGACAAATGTTACTACTGGATTCCGTAGGTACTGTACTTATGCTTCCAGATCAATGTTGCTATTCGATTCTGTAGGTACTGTACTAATGCGGGAATGCTGGTGGGTGGAACAGAACTGGAGAGAATAATTATAAGAGAAAAAACGAATTAATAAAGATGAATGTTGGAGAGAAGAGAAGAGTGGAGAGAGAATCTCGGGAATCTTAATTTGCTGCATGAAATCAGTTGGTGGAGGAGTTAATTCCAATTAAAAGAAAAGGCTGGAACAGCTTTGTGCGGGTTTCCAAGAAACCGGCAGGTGCAGAGGGTAGTAAACTGACTGTGGGTAGCGTAACTCGGAAAGAAAAATTCTACCCATAACCGCTGACCTACCCGCTGGCCTACCCGGAACTCAGGAATAAGCGATTTTTAATTAGTCCCAGCATGCAACCGGTTTTTGATACTATTACCCATGTAAAAGCATGCAAAATACATGCAAGGTACAGATACTCTGTCCACTCCATGCAACAGTCATGCAAATTGCAGATATCAATCCACTATAGCTTACAAAAAGTTCTATTGCATATTTATCCCCACTGCAGATTACGTAAGTACTGTACCTACAATAAATACATACTGTACCTACAATAAATACATATACATTCACAAATGAATTTGAGAGGTACTGTACTTATGTTTGACAAACTTGGTTGGAAATTAATAATTGGGTACAATACTTATAGATGCATTTTATAGTTGATTATTGACCAGATGTGCACTACATTTTTGTAAAAAAATTATGTCCAGGCGAAAAATATTGTTATTGGATTCCGTAGGTACTGTACTTATGCTTCTAGATCAGTTATATACAATTATGCTTGATTTTGTAATTTGTTAGGTACTGTACTTATGTTTGGTTTTATAATTTCGTAAGTATTGTACTTATGTTTGAAAAAACTGAGTTGGAATTAACAAGTGGGTACAATACTTATAGATGCATTTTATAATTGATTCTTGACCAGATGACCAATGTTGCTCTTTGATTCTGTAGGTACTGTACTTAAGCTTCTAGACCAGTTATATAATTATGTTTGATTTTGTATTTTTCTAGGTACTGTATTTATGCTTGCATTTTGTAAAAAAATTGTCCATATGTTCAATGTTGCTATGAGATCCCGCAGGTACTGTGCTTATACTTCTAGACTAGTTATACAATTATGCTTGATTTTGTAATTTGCTAGGTACTGTACTTATGTTTCAGTAAATGAATTGAAATTAACAAGTGGGTACCATACTTATGGATGTATTTTATAAATGATTTTTTATCTGATGTGTACTATACTTTTGAGATCATCTACAAATGGGCACTCAACTTATCTCTCTATTTTGTAAAAAAATTATGTCCAGATGACAAATGTTACTACTGGATTCCGTAGGTACTGTACTTATGCTTCCAGATCAATGTTGCTATTGGATTCCGTAGGTACTGTACTAATGCGGGAATGATGGTGGGTGGAATAGAACTGGAGAGAATAATTATAAGAGAAAAAATGAATTAATAAAGATGAATGCCGGAGAGAAGAGAAGAGTAGAGAGAGAATCTCGGGAATCTTAATTTGCTGAATGAAATCAGTTGGTGGAGGAGTTAATTCCAATTAAAAGAAAAGACTGGAACAGTTTTGTGTGGGTTTCCAAGAAACCGGGTGGTGCAGAGGGTAGTAAACTGATTGTAGGTAGCTAACTCTTCCAAATTTGGTGACTCAGAACCCAGAACCCACCATACGCACACCATGTATACCCCGACAGAGTAGACGCGGCTTTTGCCTTTAAAACATCCCGCAATCATGACGTCATGTGAGATATAACGTGATACGTCATCTTAGTACAATTTCAACATCAATAATGTTGATTATTTTCAAAAGTGTCATGTCAAGCGTAATTCATGTTGTGTTTGTTCCTTGTAAATTACGTTTCTTTCATACGTTGGACCTATCCTGATCTGAGCAAAAAACAGTTGGAATCAAGTCCGTTACGGCAAATATCCAAGTTTAAACAAAACAGTCCACCCGAGAATCAATGAGGACCTGGTTCTTTTCATATCAGTGAGCTTTTATTGGATCTGATTTTACAATGTCTAAAAACTTAAATACTATTACCTTTTTATACTTTTTTTCTTCAAATTGACAGTTATCCTCGTGACGTTTTGCTCTCATGGTTGTGAAAGCGATCACGACACAACATGAGACTCCCTCCCCCGATTCGAGGAGTGGTTGTCGAGGTGCACCCTTATTGCTCTCCCTAGGTCGCCATCTCTGCCTCCCCTTTCTGTAGTTGTTGACCCCAACTTAGGTTTATGCTAGCCTCTTTCCCGTCAGTGTTCACTTGAGTTGTTTTCGCCCGTGGTAACTAGTTCTCGAGGCTCGTACTAGTAGGGAGATCCGCCTGGGTTCGTCGTTGATGTTGAAGGTTGGTCGTGATGTGAATGTCATTATAATGAACTCGGTGGTGATAGATTTGTAACGCCTGGGCCCACTTCCCAAGGCTCTAGTAGAGTTTTAGGATTGACGACTGGCCCCACAGACCACCACTAGCCTTAACTGCGCGCTTTAATCTCACTCACGCGCAAGCCAGGATCAACTTCCTGACTGGTCACCCATCCTAGTACTACTCCAAGATGAGCACACTTAACTATGGAGTTCTTTAGTAATGGGCTCCCGGAAAAGGAGGTGCACCTTGGTGATATGGGTAGTCCAATCATTCCTTATAAGATCTTTTTATCCGAGGCCTCAAATCCTTGGATGTTACAAGATTGCTCGAGCTTGTTATGGTTAGATGGTGGTGGTTACATGTCTTGTTGGACATTGATGTGTCTTATTCTGACCCCTTTGATGTGGATGTCCCACACAATTTATATGTTTTTCCCTAATGGTTAATGTGAACTATAATGATGTGTTTCAACCAATGTTTTATATGATGCTTAGACTTTGGGGGACATCCACCCATCTTGTTTTGTGCTTCATGTGTCCTTGTCTTGCTGATGTAATCTCTAATCTTATATAAGTCTCACAACTTGATCAACCTTTGATGTGGATTTCCCACACAATTTTGATGTGGATGTCCCACACAATGCATCTTGTTGAACAACGTTCAAGAAGATTCGTAATTCTACACATAGATGCAGCATCTGCATCATATTCAAACTGCATAATAGAATTGTTGTACATGTGTCTGATAGTACCATCATAAGAGATGACTATATCCTGAAGTATAACCATTAGATCTTTCAAAAGTGTCTCTGACTCATACAACCCTTGCACTAAGGTTTTTTGTAATATTATGTAAGGTCTACTGCAATTATGTAATAGAATTAGACATCTTTTTGCTACCTGTAATATTATTTAAGTCACTGCAATTATGTTAGATTTTTGGAAGAGTTTGATTGTGATGTGTATTTGAAATGTGAATTAAAGAAGTGTATTTGAAATATGAATTAAAGAAATGCCATATGTTAGATTTTTGGAAGAGTTGACTGGAATGTGGACTGTGATGTGTATCTGAAAAAATATTGAAGTATGTTGGCATATTTGTGCATGTATTGTATATATGATTATTTTTCTTACAAGTTTGCTGGTCTGTTGTTAGGCCGCAATGCTTGCAGAGAGCCTGTTCTTCAGAACTTTTTGTTCTAAAGGACATTGGCTCCAGGGAAGTATTTGCAGGCATGGACAACAAGTCTGCAGACCTGCAGTAAAAAGAATAAACATATACATTTCCCGTCAATTATTTATAAAAAAAATGACTACATAGACATTCAACATCGGTGAAATGACAACAACCGATGAAAAATACTTCTTCTTTACATTATTCATTACTGATGAACATATTCTTTGATAGATTTTTCTTTATGAAAATCGACACAACATGGACTAACCATCGTCGGTGTCGTTGCATAACCACAATGATAGGTGCTAGAGAAACTAGTATTTCAAAAATTGTTGCGGTTTATGTATTCGGTTCGATTGTAACTACTAGCCGACAATGAAAGCAACACCGTCAGACAAGTTGACTTACGAAAAATGTGCTTGTTTTTAGCATCTTCCACTTAGGCGTCGGTCAATAATTGATGCTTTAAATCTAAAATACCTGACGATGTAACCCATTCTATAGTAGTGTCAAGCGTTTCTAGATCTCTGTCTAGTCTTGCTCTTATCAGTGTCTCCATAGTGCGTCGCCACCCCACTTCTCCTCATTCGATATAATCTCATTAAATCTCCAAAGAAAATAATTGGCAGTACCAGTTCGTGATTCAAATCATACATCAGGTTGTATGTTTTATACTTTTGTTCCTGCTCAGGCCATTCGTATAGGCCTATTGCCCCCCATTGGTGAATATTATCCTCCTCTATAGCTAAGAAATCCACATGATGCTGTGAAAAACTTAAAAATTCTACTTCTATGTCTCTCCACCACATGCCTAAGCCTCTAGAGTTTCCCAGACTAGCCATACATATGCCTTCCATGAAACCACATTTTCTTTTAACCTTCTCAAGTTGCTCTTCTGCCATCTTGGTTTCTGAGACAAAAACTAGACTTGGGCATTCTCTCCAGCACCAACCCTAGAGAGCATATGAAGCATTAGGTTTATCGAGACCCCGAAAGTTCCAACTGAAGTTTTTGATGGCTCATCATGGGGTTGGCCACCACTAACACCCGTTACTGAGAAAGATTAGTCTCACCAGAATTTGGATTTTGTGTTGCCTCCCCTATGTTATGTGTTTTGTGCATCTTCACACTCCCTTCTGGATCCGGATCAATCTCCATATCACCTGATTCTGGAGGTCTTGCTCATTTAACACAACTTGTCGTAACAATAAAATCTTCCGAAACATGTTCTCCTTCGTCTAACGATACTTTCCTCCTGCTAATGGAAGGTTTTCTGAGTCTTTTCATTATTTTGGTAATACTCGACCGCTTTACAGGTTGATATTTTTAGAGTTTTTTCCTTTGGCCCCTCGTCTACATCTTTTATGGTTCCCAGCCGCATGCATAGCTGAGTTCTTAGCCTGAGACCCACTTCCCTAGATTATCATTATTTAGATCACCATCTTGTAAGTCTCGTTATAAAGTACTAAATATATGTGTCGTCGACATGTTCTGCACCCCTTTGCAATTTGGACCCTCACTTCTCTCTGCTCCAGATTGTGGTAATTGCTTTTCTCGAACATCCACCTCTTTTGAGGTTTGTTCTATGTGTCTGCATTGCTCTTGTTCAATATTTTGTTCTTCAATTTGTTAATCAAATGTCAACATCGATCTATCCCTTCCCTTCTCTTTCACCTTGCATACCAAGGTTAAAAATGGGTACTAATCATTCTGCCCTTTCATCTCTTCTCCTATGGGATTTGTAAAGATCATATCTTGTGTTCCTCTAGCCTACCTCCATTATCTATCTCCCTGACTGCATGTTAAACATGTGCCATCTTCCCTCGATGAAGTTTCCCTATCACCCAGATGATGTGGCCTCATGTGTCTGGTATCCCTGAATAACGTGATGATATCCGATTGTCTAACGTGGTGCCTCTGTCACCCTCATGTCATGGTGTTCGCTTTTTTGCAAATGACGAGTATTTTATCCTGGTACCATTAACCATTTTATCTCCTTTCCCCAGTCTGACACAAAAGTCAGGCTTTTTCTTCATTGTCCCCTCACTGAACACTTCCTCCACACTTGCCAACTTTGTATAACGAGGAGAAGCTTTGAGCCATGCACCCCATGATCTTTGCTTATCTCCCTCTTCATCCTCCCTCAGGCAATTTCTATTCACATGCCCTAGTAGTCAGCAAACATAGCATAATATAGGTAGATGCTCATACTTGAACTCCATTGAGACAATAATCCCTCTTTTGTCCTTGATTTTGATAATCAGAAATATTGTTTAATGAACAATTGACAAATGGGAAGCAACTACAATACATAAACCTTATGAGAAAATAAAACTAATGATATGGAAGATTCGATGTTGTTATAATAAAGGATTCCTAGGATTTTTGGATAGTAATAGATGTAGCATCAATAGACTCTCCATATCCGTAATTGGTCATCTGTGGAGGAAGAAGGGCTCGAAGGCTATACATTAGTTCCATGTTTCCAACATCATCAAGGGAAACTGTGGATTTTCAAGAATAAGGGGATGAGAGTTAGGAGACCGTGAAAATTGAAGAGGAAGGGAAGTATGACAATATCAAATGAAGGAACTATGGCTGGAGAAGTAGGCCCTAAAAATGAGAAGACCAAACAAAAACCTCCTACAAATTGCATGTAGTAGGTCATATTAGTTTTAGAATAGTTTCCCTCCTTGAACATTTCATCTTACCCTAGAAGTCATGGGTCAAGGAGGTGGACAATACATCCTCACTTTCCTTCCATGGCATCGATAGTGAGATAGAGGTTTGGGGATCTCCAGTCCCTGCCTACCAATGTTGGACAACAACGCCACCCTTGCCATGGAGATCAGGTCAGACTGGCTGGATGCCTTAGGAATCGAATCAGTGGCCTGGTCTTTGTAGTCACACTAGCTAGAGAGATTTCATGGGATAGTGGCGGAAATAGGGTAGGAAAGATTCCTAATTAGGATTTGAGGGTAAGAACCCAGTCAAATTGCACATGTGGTCCACCTTTGTGCATGCCTCACTGTCATGGGGAAGGCTCAATGATGATGTGGCCCCATCATAGTCACATGATTGGTCTTGGATAGATAGAACTTGTTAAAGAGGGCCAAATAGTGAAATTTTTCTTTGACAAAAGAAAAGGAGAGTGCCTCCTTCATGTTCATCTATGAGAGAGAACTAGGGATGATGGCTCTGTCTATTTCTTGTGAATAGGATATAGGTTTCAAGGCTTGGGGGCATCTCATGAGGCTTGTCCATCATAGAAATACAAAAGAATGGGTAATTATTAGTGTTATAATTTTTGAGTTTTATTAATCTTCTAAAATTAATAGGAACTTATCAGATTTCATTATATGGCATATAAGGACTTGTTGGAAAGGTTGAGATATGTAGAGCATCTTGAAGGATATTTTAGAGATTGGAAAGACCTAGATAAGGTAACTTCCTTGATATAAAGACAAGTAGATTAGATGAATATATGTTGATGCTTTGTTAGATCAGTTATATATGTGGAAAATTTCATCATTAAACTTTAGGGAAGTGTTACACCACATGTTTAAAAGATACTATGCAATGAGAACTTATGATTTAGAGATTATATTGATCTTATATGGTGTATTAGGTATACTTGCATACATGTTATCATATTATGTAGGGAAAGACTAAGGGATAAGTATGACATTAGAAGGGTATTTGAGTATATAATAGTGCATAAGGGAAAAACCCATAAAAGTTAATTACAATCTAGTTAGAGGGAATTATGTGTAATTCTAAATTAATGTGAATTGATTTTTAATAATAAGAATTGTCTTTTTTAAGATTTAGACCCAACCATACAAATCCAAGACAATGAATTGATTCTCTCTAACAAAAGTGAGTGGGACACGTCCATGAAATTTCATTATTATTATGATCCAGACTACACATTCCTATAGAGTAACTTAGAGATTAAGTTACTTTCAAACATTCAATATTTCATATTTATTTCATGTCCAATGATACTTTTAGTAATCAAACTTTATTCAAATTGAGTTATGCTGTGAGATTATCCAATTTTAGATTTATAGTTTCTACATATTCATCTTTGTTATGTTGACGCCTACTATGGTAAGTCTTTACTATAGCAATGTATCTCAAACATATTCACACCTACAATAGCATACAATTCCAATAGCAGTGATCTTATCCCAACTACCACAAATTTTCCAGTCTTGGTGTTTCTTATGCAGAAATACTTTCAAAGAAATGGTGACTCAAATGATTTCTATACATATTCTCCACCATATATAGATTTCAATTCTCACTAAAGATTCATATGTGTATTCATAATTTCTCCTTTGGATTTGGAGGTCGTTAATTTCATGGGAGTCCCATCTGCGGTTATTTCTTATATCTTGGTGCTACCTTATTCATGGGGAGTGTTAGAGTACTTCAATTGTTGCATTCCATTGATTCAAGGGGAGACCATTTCCTGTAGGGGGAGATCAATTTCTATATGGGTTATTTTATCTTTTCCATATATTAACAGCTAGACATGTGTTTCACCCATGCCCCATCCTGAGGGAGAGTGTTTGAGTAATTAGTGTATTATGTATATGTTCCTTAGTATACTTGGTCAATTTGGGTTTGAGTCTATTTCCTTGTAAGAAAGTTCTCTTCTATATTAGGAGCGGATTTTTGTCTAAAAAATATTTCATTGGCCTCCATCTTATTTTTGAGAACCTATTTTTTATTTATTGTCCATTTAAATTTCAAACTTAAAATCAGTATGTACCAACTTGATTTGTAATATCTAACTTCTTTATTTTCCAATACTTGGTAAACACAAAATCACTTGACATTAATCACACTCTCCTTGCTAATGTCCAAATTCTATTTCAAATCTATTATCATAAACAACTTAATTCAAAATTTTAATTAGTTACATTTCTACTGTCTGATATGGCATTATTACCATATTGTAAGATGTAGTGCAATTTGTCATCTCAAATAACATTTTATTAATTCAAGATATTATGTTGCAAACATTTCTTCTGATATACACTTGTGGTATAAAAAACAAACATCCAGGATAAAAGAGTAATTTGTATGTTAGTTTTATTTGGAATACTATTTCCAAGATAAGATCCATGTATTAAAATTTAAGATCATGGTACAACCATGAGGTCAAAGTTTCATATAAAATCAGATTTACTGAGGTGAAATGAGATGAGTTAGACCTAGTTCGTAGTGCAGGTCAACTCAAGAAAGACATTACCCATGCCCTTTGTGCAGGTCATGAAGCCCATGCCCTTAGTGTAGGCCAATTCAAATACATAACTCAGGCCCTATGTGCAAGTTATGTGACTCAAGCACCTTAGTACATGTCATCAGACCTAGGCACCAGAGTACAGGTCTCCAAAGAAAGATATGTAAAAATAAAAGAACCAAGAGTAAATAAAGAGTATTTGTGTATGCTTAATGTTTCCCTATATATTTCCTTATTGGTTCTACATGCTAGTTTGATAAGGTTGTTAAACATAGTTAGTTATCCATGAGAAGGTCATACTTTAAAGGTGTCTACAAGTAAGAGTTAGTAAGGTATGTGAAACCCTATGATGGGTATCCTCCTATAGTTTAACCAAATTTCAAGGATGAAATCTTGAAAAACACTAGAGGGGGGTTGAATAGGGTTTTATGATAATTTTTAAAATTAATTCAACAAACAACTACAAAAATATTGGAGAAGGAGACAAGGCATTTAGAGTGTTTCCACCCTTAGCAAATACTAAGGGAGTCAGTCCACTACCCAATTGTTTCCAATTGGGATTTTGAAAGCAATTGTATTTTATTACCTCACAATGATGTTACATAAGATACAACTACCTTCACAACCCTTTAGATAGCCTTCACCCCAAAGTTGCCTCACCAACCTTGAAGCAACCTTCACTTGAAGTAACTTCAAGCTCCCCCTTGAAGTAGCCTTCCTCCTTGAAGTAGCTTCCCGTTGAGACCTTCTAGAAGTAGCTCAAAGTCACGCCGAGCTACCTTCACCACCGAAGAAGCTCCTACAACCTCCTTTCCGTAGCCTCCAACCTAGGAGTAGCAAAGGAGAAAACAAATCAATAAAAGGAACAAGAAGGGAAGAGGAAAAATACACTTTACCACTTTAGCACAAGGCTTGAATCCTATATCAAGCATTTTGATCTCCTATCCAATGTGTATGAACATGAAAGTGTAGTGGGTAGGAGATGCTATCGTATAGGACATGAAATATCAGCTTATGGAAATGATCTGCAAGTGAAAGATTGCTCAATTGCTCACAAGAGTTGATTCTCAATTGCAAGTATGTGTACTCAAGTGAGTTTAGGTGTCCTAAGGCATTTACTATTTATAGGAATGTCCTACTAGTGCTTAGGGACATTCTAGACACTTTCTAGGGGGTTCTTAGTTCTCAACTAGCCGTTAGTTATCCACTAATTACATTTGTATCAGCTAGTTAATTAATTCTGAAAAGTGCAGACAGAACCTTTCTCGGCCGAGAAGTTTGTCGACCGAGTGTCTCTCGGTCGAGCATTTCGTCGACCGAGGGTAAGTTTGGAGTAAGTGTATTGCAATGTTCAACTCAACTCCCAACCACTTTTTCCCACAATGTCTAACGGTTATAGAACCAACTAGAAGAATAGACTTAGGTGATTCTCGGTCAAGAAGATTTTCGACCGAGTGTGTCTCGGTCGAGAAGTTGTTCGACCGAGAAAGTCCTAAATGGTTCCAACTAAATCTATGGTTGTTTTTATGTTGACAATAATGTTACATCCAATTGAGGTGATATTCAAATACACAAGGGAAATATATACCAGGAAGATGGTTATTGGATCAATATGAGCAATTTTCAAGTTTAATGATATTTCAATATACATTTGACATTTGGTTGTGATTGTTAGGTAATGGTTAAATTTTGGTAAGCTCTATAGTTGTTTGATCATATAAATAATATAAGAGTGGATAATATGATACGTCAGATAATCATGACTTATTTTGGATATTTGAGGAAGAGAGTATATGATATTCATGTTGTCCTTTTTACTATTGGTGTGGAACCGAGATTGAAGTAGGATCTTATATTTAAAATATATGTAATGCAAAGCCTACTCGGTTGAGGACTATACCACAAGAAGTGATTCTCTTAGTATTATATTAGGTGAGTGTACCCCACCAAGGACCCTAGAAATATGGTCAATGGAAGTCTAGGGTTTCTCAAACATAACATGACCAAAATCCACAAATGGTAGAGTTTGAGTTCATATCCACTCAAGTTAGGGTTCTTGGTAAGTAGTGGAACATGAGGCCTATATAACAGGATGTTCGTTGAGAAGGCTTGCTGGAAGAGACTATCAAGGCAGAGAAGAAACTTAGCCAATGGGGACCTGAACCACATGCCTTCCATGCATGTGCTAACTTTACCGAGAAAAGGAAGTGGATTCAGTTGATGCTTTTGCAACTTCCTCAACTGTATATGACTCAAGCTTCAACACAAACTCGCCATCCTACAAGGCGGCACTCTGGACGAGGGTCACTACTTGTGCTGGGGTAGGAGGCCATGAGGAGGCAAGGAGAGAGAGAGAGTGAGTAGTTATGAAGAAGAAGATGGAAAGTGGTCACAACAGAAGCTAGGCTGCAGGTCAGGGATCATCGACCCTGGCCGAGTTGTGCCCTACAGGTAGTTGCCCATTAGAAATGAAGCTTGTCAGAGTGGTGCGTAGCCTCAGTGTACGCTGCAATGACCTTAGAGCTGTGGTCAAACTCTCCTAGATGACGGTGATGCAGAGAATCAGCCGCTTTAGGTTTTGTGAGCCTAGCTCCTTACGGCATGAAGAAGATCCACCCTTGCCAAGCGGATCAGGCCGAAGTGGTTGATCACCCCATGATGAAGATTGTTGGCTTGGTCTTCAAACTCATAGTCATTGAAGAAGCCCAGAAGGTGGCACTCCATTTCCAGCGTGAAACAGGGTAGTCATTTTTCTCCTTTCGCATTTGTCCACAGGACTAGGGGCAATAGGCAGTTGGGCCGGTCAGACTGGGAGACACATGGGTCGTGACTATGATCATGGCTTGCAAAGAGGCCCCTCCTTCCTAAAGAGGGGAGAGCTCGATGACCTCATCCTTTATATCTCAAAGCGATGACTATAATCAATACAAATCTTTGTAAGTTCAAATATTTATATCTTAAGACAGAAACCTTCAATTTTAGCAAGTAAGGGGTCTATAAAAGCTTATTATGTTTATTATCTTGTAAAAATGGATTAGAAGGGTGTCTTTGATGCCTGATATTTGTTATAATCTAATTATTAAAGGATGTATGATTTCAATATTTTGGGAACTAAAAATATTGAACGACTTTGGAAATTAGTGAATACTTTATAGTAAGTATATTTTGATATGATTAATATAATTCCAAGTCTTGATCTTTTGATTTGATTCCTTACCTATATTTTGATGAAAACCCTAATAAGGGTATTTTAGGTATTCCATCCATTGCTTGACTATTAAACAATATTGGATTTTTATCCAAACCCTAATGTACGTTGCTCTTACTATTTCTAATGTTTTGATGTAGTTTCATTTGTATTTATCTAATTATATGATTTTTGGGTCTGAGTGGCCATTATGGAAGATAATTGATGATTATTTGAGACAATATCACGTATGTATGCCTATTTGGTATGGCATATGACTTCCATTGTATTTTTCTTTTATGGAATATTATGATCAATAAGATTACTGTATGTGATTATGTTCAATATTTATTCTCATTACATGATGTATATTCTCATACTAGTGCATAAGACAATTTTTGACTTATTTGAAAATAAATATTATAGTATCTATATAATGTAAGTTTTGATATACGTTCAGTACTAAGATTTTGTCATGGTCTTATATAAAACTATTTTTGTCTAAATAGGAGCCCTATTTGGGTTACAAGGTTATGGATATGGGGGTTTTGAGGTTTAGAAATGAAAAAGGGAAATACACATGGACTTATAGGAACTTGTTGATGTCCTGGTGACTAGGTTATAGATCAAGGTATAAAGATTACATGAAGAATATCCTTAACATCAGAGGTAAGTGGTCCATGTCCATCAAATTTTGTTATTATTATGATTCAGCCTACATCTTCCTACAAGTAACTTAAACATTAAGTTACTTTCAGACTTATGTTTCATGTCCTGTCATACGTTTTGAAATCAGATTTTGTTTAGTTTGAGTTATGTTGCCAAATTCTCATATTTCGATATGTGAGATTTATATAACTTTTAGATACTTAGTATTTCTATGCTCAGTTCAACTTAATTTATCGAGCCTTTAGACACAAGTGTCCTATACCTCATATCAAAATTTAGTTAAGTCGTATATTGAATAGGAGTTTTAGATTACGATTTAGTCATACAACAAGAATCTGGATTTTAATTAACATTTAGATTACTCATTGTGCGTAGTCATAAATTGGATCCACATATCTAGTAAGAGTTTCAGATCTAATTGCAGTTACTTAGTAATTAAAATACACATTTAGATTTAGATTCAAAGTTCAGATTTAGATTTAATTCAAAATTTAAAAGAAGAGGTTCTAATTCAAATTCAAAATTCAATACATGTTCAATTATCAATATTCAGTTTTAGTATAAGATACGTTCAGATTCAGAATTCAATAAGTTCATATTTTAGATAATTAAGTTGAAACCTTCACACGAGAAGTTATATGATAAGTCCTCATTTTGTTAGCCCTAAGACGATTTAGAGGCATCTTTTGCCAATAAAGAGGAGTGGTTACTCTAATTTAGAGGTACTTTGGAACTGATTCAGGGTGTAGTCATGCCAATATAAATAAGCCTCAATGTCATTCAGAGGCATGTAGTGCCAATTCAGAGGTACTTCAATACCAATTCAGGGCATAGATACACCAATTTAGGAGGACTTATTATATAATGGTGACCACAAATAAGATAAACAATATAAATAAAAAATACATTGATTTAGTATAAGTTTATGACTTTCACATCTTAGTTCATCTTTCATTTTTAGTACACTCATGTTTATTTTATTGAGAATTCAATGCTACTTAGTCTAACCTAGGTTTCCTCTTGTGCATGGCTGGGGACAAGATGTCTATAGGTTTCAAGCTTTAGAAAGAACATTCAAGTTAGAGTTTGCAAATGGAAACTAGGAGGATTACTTGGTGGGATGCCATCTACATGATCAAAGTTTGATATTTAGATTCCATACTTTGTACTCTTGTATTATGTTTTATTTCTAAGAATTTATGAAAATATATTTTGACACAAGTCTATAATTCTTTTATATTATTATTGTAATGATTATCCTATTTGTGATACTCTCAAGAAAAAAAAGTTTGGTTTCTGCTCATGTGATTTAAATTGGGGTGTTACAATTTGGTATCACAACAATAATCTAGATGACCATCGTGAAAATTCTCATATTCTTTTCTTAGATTGCCCATTAGAAACCAAGTTAGACTAAACATATTTAGAAAGATAGTTAGTATCCCCGGTTATAAACGAAGTGGGTGAAAGATAGTAGAATCCATGTTAGAGGCTTAGTCAGGAAATGGAAGTTGAGCTATGTATTACAGTAGGTGTCTAGCTGCTTTGGACTTTTTATATTATATTTAGATTTGTATATATCATACCCTCTCTTTTTCCCACATGTTTTTGGTATGCGATGCAATCTTATAGGGTTTTATAGAAGGGATGCTATATGCATGATTATATACTTATGATGCTTGTCTAACTTTTCTAGTGCATATCGTATGGGACAGAGGTGAGATAAATTTGATGAGACATGAAACCTTCATATGTATGACCAGACGACATGCATCAGGAGGAGACAAAAAAAGTTGACACAAAAAAGTTTGAGGTAGGTGGTCACCTAAACCTAATTGCGTACCCATTACAACCCTAGAATGCAACCAAAGTTAGCTATTTTGAGATAGATGAGTGACTTATCTTTTAAGTAGAATAAGGAGTGAATTGAGATGAGGTATTTTTCCTAATATATTTTATGAAACTCTTGATGTGCTTAGGACCTTCATCCCAAGAGGGACTACATTCACAAGTCATGATGGTTGTTAAAGAAAATACTTGAGGATAATAGAATTAATGTTATGACCTGAGTTTAAGAGTAAGGTATGAGGATTAATAGAGGAGACCAAAATCTTTAAGGTTATACATGAGGAATCTTTAAACATATGGTTATAAAAGATATGTGATAGTATAGATCAATGATCTAGGATCACTATAATATTGAGTTTTAGATGATTTTTTACATGAGATAGAGCCTTGAGAAGTTGCTTGACTAAGGTTTGATTCAATGCTCCTAGGGATAAGCATGGTTTCGTGAGAGTGTAGTGATTGTTAGTACCCTGGTTTTACCTGGCCTAGAGCACCATGATAAGACAAAGAAAGTCATTAAGAATTTTAATAAAAGACATGCAAGTATGATTTTCATACTTTTATGGGTAATCCTTATTACGCCTAACATATCAAGAAGAGAAATGTTAATAAGATTTCTTAGAATGATTAAGATCCAAGAATTAAATACTTGATAAAATTATAAGATTTGAATGCATTAAGTCATGATTATGTTTCCAAGATATGGTCAATATATTAAAATTTAAGATCATGGTAAGACCATGATGTCAAACTTTTATATAAAATTAGATTTAATGAGGTGAAATGAGATTCTAGAGTTAGTCATAGGACCTAGTGCAGGTCAACTCAAGAAAGGCATTACCCATGCCTTTAGTGCAGGTCATGAGGCCCATGCCCTTAGTGCAGGCTGATTCAAATACATAACTCAGGCCCTATGTGCAAGTCATGTGACCCAAACACCTTGTGCATGTCATGAGACCTAGATACCAGAGTACATGTGTCGAAAGAAAGATACATATAAAGAAAAGAATCAAGAGTAAACAAAGAGTAGTCATTTATGCTTAAGATTTTCCTACCAATTTCCATTAGGTTGTACATGCTAATTTCATAAGATTGCTGCACATAGTTAGTTATCCATGATAGGGTCATACTTTAAAGGTGTCTATGAATAAGAGTTAGCAAGGTATGTGAAACCCTATGGTAGTATCCTCCTATGGTTCAACCAAATTTCAGGGACTAATTCCCAATAAGGTGGGTAGTATTCTCACACTCTAATATGCAAAACGTAGATGAGTATATGATCATATTCACAAAACTATAATAGGTTGAGGTTGAGACATATGGGTTGAAGGTAAACGTTGTTTCACATGAGTGTGATCCCACATGAGTGTTTAGGGCTAGTTTGGTTGAGTGTAGTGGGGTGTAGTTTAGTGAATTCACAATGTAAAAATGTACATCAAATACACACTTTATCATCTCACTACACCCTACCAAGCAAACCCTTTAGTAGGGATCAAGGGACCCAAGGCCTAAACGGTTCCAACTAAATCTATGGTTGATTTTATGTTGACAATAATGCCACATCCAATTTAGGTGATATTCAGATACACAAGTGAAATATATATATGAGGAATATGGTTACTGGATCAATTTGACCCATCTTTAGGTTTAATGATATTCCAGTATACATTTAAAATTTGGTTACAATCCTTAGCTAATGGTTATATTTTAGTTACATCTAGAGTTGTTTGATCATATAAACAATATAAGAGTGGATAATATAATAAGTGAGATAATCATGAATTATTTTCAATATTTGAGGAAGAGAGTATATGATATTCATGTTGTCCTTTTTACTATTGGTGTTGAACCAACATTGATCTAGGTTCTAATATTTAAAATATATGTAATGCAAAGCCTTCTCCGGTGAGGGCTATAACACATGCAATGATTCTCTTATTATTAGATTAGGTGAAAGTACCCGACCAAGGACCCTAGAAATATGGTCAATGGAAATCCTATTGTTCCTAAACACGATAGGATTGAAATCCACAAACACTAGAGTTCGAGTCCATATCCACTTCAGTTAAGGTTCTTGGGAAGCAGTGGAACATGATGCCTATATAACAAGAGGTTCTCCAGGAAGGCCTGCTAGAAGCGATGACCAAGGTAGAGAAGCAACATAGCCAATGGGGACCTAAACCACATCCCTCTCGTGCATGTGCTAGCATTGCCAAGAAAAGGAAGCAGATTCCGTTGATGCTTTTGCTACTTCCTCAAATGTATTGGACTCAAGATTCAACACAAACTCGCTATCCTGCAAGGTGGCACTCTGGACGAGGATCACTGATCATGTTGGAGTAGGAGGCCATGAGGAGATATAGAGTGGTTGTCTAGGTTGCGAATCAGGGATCATCAACCTTGGCCAAGCTATGCCCCACACACGGAGGTGCCATTGGCATTGAAGCTTGCTAGAGCGGTGGGCAGACTCGGTGTGCCGCGATGACCTTAGTGCCGATATTGAACTCTCCTACTTGACAGTGATGTAGAGAACCAACTCCTTCAAGTTTTGTGAGCCTTGCTCCTTATGGAATGAAGAAGAGTTGTCATTTCCATGCCTATCAGGCCAAAGCGGTTGGACACCTCATGGTGAAGATCATTGGCTTGGTCTTCATGTTCGCAGTCATCAGAGAAGCCCTAGGCGATGACACTATTTCAGACTAAATTGGGGGAGCTATGTTTCCCCTTCTGCATCCGTCCGCCTGACTAGGGTGAACATGAAGTTGGGCCGATAAGAGTGGGAAACATATAGGCCACGACTATGATTGTGGAACCCCTCCTGCCTGAAGAGGGGAGAGATTGATGACCTCATCCTTTAGATCTCAAAGTGACAACTAGAATCAATCAAAATCTAAGTAAGTTCAAATATTAACATCTTAAGATAGAAACCTATAATTTTTGTAAGTAAGGGGTCTATGGAAAGCTTATGATGTTTTCTATCTTGTAAAAATGGATTATAAGGGTATCTTTGATACTTGATATTTATTATAATATAATTACCAAATGATATGTGATTTCAATATTTTGGGAACTAAAAATATTAAACGAGTTTGGAAATTAATGAATATTTTACAAAAATTCTATTTTGATATAATAAAAATGATTCTAAGGCCAGATTTTTCCGATTTGATTCTTTACCAATATTATGATGCAAACCCTAATAAGGGTATTTTAGGTATTCCATGCATTTTTTGACCATGAAACGGTATGGGATTTTTATCCAAACACTAATGTAAATTTTTCTTACTATTTCTAAAGTTTGGATGTAATTTCATGTATATGTATCTGATTATATGATTTTTGGGTCTAAGTGGCCATTATGTAAGATAATTGATGATTATTTGAGACAATATGATATATGTATACCTAATTGGTATGGTATATGATTTTCATTGTATTTTGCTTTTTTGACATAATATGATCCCTAATATTACTTTTTGTGATAATGTTGGATATTTATTCTCATTATATGATTTATATGCTTATATTAAATCATAAGATGATTTTGACTTATTTGAGTATAAATATTATAGAATTTTATATGTAAGTTTTGATATACAGTCAATACTAAGATTTTGTCATGGTTTTGTCATGGTCTTATATCAAACTCATGTTTAGTCTAAATAAGATCCCTATTTTGGGTTACAAGGTTAGAGAGACGGGGGTTTTGAGGTTTAGAAATGAAAAAGAGAAATACACATGGACTTAAGGAACTTGTTGATGTTAAGGTGATTAGGTTATAGATAAAGGTATAAAGATTACATGAAGAATATCCTTGACATCAGAGGTAAGTGGGCAATGTCCACTGAATTTTATTATTATCATGATTCATCCTACACCTTCATACAAGTAAATTAGACATTAAGTTACTTCAAAATTTCTTTAAGTCATATATTGAATAAAAGTTTTAGATTAATATTTATTCAAACAACATTAATCTTGATTTCAAATTTAAGATTTAGGTTACTTATTGTGAGTAGTCATACATTAGATCCACATATCTAATAAGAGTTTTAGATCCAATTGTAGTTATTTAGTAATTAAAATACATATTTAGATTTAGATTTAGAGTTCGAATTTAGATTTAATTTGGAAATTAAAAGAAGAGATTAAAATTTAGATTCAAAATTTAGTACGTGTTATCAATATTTAGATTCATTATAAGATACGTTCAGATTCAGAACTTGATAAGTTCAGATATAAGATAATTAAGTCGAAACCTTCACATAAGACATTATTTGATAAGTCCTCATTCAATTTCTCTCGAGATGATTCAAAGGCATCTGCTGCCAAATTAGAGGAGTATTTACTCCAATTCATAGGTAATTTGGTACCAATTCAGGGTGTAGTTAGGCCAATTCAGAGACACCTTGGTGTCATTCGGAGGCATGTAGTGCCAATTTAGAGGTCCTTCGGTACCAATTTAGGGAATAGATATGCCAATTCAGGAGCACTTTTCATATAACAATGGCCACATATAAGATAAAAGACATAAATTAAAGAGACATCAATTTAGTATAAGTTCATGACTTTCAAATCTTTGTTTATCTTTCAGTTATAGTATAGTCGTATTTATCTTATTAGAAATTTAATGTCACTTACTCTAACCTAGGTTTCCTCTTGTGCATGACTGGGAACAAGATGTTTGCGGGTTTCAAGCTTTAGAAAGAACATTCAAGTCAGAGCTTGCAAGTGCAAAGTTAGGAGGATTAATTGGTGGGGTGCCATCTACAAGATCCATGTTTGATGTTTAGATTCTAGACTTCGTACTCTTGTATTATGTTTTATTTCTAAGAATTTATGAGAAGACATTTTGACACAAGTTTGTTATGGTTGTTTTATGTTATTATTGTAACGATTATCATGTTTGTGTCACTCCCAAGAAAAAAATGTTTGGCTTCTGGTCATGTGATTTAAATTGGGGTGTTACAATGTGGTATCAAAGTAATAATGTAGATGACCATCAGGAAAATTCTCATATTCTTTGCTTAGATTGTCCATTAGCAACCAAGTGAGACTGAATGGATTTAGAAAGATAGTTTAGTAGCCCTAGTTATAAGCGAAGTGGGTGAAAGATAGTAGAATCCATGTCAGAGGAATAGTTAAGCAATAGAAGTTGAGCTATGTATTAGGGTTAGTATCTAGATTCTTTGGACTTCTATGTTAACTTTAAATTTGTATATATCATACCCTATCTTTTTCCCACATGTTTGTGGTATGGGACACAAGCTTATGGGTTTTTGTAGTGGGGATGTTATATGCATATTTATATACTTATTATGCTTGTCTTACTTTTCTAGTGCATATGGTATGGGACATGTAGACTGTCAGGTGAGATAAATATGATGAGACATGAGACCTTCAGATGTATGACTGACCAACATGTATCGGGTGGTGACAAAATAAAGTTGACATAAGAAGTTTGAGGTAGGTGGTCACCTAAACCTAATTGCATACCCATTAGAACCCTAGAATGCAACCAAAGGCAGCTATTTTAAAATAGAACAATGACTTGGCTTTAAAGTGAATTAATGAGTGACAAGAGATGAGGTATTTTTGCTAATATATTTGACAAGAATTATAAAAATCTTGATGTCCCTAGGATCTTCAACTCAAGTAGGGAATATATTTGCAAGTCTAATCATGATGGTTGATAGAGAAAATACTTAAGGACAATAGAATTAATATTATGAACTGAGCTAAAGCTTAAGGTATGATGATTGATAGAGGTGACTAGAATCTTTTAGGTTATACATGAGGAAGCTTTAAGCATATGGAGATAAAAGATATCTGATAGTATATATCAATGATCTAGAATCACTATAATATTGGGGTTTAAATGATTTTCACACACGATAGAGCCTAGAGAAGTTGCTTCACTAAGGTTTGGTTGAATGCTCCTAGAAATAAGAATGGTTTCATGAGAGTATATTGATTTTCTAGTACCTTGGTCTTACCTGGCCTAGATCACCATGATAAGACAAAGAAAGTTATTACAAATATTAAGATAAGACCTGCAAGTCATATTTTCATACTTTTACGACTAATCCTTATTGTGCCTACGATCTCAAGCACAAACTTGTTGATAAGATTTTTTTCAAATGATTAAGATCCAAGAATTAAATACAAAACAAAATTATAAGATTTGAATGCATTAAGTCATGATTATGTTTCCAAGATAAGATCCATATATTAAAATTTAAGATTATGGTAAGACCATGAGGTCAAAGTTTCATATATGATAATATTTAATGGGGGTGAAATTTGATTATGGAGTTAGACCTAGGCCCTATTGCATGTCAACTCAAGAAAGACATTACCCATGCCCTTAGTGTAGGACATGAGGCCCATGCCCCTAATGCAGGTCGATTCAAATGCATAACTCATGCCCTATGTGCAAGTTATGCGACCCAAGCACCTTAGTGCATGTCATGAGACCTAGGTACTAGAGTACATGTTTCCAATGAAATATACATAAAAATATAAGAATCAATAGTAAATAAAGAGTAGTTTTATGCTTAAATTTTTCCTACATATTTCCATGTTGGTTGTACATTCTAGTTTGATAAGGTTGTTAGACATAGTTAGTTATCCATGAGAAGGTCATACTTTAATGTCTTCTACGAGCAATAATTAGTAAGGCATGTGAAACCCTAAGGTGGGTATTCTTCTATGATTTAACCAAATTTTGAGGATGAAATTCCCAATAAGGTGGCTAGTTTTTTCACACCCTAATTTTCAAAATATAGTTGAGTATATGATCATATTCACAAAACTATAATAGATTGAGGTTGAGACATATGGGTCAAAGGTAAACGTTGTTTCACATGAGTGTGACCCACATGAGTGTTTAGAGCTAGTTTGGTTGGGTGTAGTGGGGTGTATTTTAGTGAGTTCACAATGAAAAAATGTACATCTGACATGCATTTTATCATTCGACTACACCCTAGAAAATAGACCCTTTAGTAGGACTCAATGGAACCAAGGCCTAAATGGTTCCAACTAAATATATGGTTGATTTTACGTTGACAATAATGTTACATTCAATTTAGGTGATATTCAGATACAAAAGGGAAATATATATGAGGAAGATGGCTATTGGATCAATTTGAAAAGTCTTTAGGTTTAATGATATTCCAATATACATTTGAAATTTAGTTATGATCGTTACGTAATGGTTAAATATTGGTAGGCATTGGAGTTGTTTGATAATATAAACAATATAAGAGTGGATAATATGAAAAGTGAAGATAATCATGAATTATTTTAGATATTTTACAAAGAGAGTATATGATATTCATGTTGTCCTTTTTATTGTCAGTGTGGAGCCAACATTGAGCTAGGGTCTTATATTTAAAATATATGTAATGCAAAGCCTACTCCGGTGAGGAATATACCACATGCAGTGATTCTCTTATTATTAGATTAGGTTAAAGGACCCAACCAGGGCCCTAGGAATAATGTCAATGGAAGTCTGATTGTTCCCAAACATAATATGTCTGAAATCCACAAACAATAGTGTTCGAGTCCATATCCACTTCGGTTAGGGTTCTTGGGAAGTAGTGGAACATGAGTCCTAATAACAAGAGGTTTGTCGAGAAGGCTTGTTGGAAGAGACGATCAAGGTAGAGAAGAAACTTAGACAATGGGGACCTGAACCACATGCCTCCAGTGCATGTTCTGGAAGAGAATTCAGTTGATGCTTTTGTAACTTCCTCAACTGTACAAACTCACCATCCTACAATGAGGCACTTTGGATGAGGGTCACTGCTAGTTCTAGGGTAGGAGGCCATGAGGAGGTAGAGTGACTGAGTGAGAGAGAGAGTAGTTGTGAATAAGAAGATGGAATGTGGCTGTAGTAAAATCTAGGATGCGGGTCAGGGATCATTGACTCTATCCAAGTTGTGCCCTAGAGGAAGTGGTGCCATTGGAAATGAAGCTTGCTGAAGTGGAGGGAAGGCTCAGTGTGTGCCACGATGAGCTTAGAGTCGGGATCGAACTCTCCTAGATAACGACGATGCAGAGAACCAAATCCTTCAGGTTTAGGGAGCTTGGCTCCTTGAGGCACGAAGAAGAGCTTCCATTACCATGCAGGTCAAGCCAAAGTGGTATGACACCCCATGATGAAGATCGTTGGCTTGGTCTTCAAGCTCATAGTCATCGGAGAAGCCCCATACATTGACGCTCCATTTCCGACATGAATCGGGGGAGCTATGTTTTCTCATTTGCATTCGTTTGCAGGTTTAGGGGCAACAGGCAGTAGGGTCGGTCAGACTAGGAGACACATGGGCCACGGTTATTATCGTGGCCTACGTAGAGGCCCCTCCTACCCGAAGAGGGGAACGCTCGATGACCTCATCCTTTGGACCTCAAAGCGATGACTAGAATAAATCCAAATCTTAGTAAGTTCAAATATTCATATAGAAACCTTTAATTTTAGCAAGTAAGGGGTCTATGGAAAGCTTATGATGTTTTCTATGTTGTAAAAATGGATTAGAAGGGTGTCTTTGATGGCTGATATTTATTATAATCTAATTACTAAAGATATGTGATTTCAATATGTTGGGAACTAAAAATATTAAATGACTTTGGAAATTAAAGAATATTTATAGTAAGTATATTTTGATATGATAAGCATGATCCCAAGGCCTGATCTTTCTAGTTTGATTATTTACCTATATTTGATGCAAACCCTAATAAGGGTATTATTGGTATTCCATCCAATGTTTGACTATGAAATGATATGGGATTTTTTCCAAAAATCCTAATCTACATTGTTCTTATTGTTTCTAATGTTCTGATATAGTTTCATGTATATTTATCTGATTATATGATTTTTGGGTCTAAGTGGCCATTATGTAAGATAATTGATGATTATTTGAGACAATATCATATATGCATCCCTATTTGGTATCGTATATGACTTTCATTCTATTTTTATTTTATGGAATAATATGATCAATAAGATTACTCTATGTGATTATGTTTGATATTTATTCTCAATATATGATGTATATGCTCATATTAGTGCATAAGATGATTTTTGACATATTTGAGTATAAATATTATAGTTTCTCTATAAAGTAAATTTTTATATACGCTCAGTACTAAGATATTTTCATGATCTTATATCAAACTCATGTTTAGTCTAAATAAGAGCCCTATTTTGGGTTACAAGGTTAGAGAGAAGGGGGTTTCGAGGTTTAGAAATGAAGAAGAGAAATACACATGAACTTATAGGAACTTGTTGATGTTAAGGTGAGTAGGTTACTTATCAAGGTATAAAGATTACATGAAGAATATCCTCGATGTCAGAGGTAAGTGGGCCATGTCCATTGAATTTTATTATTATTATGATTCAACCTACACCTTCTATAAGTAACTTAGACATTAAGTTACTTTCATACTTTTGTTACATATCCTATCATACTTTGAGAAATCAGATTTTGTTTAGATTGAAGTATGTTGCCAGATTATCAGATTTCAATATTTAAGATTTATATAACTTTAGATACTTAGTATTTCTATGCTCAATTCATTTCAGTTTCTCAATCCCTTAGACACAGATGTCCTATACTTGATATCAAAATTCCGTTAAGTCATATATTGAATAAGAGTTTAGATTAAGATTTATTTAGACAACATTAATCTTGATTTGAAATTTCATATTTAGATTACTCATTGTGAGTGGTCATAAATTAGATCCACGTATCTAACAAGAGTTTCTGATCCAATTGCATTTATTTAGTAATTAAAATACATATTTAGATTCAAATTCAGAGTTTGGATTTAGATTTAATTTAGAAATTAAAAGAAGAGATTCAGATTCAAAATTCATTACATGCTTAGTTATCGGTATTCAAATTCAGCATAAGATACGTTCAAATTCATAATTTAGTAAGTTCAGATTTAAGACAATTAAGTCAAAACCTACACATAAGACATTATATGATAAGTCCTCATTCAATTACTTTCGAGACGATTCAGAGGCATCTGTTGTCAATTTAGAGGAGTGTTTACTCCAATTCATAGGTACTTTAGTACCAATTCAGGGTGTTGTCATGCCAATTCATAGACACATTGGTGTCATTCAGAGGCATTACTGCCAATTCAGAGTTGCTTCGGTTCCAATTCAGAGCGTAAATACGCCAATTCGGGAGGAGTTTTCATATAATGGTGGTCATGAATAAGATAAAAAATATAAATAAAAGAGACATCAAATTAGTATAAGTTTACAATTTTCAGACCTTAGTTCATCTGTCAGTTAAATTATACTCATATTTATCTTATTAGAAATTCAGTGCCACTTAGTCTAACCTAGGTTTCCTCTTGTGCATGGTTGTGGACGAGATGTCCGCAAGTTTCAAGCTTCTAAAAGAACATTCAAGTCAGAGTTTACAGGTGCAGAGTTAGGAGGATTACTTAGTGGGATGGCATCTACAAGATCCAAGTTTGATGTATACATTCCAAATTTTTACTCTTATGTTATGTTTTGCTCCTTAGAATTTATGAAAATATATTTTGACATAAATCGGTAATGGTTCTTTTCTGTTACTATTGTAACGATTATCATATTTGTTACACTCCTAAGAAAAAAATGTTTGACTTCCGCTCATGTGATTTAAATTGGGGTGTTATGCAAACTATCTTTGTCAGATATATAAGGCTTCGCAAAAGTCAATTTTGATGGTTGAAGAGTTGTTATAATCCTTGTTGGCTTCAGGATTGCTTGGGGAGTCCTCCGAGATAAAGTTTCCCCTAAAGTGCATTAGGCGTAAAGAAATTTTGACCTCGCGCAATCCCAATTCAGAAATCCATTTTTTGAAACGGTTCATCATAACAATGTATTTGATTTAGCAAACTAATAACATCAGGGCAGTCTTATTTAGATAGCCGCACTAAGATTACGTAGGAGGAACAAATACGGACGCATTATACAATTATCATTTGTCATAATTTTTCTTCACGCTAGGTTATATAATAAATACAAACCTTACGTATATATAGTACATGTCACAAGTAAACCTTGTAAATAATTAATACGACTATCTCTTAATAATATTGAATTATATAAGTGCAATTTTGTTATATGTTTTCTGTAATAAATATATATTACAATGAATAAATATAATCATATATCAATATTCAAGGTTGCAAATTAAACTACATCTCACTATATGGGATAATAGTAATGTTTTTCATTGGAAACACCCAATAAAGAGGTGTATTCTTTATCATGAAATATTTAAAAATTGTTAATTCATGTCCTCAATGAAATTTATATTATTATGTAAATTACTTCATGAAAACCAAAATTCATTTCATGCGAGTATCGTTTTCTTCAATTAGTAACCAACTACTTTTTGGAGTTCTGATTCCCACTATAGGGGATTCAATCCAAAAACATGACCATTATTCAACCATATTATACTAAGGCATGCGAAAAGTATGAACATCAGAACACCCGTAGAAGGCTTTGAATAATGATTTTCCCCTAAAGATTATGACGAAAATAAATGTGACGTTTTTAGTTGTTATTACTAGCGCATTCATGCTTTCAAAATTTGAAAAATAGAACATCTATTAATATATACCAATGTAGAACCTGGACAACGAGAAAATGATGGGAGATGGAATTTTTTCTTCCCCCATTCAACAAAACAATCTATAAATTATATTTGTGTTTGGTTCATTTTCCCATTTTAGTTATCGATAGTAAAGATCGCAACGACCTTTAATATTCCAAAAGATTATATTATAATGGAACACATAACAAAAAACAAATTTTAAGTAAAGGAAAATAATTTCATGCGATATTAGGATAGTTAAAGCTACGAGCGATGATGTTCCATGTAGAATCCTTTGATTCGAAAATAGTGTTAGATGCTATTATGGTAATATAAGGTTCAAGAATGTAGTTGAATACCGAGAATCATACAAAGAGGGAGCTAATATTTTTCATGTATACGTAGGGAACAAATATAATATCTATCAAGTAATCGTAGACGCACTTTACAAGTACTTGAGACTACATGAAGTGGATCCATAAATGATATTATCACTGTTAACTTATGCACACCGAGTTGCCACGTTTCTAATTTCTCATGTCAGGGATACGGTTCTTGTCACGTGATGATCTAGAACTGGACGCTGTATAAGTTTGTTCCGTTCTATCAAAGGATTGAATAAACACATAGCAAACTAGTTTTAAGCACAACCAACTTTTAGAGTCCTAATACGTTTGTTATTAAAAGACAAAGACATTGACGACCATAATGTGTGTGAGTGGTGGATTTAGAAAATTATAATAAGGGGACTGAGTTAGATGAAGATGTATTAATTGTAATGGGACGGAATGGGTTAAATGAACTTTGTAGAGCATATGTCGTGAGTGGGATTCAAACCAAAACCGTTTCACTGAAAAGTGGCACAGATGCCAAACCAACTTATATTTCCATTATGTTATTAAAAGCATACACTTTGAGTATTTGACTATGTTATATATGTATAAACACACACACACTACTAGTACAGAACCTACCTTTAGTATCGGTTATTTAAAGCCTTTAATGTCCGTTTCTAAGCGACACCTATGTGGGCGACACTAAAAGTCCACCCATCATGCGTCGGTTCCAAAACCGACACCCAAACTCTTCACGCGCCACCGAAAACGCGCCATCATGGGACTATAGGCGTCGGTTATTAGTTAAAAACCGACGCCCAAACCCTTCGCACCACAGAAAGGGCGCCATCTTGGGCACTATCAGTGTCGGTTATAAGTAAAAAACCGACACCATATATCTTCGCCTCACGGCCGTGTTGTCCAGCACGGCCGTGGTGTTAAGGAAATAGATGTCGATTTATTGTAGGAAAACTGACGCCCAAACCCTTCGCGCCACAGAAAGGGCGCCATCTTGGGCACTATCAGTGTCGGTTATAAGTAAAAAACTGACACCATATATCTTCGCCCCACGGCCGTGCTGTCCAGCACGGCCGTGGTGTTAAGGACATAGACGTCGGTTTATTGTAGGAACACCGACACTATATCATTATGTGTCGGTTATTTATAAATAACTGACGCCTATTGGTTTTTTTTTCTTTTTCCTGTCAGTCTGCAGACCTGTTGTGGCTGGTCGCAGGATGAGAAACATGTTCAGTTCAGTTATGAACTGCAGGTTTTACGACATCCATTGATATCAGCCGACAACAGGCCGCAAACCTGCAAAATTAACAATAAAAAAGTAGCACATGCATTTAGCAATGCAACCTGCAGTTCCATTTTATTTTCACACATTTATAAACATTCACACATGCTAGCAATCTGTAGTTCGATTCATTTACATTCACACATGTAGAAACATTCATATAGCAACCAACACTTTCATTCATTTTCACTCAGACACATGTAGAAACATCCAGACATGTAGAAACATTCACACATATATTATAATTCAGAAATTCATTTACAAAGTATCATTGTTTAGTCATTATTCGCTATCAGGATCCCAATTATATTTTAAAGCCCCCACTAATTGTATGGTTGTTGCCAATTCTTCTCTTACTTCATTTAATTCTCCCATTGTATAGGGAGCATTAACATTTGGTAAGTCCTTTCCTGTAATGGGGTCAGCTTTAAACACCTGTAAAGAGAATGATGTATATATATAATTAATGAGCTATAAATAAGATTGATATATTTCGATCATATTATCTAATGAGACTATATAATACCTGAGCAATACATTCGATATCCAGTACGGCATGTTTGATAATCATGTGCATATATCGCATGACATAGTATCCACATGCCCATCCGTTGTCTTGTGTAGCACACTATAAATTTAAACATACAAAATATTTAAAAATACAACTAATTAAGCCTTGTTCACATAAATAATATATACATATATTGCAGTCGGGAACTTACTTTCACGTTCTTCCAAATTATTTGTTGGATCTTTTTTGTGGGGACCTTTCCTCCAGCCATTTTGTACTCCTCAAAACCCCTACATGTTAACGTAACACAGAACATTGCAATTAAATAGTAATGTAATAACATATGTTAACGGATATGAAAAATGAAATATTTCTCATCGAAATATTGCCATTTTCATTATGTGTCCCAATCTTGTATTCAATTTACCCCCCCTTAAGATCTAGATAATACACAGTGAACGTCTCGGGGGCAATAACCAATAACTCCCAATGCCTACCCCTAGAGGAAAAAAAGTTAAAAATTAATAACTCAAAATCCACAATAAAATGTAATTTTCTTAAGTCCAAATTATAATAAGCAAAGTAAACTTACTCTACATTGAATGGAGCCATTATCACCGTCTTCTTTTTTACAGCAAAATTTGAAAAAGACTCACAGCAGTATTGTTGAACTGATGTAGGGTCTTTAGCTACTAGACTAATCAAGGATGGAATCAAAAACCCTACATGTTCGAATCCAAAATCTGCACATATGTTGTCTAAGTAGCTGCAAAATATGTATTAATTACGCATGCATTAATAAATAAGAAACCAGATCACCAGATCATATACAAGGTATATTGATTTATAAATAATATCTCACCTTATCCATAGCTCTATCACATATGTATTTAGCCAATCATATCGAAACAACTCCAATATATCTTGTATAAATAGTTTTGTTTCGTATGGCTGATCTGTAGAATCTGAATTAGAAGAAACAGTTATAGGGGAGTTTATATCATGTTCCCCTAACCATACTGCCATACCCCTACAGTTAGGACCTAACGGGACAGGTAGGTCCTGTAGAACCCAACTAGGTAATGCAAGAGGTGGAAGTGGAGGCCTAGATACTGTGGGTGTCTTCTTTTTAACCTGTATATATATATATAATTTCAGATCAACTGCCAGCATATACACACACTAACAATTGAACGTAATGTAAATTTACCATACCTTATCAGTAAAGAAGACATCCTCTTTTAGCCACAATATCACTCCGCCTGCTGCCTCACCAAGCGTTTCACAATCTGGGTGGGCATATGGCAGTGGAAGATCCATCCACTGGGGGAATATATGTATCGGGCTCACCCGAATCCAACCAGCTGGTACTGGAGACCCGTGACACGTTTCCCCTGGTAGGGATGGGTAAGCCGATGCCTCTGCCACGACATATTCTTTACTTTTTAGACGGCATGGCTTCAGCCCCTACAAATTTTTGTGTAAAGAATGTTATATACATATATACATATCATCTTTTTTTGAAACGACTACAATTTCATATATACGTATCATCTTGAATTAAAAAACTAGTTACTATGTCATAAAAATACTTACAGTGGATGTGCTAGGTGGTGGTTCTACAGGATTACTCCCAACCTCTGCAGTAGGAGTAGGAGTAGAGTCTGCAGTAGGTATTTTCTAGTAAGTGGCAGTCTGAGATGCCTGCCACTTTTTCATTGCTTCTTCGAGTTTCCTATCAAATAGCTTATCCACCTATACATGGATAAAAGAAATGTCAAATTCTAATTTTTGAATTCTCTTTTACAGTAACATTATAAAGAAAGAATATATTACCTCTTCTTGTGAAAGTCCCGCTTTTGGGACATGTTTGCACTGGATAACCCAAAAAAAGATTTGATGCCCACACCAGCGCCTGCAGCCCTAACACGTCCAGGATGCTCTGGGTTACCCAGAGCAACTGTCAATTCATCCTTTGTTCCCTCAGGGATGAACTTTCCTTGTTTCCTCAGCTCGTGCAGCTCCCGCTAATCGCCAAAACAAAAAATTGTACTTAAGTAAACAACACAAATAATCAATATTCATATGATTGCTGTAAGAGTTGTATTTTACCATTTTTGCATCCGCCTTAGCAGTTGCAGCCTTAGTTATTTATCCCTTCTTATTTTGCCTACCAGCTATCCAGACATCATGGCGAGGCAGAGGTGTGCTACCAATGGTAGAGGACTCCTGAGTAGCAGACTGAGCAGTAGTAGCCTTAGCCTGTAGTCTTTGGCGAACGCCTGCATACCCCTTTGGACCCATTTTGTGGTCATGCACATTCAGTGCACGCCTTGATCTTTGTGCCTCACTGAGGGCCTAGTTAGTATGCAAATTAATGATTTGGTTAGTAACACTAAATGTTAATCTTGAATAAGTGGATACAACATATATTAATTAATGAAATTGAGACTGACGCCTAATAACTTGAATTCATCAGTTTGTCTTGAAGCGACAAACGCGTCCCATTCTTATTTGTCCAGGAAGTTCCACTGTTCAGTGGCTGTCTTCTTCCTCTTGTTGACTTCTTTTATGTATTCTCTGGTGAGATTTGTCCTATAGTTCCTTAGGACTCTCCCACAGCGTTGCATCACGCATTTACGATGCATCTTTTCATCCAATTCAAATATACTCTGCAAAATAGAATTGCTATTAACTAGTATCCAAAAATTTAGTAATCTACAAAATAGAATTGCAAATTAATAATAACTCACGCATAAATCCCTCCATATTAAATCTTTCTTCTCCTTAGAAACTTTATGCCAAGAATCTAAGCGACAACCGCAATGGCTACGAGTAACAAACCCAAGATATGAAATAAATGAATTGCGATTCACACCACATGCATTTCCTGCATTATCGAAATCCACAACAAGTTTGGGTCCATTGCCCTTTTGCGCAATTAACTTCTTCATCAGAGTGATGCCCCTTCTCTTGTCAACTTTTTGGTGTTGTTGATCAAGTGCCTCAAGTACTTCAGATGGTACCTGTGTATCATCAACCTAAAATTTGACAAAATAATTCACATTTACAAGATATAACTATAAATGGACATATAGATATAAATATATGATATATTTTTAAAACTTACATTGTGAGGCGGCGTATTGATGTCCTCACCCTCACGGTAGTCATTAGCATGGTCATCAGGAGAATGGTCAGCCATCTGCAAATTCACATTCAAATTGTAAAGTTCACATTGTAAAGTAGTAATTCAAAGTGTAAAGCTCACATTGTAAAGTTCACATTATTACAACATAGTATATATCACAACAAAATTGTAAAGCTCTATGATCAAAGAGAAAACAAGTATATATTACAACAAGATTAGGGTCTAGAGTTAACAAATACATGTGATGTCATTCTTATATATAATAAATGTATATGTACCACCTATCCCATCCTTGAACACCTAATCTCACTAGTAAGTGTATAATGTGTATTGGGTTTTCAAGAAAATTTCGGCAGCATTTCCCCACTGTTCTCCAAGTACATATGTACTTAGAGAACAAACGGGGAAATGCTGCCGAAATTTTCTTGAAAACCCAATACACATTATACACTTACATCCTAAGCGAGATTAGGTGTTCAAGAACAGTCCCAAACCGGGGACTACCCAAGATTTACTCCTAATGAGTAAATCTTGGATGGGTTTCTAGGCCAACAAATAATGTGTTGTCATTCTTATACCTAAAATCCTAGTTCTTCAAGTTAGGGTGATTATTGATGTCTTTAAAAGCCTGATTGGCAATTTAGGGAAAAGTTCATCATTTACATTCCAAGCATGTCACATGTGTGCATTACAGTTCATCATTAAGCAAGAAGGGTGATTAGGATTCTCACCAAGAACAGGTTTTGATTTTCTATAAAATTTTATAAAAAAATGCACATGTATGCATATATATACTATACTTTTTGGAACCTTTATACATATCTGAACACCCTAAATAACCATACTAAACATCCAAATACTTTATAACACAACTATAAAACAATGATTATAGCTAAACTATTAAACAATAGACTTGTCACACATAAAACACCCTATACAACTATAAAACAAAAAAGTATTAAGATATGCATGATACAATAACTATTTTGCATCACATTACAACAGACTTATCATTGATACCTTACTAACTTATTGCTACATTTACATATCATCACTTGATCAAAAATTACAGCAGTACATTTAACCAAAGTATGCATTCTAAAATCTAGCTATGTCATGATTAGTTACATGTAATTTACTTGGATATACAGCAGTACCCGATTACTATGTCTTACATACAAAGTATGTATATTAAATTAACTAAGGCTTATCATAGAACATGATTAGAACATTAAGTAGATGATTAAATCATAACAAAATCAGTACATAAATAACCAACAACAACCACGGTCGTGTGGGCTGGCACGGCCGTGGCTGTGTTGGCCAATCACCCGACCGTGTTGGGTAGAACGGCCGTGTGGTCGGCCAACACAGCCACGGCCGTGCCAGCCCACATGGCTGTGGTTGCTGTTGGTAAGGAGAGGGAGAAGGAAGAAGAAGAAGAAGAAAGGAGGCCTACTGTTGGTAGCAGCGTGGAGAGGGAGGCGGTGGTGAGCACACCAGTGGCAGGAGACGACGCAGAGGCAGGCGATCAGAGAAGGAGAGGCGCCGGCGTCGAGCAGAGAAGGAGAGGGCGCTGGCAGAGAAGGAGAGGCGCCGGCATCGAGCAGAGAAGGAGAGGGTGGTGGCGAGGAGCGGCGGCGAGAAACTGCAGCAGCAGGCGGCGAGCGGCGCCGGCGAGGAACTGCAGCAGCAGGCGGTGGCGAGAAGCTACAGCAGCAGGCGGCGAGCGGTGCCGACGAGGAGCGTAGGCGGAAGGGAGAGCAGCAGACGAGGAGCGGCACCGGCGGAAGAGAAATCGTCGGAGGACCAAACCCTGAGCACGAGAATGAATGAAACAGAGAAAGGGGAAGAGTCAGGCTCTTTCGCGCGATTTAAGTTAACATCAGGTGTCGGTTTTTTAAAAACTGACACTGAATGTTTTTATTTTCGGTTTTCAACAAACCACCGACACTAAAGGGAGGTGAAAA
The DNA here is from genome assembly GCA_963693085.1 of Alisma plantago-aquatica. NCBI lineage: Eukaryota > Viridiplantae > Streptophyta > Magnoliopsida > Alismatales > Alismataceae > Alisma > Alisma plantago-aquatica. Next base: position 861,575,988 of record OY856409.1, read on the forward strand.
TTTTCGTGGTTAATCGTGAGAAAACATAACGGCGTCGGTTATTGTCACAAAATCGACCACTAAAATTGTACAAATTTCTGTCTCACAGAAAAGCTTTAGTTGTCGGTTCCTCCATTAAAAACCGACGTTGTATGTCAATTTTTGGAGGCAATTTTTTTCGCTGGAAATTTTATTTTTGGCAGTTACTTTTAGGTGTCGGTTTTTAATAAGTAACTGACACTTAATAAAAGCGGTACCCGTGTCTAGTCGCCCTTCATAGATTGGATGTTGGTTTATGTTATCAACCGACACTGTAGTGTTTAGGTATCGGTTTATTTATACAACCGACACCTTGAAAAGTGACTTTATAAACCATTTCTGTAGTAGTGCACACACACACACACACACACACACACCCATATATATATATATATATAGATTGTATTGAATGCTTGCACGGGTAGCCATGTTAAATACCCGTGCCATAGAGTAGAGGTGGCATGATCTGTAATTAAATCAAAATCAATTATGTTTGCATGGCGGCGACATCTGTTGTAATTATGTAAAATTCATTCACATATGCATGGAGTTGCGGTGGCAGCTATTTGTAATTATACAAAATTTTTATATGTATGCATGGAACAATGGTGGCATCATTTTTTTAATTCCAAATTCGTTAGTAGTGCATGGGTGTGATGCCACTATTGTAGCTAGATGTAACATCCCAGGATTTGAGGACTCGGATAACACAATCTTAAAAGGAATGATTGGACTACCCATATCACCAAGGTGCACCTCCTTTTCCGGGAGCCCATCTCTAAAGAACTCCATAGTTAAGCGTGATCGGCTTGGAGTAGTACTAGGATGGGTGACCAGTCGGGAAGTTTCTCCTGGCTTGCGCGTGAGTGGACAAAAAGTGTGCAGTTAAGGCTAGTGGTGGTCTGTGGGGCCAGTCGTCATTCCTGAAACTCTACTAGAGCCTTGGGCAGTGGGCCCAGACATTACAAATGGTATCAGAGCCAATTCCCCTCTAGTAGGTGGGGCCCACATGGACATGGCATGCCAGTCTTGAGCCATGCGGTCCATGCATGTAGGAAAGGGTTGTCCATGGTTGACGTAGCCACCCTTCCGTTGGTAATCCGTGATCGGGAGCTGGGTGTCCATGGGTCATTGTGGGTCTGCACCGAAATGGGGAAGAGATTATGAGGCCTTATAGTTGAGCCTTGACGAGGACGTCAAGAGACTAAGTGGGGGAGATTGTAACATCCCAGGATTTGAGGCCTCGGATAACACAATCTTAAAAGGAATGATTGGACTACCCATATCACCAAGGTGCACCTCCTTTTCCGGGAGCCCATCTCTAAAGAACTCCATAGTTAAGCGTGATCGGCTTGGAGTAGTACTAGGATGGGTGACCAGTCGAGAAGTTTCTCTTGGCTTGCGCGTGAGTGGACAAAAAGCGTGCAGTTAAGGCTAGTGGTGGTCTGTGGGCCAGTCGTCATTCCTGAAACTCTACTAGAGCCTTGGGCAGTGGGCCCAGACGTTACACTAGACAACAATTAATTATGAATGCATGCACTAGTGGGAAAGATAGTGGACATTATGACATCCATGTTAGATGAATAAAAAGGTGAATGAGGATAAATACTTTAAATAATGTTCACTCTAAACACATATTCACCGTTGACTCATAACTAGGAGATGTTCTACGTAGTTGTCATGTACATAGTTCAAACTACATGTCAGATGTAATGGTTGTAATCAAGCAACCCAGAACGGATACGGATCTGAGCGTACATAATATGGATACAGTATGTGATACAGTCAGATTGTATTACAAGACATCATCTTAAGTTATAGTTTTTTCATCCTCATTATAATGCTTTTATTCGTATTACATAATGTTCCTTCTTATTACAATTTATTTTGTACTAAAGTTCATTCTCTTAGATAAAAAAATTGATAGCTGCAGATTGTAATATCGGTTGTCAACCTTAATTATAACTTTCTCATTTTCATTTTGGATACTCAGTTCTCATTATAAAACATTCCTTCTTATTATAATTTTTATGTACTTCGATTCATTCTCTTAGATAATAACACTTCATACATGCAGGTTGTATTACAAAATGTTATCATTCGTTACAAATTTCATTCTCATTACAAATTCTCTATTTTTATTATAATGTGTTCGTTATTATTACAACTTTTGATGTATCGAGGTTCATTCTCTTGGAAAGTAAACTTTGATACATCTAGATTGTATTACAAAATGTCATCCTTGGTTACAATTATTTCTTTTTCATTACAAATTATCTATTCTGATTACAAAACTTTATTTCTTATTACAAGTTATCTACATTAGTTATAACTATGTAGTTGTTGATGTCATCATTGGTAACAACTTTTTCATTATCATTACAAATTCTTTCTTTTTATTACTAAGTGTGTCTTATTATTACAACTTTTGATGTAATGAAATTCATTCTCATGGATAGTAGAATTTAATGCATCCAGATTATACTACAAAATGTCACCCTCGATTATATTTGTTTTGTTTCCTTTACAAATTGTTTGATCTTATTACAAACTTTTCTTTCTTATTACAGAATGCCATCTTTCTTTACATGTCTTTATAACTCGCGACCTGTCACCAGAACTATGATATCGAAATTTTTTGTATGCAAATATATTTTGTAGAATTTAAATACTTTGTAAGGATATCTGGTATATTGTAATGAGAACATAGAACTTGTAATGGAAATGAGAAATTTGTAACCAAGGATGACATTGCGTAATACAATCTGGAAGTATGATTTTATTTCTCATGTGTTTAATATCTCTACAAAAGTACACCACTACAATGACTTTAGACTTGTTACATTGAGTACGCGTATGCTTCAAGGTTGGTATGAGATCAACTAGAAAATTCATTTTTATTCATCTCACTTTTTCTATAGGGATCACATTTAATAGATATACGATTTAGTGATAAATATTACAATAATACCCCAATCACATCCTACAATCCCCCATTGTGTTCTCATTTTTTAACTTTTCTAGCAGGTGTGGTGAGAAATGTACATCTGATCCATAAATCAAATGAGGAACCATACTCCATGCACATGTAATTATTATAGCATAATTACAAACAGTGCCACTGCCACTCCATGCACGAACATCCAATGTATATAATTACTATTTGTGCCCCCGCTAATCTATATCAACACAATGTAGCATCAAATCAAGAGTCGGGTAACTTAGCTTACCTAACCGCACATGCAATGAGTGAATATCCATATATATATATATATATATATATATATATATATATATATATATATATATATATATATATATATATATATATATATATATATATATATATATATATATATATATATATATATATATATGGATATTTTGGTTACTTTTTTTCAAGTTTCTTACTTTCAACATGTATATGGTTATTTTACCTAGTAAACTGTTACTTTTCATGCATAGATAGTTCCATTTGCAACAACAGATTTCAAAATATAATTACATATATATTTCCTGTATATTCTGCCCGATTTTACTTTTTTAGTCATATACATACTTTGTTATCAACATAGTTACTTTTTGGTCCTTCTAGTTACTTTGTTTGCCATATGGTTACATTCGGGACTGAAGGGTAGTGAAAATCAAGGCTACCCGCGTGGGTATTCAATGAATGCCCATATATATATATATATATATATATATATATATATATATGTATGTGTGTGTGTGTGTTATAGAACTCGTGCATTCTGAAAAGTAACTCTCTGAACAAAAAAATATCTATGTTATAGAACACACAACAAATATATATGTAATTATATATTTGTTATAGTTGTTACAAATGTAACTATTTCTATATGAAAAGTAACAGTTTGCAAGGTAAAGTAACCCTCTACATGTGTAAAATAAGAAACTCTAAAAAAGTAACCAAAAGAGGGGCGGGTAGCTATCTGCGTGGGTATTGAATGAGCCCATATATATATATATATATATATATATATATATATACTGTAGCGATCCAGTGAGAAACATCCTACGGTGAGAGCATGAGAGGCATTTGAATAACTTCAAATTAGTAACTATTTTTTAAAATCCAACTGTATATATGGAAAAAGCATCAATTGGCCAACGCTCCAACCTCAACTAGGCCAACACCAACCAAAGGCTCACCTCTCAAGTCCATGGTAAGAGAGGGATATTTCCCAAGCAACTAGAGTATAGACTCACCTCTCAACGACTAAGGAAGAGAGGGGTTTTGCCTACACCACTAGAGCTCAAGCTCACCTCTTAAAACCAAAGGGAGAGAAAGGGATTTTACCCCAAGAATACACCACATGAACCATTGAATTAGGAAAACATAAGCTCACCTCTCAACAACTAAGAGAGAGGGGTTTTTCCCAAAGAACCCTAATCCAATGGTTCAGCCAACAAGGTCCAAGAACACATCTAAACATCATAACCATGTCATCATATCCCACAATGTCAAGGGTACTTACTAGAGAAAAGATATTACTAACAAGATAAGCATGGCTGATCAAGATATCATATAAACAAGCAACATAAAAAGAAGGTAATATAGCTAGGGTTATGTATCCTGCCTCAAGCAAGCTCTAAAGCTCCAAGCACCAAGCTTCGAGCTCCAAGCTCGAAGCTCCAAGGCACCACCTTCGGCCAACACACTAAGAGAGAAGAGAAACTCCATAACCACCATGGCCGAAAAGAAAGGAAGAAGTAGAAGAGGGTGCCAAGGAAAGAAAGAAAGATACTCACTACAAGAGAAGAAAGAGCAAGGCACACTCTAGGGTTTCAGCCACCACTAGAGGAAGAAGAAGCCTAGAGCTATATCGCCCTCTAATCTCCACCAAGGAGAGGGTATCGACCAAGACACCAACTGTATCGGCCACCACTTCCTCTTCTCTTCTCCTAGCTCAACCACTAAAGGAAAGGGAGAAACTAAGGGTAGCAAAGAGGCCTAGAAAGCAAGAAGGGTTACTTATATACTAAGGAGTGAAGAGGGAGAGCATGGCAAGGTGGCACCCGACCATAGTACACTTGTCCAAGGGTTATACCACATGCTAAAACCCCAAACCACTTGTCCATGACTTGCCACCCACTAGCAAAGCAACAACCACTTGTCCAAAGAATGGTGACATAAATGAGGCTAGGTCAAGAGGGTGTGTGTCGCCCAAAATGGAAAACTGACACACCATGGCCGATACACAACTTGCTCGATACAAGCAAGCACTCCTGGCCGATACACCAAGGTCCAACCCAATACCAAGCCTCAACAAGGCCCAACAAGGTTCAATAAAGGCCAAAGCTACTCAAGTAAAGAGCCCAACCCTTCCTCTCAACCCTAGAGGATGCAAGGAGAGAGAATGACATCTCTTAAGGTGACAAACTTGCACACCAACCCTAAAACTTGGGTAATTTGCAAGTTGCACCTCAACCTCCCAACAAGGTACAAAAAAATCCTAATTATGACTCAGGTGATTAGAAAACATCTAAACACAAGGTTTAGGCAAAGCAAACATGGAAACCCCAAAATGGAGGTCAGGGTCCTTACATTTAGTGTGCTTTAAAGGTGTGGTGTACGTTGCTTTCTGCTCTGAACAGGTGACCGTTTGCCCCTTTGTGGGTGTGGTTTATGAATGGTGAATGGGTCATCTGTGATGGATGGTCTGCAGCTTGGTTTCCTCTTTTATCCCTTCATTCTTCCTATTTCCTATCTTAGGCTGTGGAGGAATGATGTTCTTTGGTTTGGAACTCTCCCTACGTGGAGATGGAGTAGTCCTTACTAGACGATAAGTAGGATAGGGGTTCTATGAACCCATTGATAGCTTCTGAGTGGTGAACTTCTTCCCTTTGTGGCAAGCTGTCCATTGTATTTCTAGTTTTTCTAGTTTTTTATAGGGGCTCATTTGTAAATGTACCCAAAGTTTTTGGATCAATATAGCAACCGCCTTTTTACTGAACAAAAAAAGAGTTGGCCGAATGGAAGTCGAATCGATTGATCATAGGACAATACAAGCCTGTTGATCAATTGGAGGATCAACCAACTAAATAGAGGAGTCTAGCCTGCTTGAGCCAAGAGCCAGTCGACCGACCAATGGAAACTAGTCGATCAATAGGAGGTCCAACCAATCGATTGTAGGGTCTAGTCGATTGTCTGGCTTATTCCCATCACAATATTTTCCATTGTAGGTTGTTACATGTGATGTATAACCTTAGGTGGACAATAATTCTTTGTGATTCCAAATAATTGCATTCGTATGGCCATAACCACCACTCACATATTTATGACTGTATGTTTCATTTTTAGATATTGTTAGTATGTATGCCCAGAGAGCTAATCATATGATTATTGGGATGTCATATTACATAAAAGATTTGATCAATAATAATAAATGCAAGCTTCCAATTTATTTTATTTCACTCAGTTAGGAGATAATGAGGAAACATAATGAATGTCTAATGAATGATCATTACTCAATGATGTATGCCTTCAAGTACGTCACTTGAATAATGAGACCGTATGGATGATAAGAGTATGTACATTCTTATTATGTCCCTGGTCAATCGTTACTGTGGAAGGTATATAGACACTAGTAACACACAATACTAGAGTGTGGGTTGGTTGATGACAAAATCTCATCAGTCATGATATGTGATACCAAACCAAACACACATATACTTGTTAGAGAACAGTATATCGGACAGACCCACCTTGAGAATGATACATGGAAGTCATACTCGTGATCATAGTCATTTCTTATAGTGAAGGTGGTGATTGTGGTTCTTAGACCTGAAGTCATGAGACTCATCACATGTTGTTTGATATACTTTGACATCATCCAACGTAACCCTAAATAAGAATTGTCATAATTGTGATGATTGGGTAGATATGACACATGGGGACTGATTGTGAGTGATGTAGATGGGATTTGTCCCTCCTACTGGAGTATGATATTTTTTCCACTTGATAAGAGAGACTAGGAAAGGCATGTGTATGCACATGTGAATCAATATATGATATTGAGATCACATATATCTCGTACAGTCTGCTCTTAGTTCAAGAACTTGGATTGAACGTTGAAAGGGTGACAATTCCATGCCTTGAGTTCAATCTGGATATTAGACATAAAGAAATTATACAATCATTGTAACACCTTACATAGATTGTAGGTTGAAGTTATTTTCCAACTTTCCATTCACTTGGGTCCACTGATATGTGACTAGGCACCACTCTTTGCTTGTGATGTCATAAACCAGCTATGGACATTCACCACCAATGTGATATGGAACCTATAGGGTCACACACATAGGAACTCACTTGAAATATGAGTTTACCCATGAATGATGGTTTAAGTTGATTACAAAATATGTTTTGGTATTCAATTAAACAACCAATTAACTGACTGAACTCAGAACCATCAAAGTTCAAGTGTTGAACTAATTGGTTAGGGTGTCAGGTTGATTGGAAATTGAATTGGTTGAATTCTCCATGACTCAGGACACCAACCAATCGGCTCACTGGGTGAACCAATCATCTCAGGTTGGTAAGACGACTGGTTCACCAAGTGAACTAATCAGCTCGATTAAGTCAGGAGATGAACCGATCGGCTCAATCAAGTCAGGAGAAGCTTCTGGTGATTTTTTCAATTCATGAGAATAGTTGATCATTTCACTTGTCCGATTCGACGGGTACAAGGAATTAATGTTGGGAATAAATTGGAGATGAATTGCAAATTCAATTAAGATTGGGAAACATGTGAACCGATCGCCTCACTAAGTGAACTGATTGGCTCACAGTACTAGCCAACTGGTTTACTTGTGAATCGATCGGTTCACCTATCATAGGGCAATTAGTTCATAGAAATTCTCGATCCTTATACTCCGACATAGACTGGGAACCCTGACCTAACCCCTCCTATAGAGGGGTACTCGGGGCTTCCTAACAAACACAATTGAGAATCAGTTGCTCTTACATTTGTTGTCCTCACTAGTTGTGGTAACCGAGAGAGCCCAAGCAAGTCCTACCTGATTAAAGGGGATAGTGAGGGAGAGAACAACTGAGAACAATTATGGGAGAGCAGGTTGGTGACTAGTACGCCAACCAGAAGGGGATGACTCCTTCCTACCTATTCAAGTAGAATGACAGTAGTTCTAGGTGGTTCACGTGGACTACCATAGAGATATGTGGCCTTTACCCATTGCTAGGAGGACAACATCAGCCTACAGTATGTGGTGAAGACCACATGAGTTGTTGTTGTCGTTGTTCGAGTTTATTGTCTGTGGTGGAGACTAGAGGTTGCTACAGACGAGTCCTAGTGTGACTAGGAGTGAACGACTACTACAACGAGTTATAGTCATTAGACTTGATCTAGGATCAGGTATGAACTCGTCAAACCATCCTTTCCATTGCATAGTTATTGGCATGATCTTATTGTTCCAGGGAATTGGATAATATATATATATATATATATATATATATATATATATATATATATATATATATATACAAACTCCCTCAAATAAAATATTAAGTCTAAGATGCTTTATATAAACAACACACATGAAAAGCTTGATCGACAAAGTGTAGGTTATGCCAAAGTGTGGTGCGTCGCCCATCTCGTGGAAGTGTGATGGTAGATATGTAGGTTTTGTCAAAGCATGATGCATATCTATCATTTTGGTTTATGGGTCAGGCTTAACTGTGTGTACTTAATCGGATTAAGCACCAGAGGCATGTAGATGATTATGGCAAGGAGTTGCACATATCATATATCTAAGAATTTCATAAGATGTAGTTGGCAAATGTTTCCTACCTTAATTATTGATTATCGACGCTAGCATTGGCCAAGTAATAGTTGAATTATTTTTCATCTTGGATCACTTGAAGGTTGTATGATGTAATCTTCCCAATTGATATATGCGGGCTATCAATTTGAATAAAATACCGAGGGTGATAGTTAATAAAGACCTAATCAATATCGTACAATTTTAATCAAATCAAATCAAATCAAATCAAATCAAAATGTGTTTTTGACAAAATTGGAAATTATTTTGTAGAAAAAATGGTAACACACAACAACACCTTTTCTCTACGATCAGTCCTTGAGAAAGAGAAGTTAAATGGGAATATCTCTTACGACTGGTTTAGGAAGATGAAAATTTTTCTCACACACAAGCACAAGCTCTATGTCCTAGATACACCAGATCTAGATGAACCTCTTCCCACTGCACCTAAGGATGACATGGATGCTTACAAGAAGTATATGGAAGATGTCATTGATGTCAATTGTTTGATTTTATGTTCTATGAACTATGAGTTATACAGAAAACATGAGAACATGGATGTTATTGAGATGGTCGCACATCTTAAGAACATGCTCCAAGATCAGGCAAGACATGAGAGATATGATATCTCCAAGGCATTGTTCAAATGTAACATGGCAGAAGAAGATCCAGTAGGTCCTAATGTGCTCAAGCTTATTGGGTATGTGGAGAACCTTGCTAGACTATGATTTTCCTTGGGTCAAAAGTTGGCCACTGATGTGATTCTACAATCTCTGCTAGAATCATACGATCAATTTGTCATGAACTACAACATGAATGACTTTGACAAGTTATTGACAAAGTTATTAGGCATGTTGAGAATAGTTGAGACACAAATGAAGAAAGACAAGCCCAAGTATGTGATGATGATCAGCAAGACAAAGGGAAAGTCTAAGGGAAAAGGCAAATCTAACAAGAGTTCTAAGGCTATCCAGAAGCCTAAGTCTTCTGATCTCATGGAAATGAGTTGAATAAATAAGAGAGGTGATTGTCACCACTATCACCAGCCTGGACGTTGGAAAAGTAATTACCCTCTCTTCCTTGAGGAACTAAAGAAGAAGAAGAAAGGGGTAGGATCCTCTACTTCAGGTATAAACATTATAAGATAATTCTAAATTACTTCTTCATCTTGGTATGTGATATCAGATGTAGATCTAACATACATTGGTGTGCATGATTTGATAAGAAGTAAAAGCCTTTATGAAAGGTCAAGGGTGAACTATGCAGAGAAAGAGTTACTGCAACTTTAGTCTACATTTTAAAATTATCTTAGCCCATTGGGAATGTAATAGAGTTAGTTGAACTACTATTTCATTATGCCAAATCAGAAACACTTTACTTTATGCATCTTGTATGACAAGGATGATAAATCAATAAAGAGATGTTAATGCATCTATTTCAAAGATGTAATCTTGTATGGAAATACCCAACATCTAATGATCTTTGTTTGAAAGGATATAAAGATGAATGTTTCTAACATAAATACTAAAGGATTTTAATTGAAAACTTAAACAATTTTAGCATTGGCATCTAGATCACATATATGAGAAATCCATTACTAGAATGCATATTGATGTTTATCTAGACTCTTTTGGTTATTGAATCAACAAGAAACATGCAAGTATTATTTATGAGCAACATGACAAACTACCTCTCACTAATTGTAGTGGAGAGGGCAAACATTCTATTAGAACTTATACATGTTCATGTATGAAGACTTTATAGAATAAATGACAGAGATAGTTATTTGAACCTCATTATAATTCACTGATGGGATCGGTTGATATAAGATTTATATTTGATGAAATACAAACATAAATATCTTGAAGTGTTTAAGGAGATCATAAATGAAGTATAACTTTGATATGATCAAATGTTGAAATACTTTACATTAAAAGTTTGAGAACCTTCTAGATATACTGTGATAGTGTATCACAAGTCAAATCCACCTAAAACGTGATGATGTATTAGAAAAAAGGAATTGCATCCTGATGGATCGTGATATGATTATCATTTAATCCAATCTTCTAATCCTCTCATGAATATGTACGTAACACTAAAACAATGTACCATCTAAAATGGTTTAATGACATCATATGTGATATGATATGGGAATGTCCTGATATGTTTCGAGGATTGAAACTTTTGCAAATTAAGTACTTTCTTGAAAAGGTTTATCCACAATCCATAGTATTTGAGTACTATTTTTAATACCAATCTAATAACATAAGGGTTTTGTTACTAGGATAATTGAGTTCCAAAAGAATCGGTGGGAGTAAAAGTAGAACTCAAAATGTTCGAGGTCAACAAAGGTACAATGAAAACAAGTGAGAATCACAAATTGTTGTGGAATCTCAAGTTCCTCATGTAACATAGAAACTCATAGTTCTAGTAGAACACATTTGAGATTTAAAGATTGTGAATCTGATAACTCAGATATGTTGGTCATAAGATGATGAGCCAACAAATCAACTAGATGCTATAGAGAGCCAAAATCTGAGAAGTGGCTTAAGGCCATTAAGGAGTCCATGTACACTAAAAAGGTATGACCTTGCTACTACCACCCGAAGGGGTAAAACTCAAAGGGTGCAGTTGGGTTTTCATTGGAAGACCAACATGGATAACCTAAAAGGGAACGATTGGTTGCATAGGTTTTTATATCAATTAAAATTGTTGAACATGATGAAATTCCTTTACCAATGGTCATGCTTGTTGTTGAAGTTAGTATTGACTATGAGATTTGGCATATGAATCTTAAAACACATTCCTTAAAAGTAATATATGAGAGGATGTGTACGTGACATAGCCTAAAAGTTTAATAACTTCATGAATGCAAATAAAATCTATAAGCTATAATCTAAGAGATTGAAACAAGCATCTCAGAAATGGGATCTTTTGACTTGAAAAGATAGTCAAAGAGTTTGACTTGAATCAAGATAAAATATGAAATATATGATTAAAAAAGATTTAGTGGGAGCATATATGAATATTCCACATGTTGATGGGGAATAATATCTCAATACTGTAAATATTAAGAACATGCATGGAAAACACCTTCAACAGTAAGGGATTAGGTGAAACACCGTATGTGATATGGACTAAGATATATAGAGATAGTTCTTCAAAGTTTTATAACCTAAGTATGAGCACATGTAATAGAAAGAGGTTGAAACAGTTCAGCATGAAGGATTCAATAGCGAGAATCTATCCATGTTGATGGGATTAGTTTCTGAAGAATCCAATGTTCCAATTCTTTTGAAGAATGGAAAGACATGAGTAATATGCCATAAGCACTAGCAATTGGATCTATCATGTATGCTATATATTACTGACACCTATTAGTCTTGTATGTATTGGACATGGCAAGATGATATTAGTGTCCAATGAGGGTCATTGGAATGTGATAACACCCAAATTTAGGCATTTATGCTAAGCATTTATTCATGGTTTTGTGTCATTATAGCCTTACTATGCCCAAAATAACCCTAGATTCATATCGTTTAGTAATTTATATATTTTCATAGATAGAGTTTCTCAACTAGCAAATATTGGTACTTGCAGGAACCAAACTCAAGAAGATATTAGTTCTCCTGATTCTGCCCCACGATCGTTGCATTATGTGCACCACCTTAGGAGACAATGATCCCGCTAACCGACCAGAGGGACCAAGAAATTTTTGTTATCTTAGGCCATATTTTTTATGGCTAGTGCTTTATCAGAAATTATCCTCGTCAATCAGAAGGTTCATCGATGCGGGCCCATCAACCACCCATAATAGCCTCCCCAGTGATGGGTTTGTCTACAAGGGTCGTGACCGCTACAATAACTTGTGACCACTACAAGGGTCACGTGAACGACAGTGGTCTCGACCATGACAGTGGTCACGACCATGACAGTGGTATCGAACACAACACTGTCTCGCCTGCGACGATAATTACTCCTATAAATACCCATCCCCTACGACCGAGGCAAGGGTTCCGCGACCCCCAGTCGACTATTTTGTTCAGTTCTGACCAATGGTTTCCAAAGCTCTGTGGGAGAAGTTTGAAGGCCAGAGAGGGTTGAAGAACACATCCTATGCTTGTCCCTTCAGTTAGCTTCTGTTCAACATCATTTTCCACCATCATCCATCCAGATCCAATCATTTCCAGCCACCTTCTACCACCACACATCCACCAAGGTTGTTGCTAGGGTAGAATCAAGGAGAAAGGAGGCCAAGGAGTCCATAAGACCAAGGAGGACGATCTAAAGGCAAGATCAGACCATATGGAGGCTAAGGAGCGAGTCCCACCTCTCCTCTATAGGCTAAATCTCTTCTCCCTCCCCTTTCTTCTACTGTTCTCCTTTGTTTTTGTACAAATGATGTTCTTCCATCTTTGTTCGGTGCCAACTATGCTTTTTCATGGCTAGTTGAGCTCTTCTTGGATATATGGCCCGTTTTGAGCATGTTTATGTACTTTTACCTTAAGCAAGTAGTTTTATTCCACATCTAGTATGTTTTCTATTCTATCTTCTCTTTTTTGTTATGATTGCTAGTTTGGTTGATTTCTTTCTTGCTTGAACTATTATTTCTATCTAGGTCAAGAGATTAGTTGTAGAAATGGATAAGAGAAGGTAGTTTGTATCAAATCTGAAAGAGGAGGTGCAAAGGAGTGGTTCCTAACAGCTTTAAATGTTTTGAACCTAAAAGGGTATCCATGATATTCATGTGTGTTGATCCATAATCCTTGAGAGAGGTTTTGGATCCTTGATGGGGTTTTAGTCACTTTGTGTGAGAGTAAGTGGGATGACCCCCCATAGGAGCAACTACCATGGTACAAGCTATGCTATGTTTGGATGTTTGACACATTATAGGGTGTTTGAGGGTTGTCTACGCCTAAGAATGGGTGCATCTACTTCCCAACCTGTGGTTACATAGCCAAGAACTCCTACTCTCTAATTAGCAGAATCTGATGGACTCTGTTTTGTTTTCTTTTCCTCACTTTGCTTTAAATTATGACATTTTGCAAGATTAGTTCTAGTTCTAACTTTTGACAACTATCAGAATGGTTTAACTGACTTAAGAGTGAGATCTTAAGCATCCTAAATGTACTCACATACCTGTGTTTGACCCCGTATATCTACTTCGACCCCATATAATAGTTGTGAGGGTCCTTGAAGCTTTTGGCTTATAAATTTAAAGTTTGATCCTCCTTTGGGAGCCAATCAGAATGTCATTAAAGATATCCATTAGTACTTGAGAAACACTAAAGGATTAGTTGCTAGATTATAGCAATAAGGAAGAGTTGGGTGTAGGTGGTTACACTGACACAAGCTTCCACAATGACAATATTGATCACAATATAAAATGTGTTTAATTGTAAGAAAAGGTTATAGTTTGGAAGAGTTCCAAACTACATGCCACAAATATAATTCTACAATTGAAACCAAGTATCCTAGTGTTATGAACACATGAGTGGATACTATATGGATCTATAAATTCATATGATGAACTTAAAGATGTTCCAACCATTGATGACACAGTATAGATGAACTTAAAGATGTTCCAACCATTGATGACACAGTAGAGATACCATGACTAACAATGGAGCTAATGGTTAGGTAAGGAATATCATATACCATATTATGAAAGTTCCATCTCATATGGTAAATCATAGAGTGAGGAGATAAGGAACATGCAATATACTAAATTTAGCACAATTTTGTTAACTCGTTGGATTAGTACTTGCACAGTAGAAACTAAAAGATTTATAGGGGGTGAATAGAGCATTCTGTAACTTTAAAAGTAATTAAAACAATTAAAGAACTCAACCAAAGGAGGAGGGGGAAATAAGGAAGTCACTTGGATGTAGAGTGGTTCCTACCTTTGAAATCAAAGTGTCTAGAGTGTTCTTAGTGCTTAACTATCCGTTAGGTAAAAAGTAGTTGGGTTGCAACGGCTAAAATGCTCGTTCAATGTGAAGTTTCTAGAACTTTTCTCAGTTGACAATACTGTCGACCAGATGAATTTCGGTCCACAATATTTTTGACTGGATGACTGACTGGTTTTGACAACTAAACCTATTACAATAGATATATTTTAGTCCACAATATTTTCGATCGAATTTTGACTCAGAACTAAAGATTTGCAAAGTTTTACAATGTGTGTGAGGTCCTATTGATGACTCATATGAAACCTATCAACCCTAAAGTATTCAAGTGAGTGTAAGCTAGGGTTTTGGGTGGATAGGGAATATCTAACACTTGATTTACATGATATCTAAGTACTTGTACAATATATACTTGTACACATTTTTACATTGAGTACAATCATGAAAATATTAAACATTTAGGTGCATTGATCTTCAATTTGTATTGATCTTTAATTATCCACTTAGTATGATCTCCTTATTTTCCTTGAACCCTGATATACTCAAGTAGCATGTTAGATCTATAAGAATGAAATGTTTGTCATCATCAGAACAAAGGGTATATTAATGTCCAATTTAGCCAACAGAAACATGATGGACATGTTGGAATCACTAAGAATGAGATTCGTGGGTGATTGGCTCTAAGTGAAAGTGGGAGTCTTTTGGGATGTATGCCCAGAGAGCCAATATATGATGATTGAGATGGCATATTACATAAAGGAATTGATTGATAATAATAAAGGAAAGCTTCCAATTCATTCTATTTCACTCAATTATGAGATAATGAGGAAAAATAATGAATGTCCAAAGAATGACAATTACTCAATGACGTATGTCTTCAAATATGTGACTTGAACGATGAGATCATATAGATGATAAGTGTATGTACATTCTTTTTATGTCCCTGGCCAATTATTACCATGGAAGGTAGATAGACAGTAGTAACACACAAGACTAGAGTGTGGGTTGGTTGATGATAGAATCTCATCAGTCATGATATGTGATATCAAACCAAACACATAGATACTTGTTAGAGAATAGTGTGTCGAACATACCCACCTTGAGAGTGACACATGGAAATCATACTTGGTGGTCATAGTCATCTCTCATAGTGAAGATGGTGATTGTGGTTCTTAGACCTAAAGTCACTACACTCATCACATGTCCGTTGGTATACCTTGACATCATCCAACATAACCCTAAATAAGGATTGCCATAACGGTGATGATTGGGTAGTTGTGACACATGGGGACTGAATGTGAGAGATGTAGATGGGATTTGTCCCTCCTAGTGGAGTAACATATCCTGGTCACTTGATAAGAAATACTAAGAAAGGCATGCACATGCACATGTGAATCAATATATGATATTGAGGTCACATATATCTCGGACAGTCTGCTCTGGGTTCAAGGAACATGGTTTGAACAATGAGAGGGCAACGATTCCATGCCTAGAGTTCAATATAGATATCAGACACAAAGGAATTGTACAATCACTATAACACCTTACATAGATTGTACATTGAAGTTGTTCTCCAACTTTCCATTTACTTTGGTAGCAATGATGTGCCACTAGGCACCACTCTTTACTTGTGATGCCATAAACCAGTTATGGACATAAACTGTCAACGTGATATGGGACCTATAGGTCACACACATAGGAACTCCCTAGAATAGGAGTTTATCCTTGAATGATGTTTAACTTGATTACTAAATATGTTTAGGTATTCAATTAAACAACCAATTAATAGAATGGAGTCAAAATCATCAAATTTCAAGTGTTCAACTAACTAGTTAGGGTGTCAGGTTGATTATTAATTGAATTGGCTAAATTTTTCATGACAAAGGACACAACCTGCTCGACTCATTGGGTGAATCGATCGGATCAGGTTGGTAAGACAACCGATTCACCTAGTGAACTGATTGGCTCAATCAAGCGAACCGAAGCTTCTGGTGATTTTCCCGATTCATGATAATAGTTGATCAATTCACTAGTCCAATTCGACTGGTATAAGGAATTAATGTTGGAAATTAGTTGGATACAAATTGCAAATTCAATTATGATTGGGAAACATGTGATACGATCGGCTCACTGAGTGAATCGATCGTCTTACAGTGACATCCAACCTTTTGTCTTGTGAACTGATCCGTTCACATGTTGTAGGCCAATTAATTCATGGAAATTCTAGACCCTTTTACTCCCACACAGACTGAGAACCCTGACCCTAACCTTTTCTATAAATAGAGGGGTATTGGGGGCTTCCCAACACACATAATTGAGAATCAGTTGTTCTCACAATTGTTGTCCTCTCTTGTTGTGGTAACCGAGAGAGCCCAAGAAAGTCCTACACGACTAGGGAGGGACATTGAGGTAGAGAACAACTGAGTTCAATTGTGGGAGAGCAGGTTGGTGACTAGTATGCCAAAAAATGGGGACGAATACTTCCTGTCTATTCTAGTAGAATGATAGGAGTTCTATGTGGTCCATGTAGACTACTATAGAGGTGAGGTGGCCTTTGCCTTTTGCTAGGAGGACAACATCAGTCTGTAGTATGTGTTGAAGACCGCAGGAGTTACTATTGTTGTTGTTCAAGTCTGTTGTCTGTGGTGGAAACCAACCGTTAATGCAAACGAGTCCTATTGCAACTAGGAGTGCACGACTACTACAACGAGTGATATTCGCTGGACTTGCTCCAGGATCATGTATGAACTCATTAATCCATTCTTTCCATTGCATAGTTATTGAAGCAATCTTCCTGTTATGGGGAATATGGATAGATAATTTTTTTTTTTGTACTCCCTGTGCCCATATTTCCCTATAGACATAGTATATATATGATACATATCATAAGTATGTGGTGATTGGGTATGTATATGTATTTATAAATAAAATCCTTCAATCAATACTATGTCTTAGATTCTTTCCATAAGAAGCACACATTAAAAGCTTGATTGACCAAGTTTTGGTTACACCTATGCATGGTGCATCGTCTATCTTCTGGAAGTGTGATGGTAGTTATGTGGGTCTGCAAAAGTAGGGTGTATTTCTATCATGGTGGCTTTTGGGTCAGGCTTAACTAGATGACTTTACTGAGATGAAGTGCCTAGAAATATAGATAAACAATGATAGGAGTTGTGTATACCATCTATATAAGAATTATATTGGTTGCAATTGGCAAATATTGCCTACCTTAATACTTGGTTATCAACTCCAACGTTGGTTGGACAATAACTCAATGTATTTTGAATCTTATCTCACTAGAGGATTGGGTGCTACAATATTTTGAATTGATGGTGAGGGCCATTAATTTCAATAAAATACTAGGAGAAATAAATAATTAAATATCAATATTTGCAAATAAAATGGTAAGTGTTTTGACAAAATGCAATTTCTTTATGGTAGAAACAAATCGCAACAACCAACTCCTTTTAGTTGTGATTAGTGTTTGAGAAGGACAAACTAGATGAGAACAACTTCCATGACTGATTCAGGAATGTGAGAACTGTTGTAATGACCCCGCCTCCCAGTAACCCCCACTTAAGGGAGACTAAGAGGTTAGAGTTGTTATCCCAATAAAACAGATCAACGGTTTGACAAATAATCAGTAAAAATTATAAAATTCTACCAAACTATACGAAAAGATGATAAAACATTGCATACCTTTTAAAAACTTGGATATCTAACTTCTATCCACAGATGGAAACTATTTTAACTAATCCTCCTTGCACTTTAATTCTTATTTTCACAATGTGCCACTTTACTATTTGTCCTTTTCAATGTAGTACCTTAAACACCAATAAACAAAACGTCGGTCATCATATATGAATATGCCAGTATGTGGGGACAATCAAAATTTCACACATAGGTCTAACAACCTAATTATCACAATCAAGTTAATTAACAATTAAATTTACATTTTCAATGTGTCAAACTCCACCGCTTTTGCCCTAAACCTGGAATACCCTCTTTAGGGTTTCTCATTGACTTAAGACAACCTTCTCCATCCTGAGCTTGGTGCCTGGGGTCACCTCTCATGGTGCCCATTAGTCACACAATATAGGCCACCTTCTCTATCCTAAGCTTGGTGCCTGGGGTCACCATTCATGGTGCCCGTGGGTCTTCCCTCTTGGGCTTGACCTCATTGCATCTTATATCAGGGTGGCATGTAGGTCCGAGAATACACATTATATCATAATTTTGATAATCATAGTGACTTTATAATTTGCACATATGAACATCCAAATAGGTAGATTGCATTCAATGCAATCAAACATCCAGAAAACCTTCATGAAACTAAAGCGGTTGACCATAAATAACCACATACCTATCAGGATGATTTGAGTGCATAAATAATCCAATCAAGCAGGAAATCCAGTAACCAAGCAAGCACACAAGGTGATCCTGAAATATGCATACAATTTCTTATCATTATTCATGCCAACATGCTCTATTAAACGTAGCTCACTTCCTTGGGTTTCTAGTCCTTTTTAGGGTTTCAATTGCAATTAGGGTTTTGTCATACGTTTACATCCTTAAACCCTAATTATACAAAATTACTAACAAACCCTAATTATCTCATCTATCTCTCATAAAAGATCCTAAGATCATCTTTTGACAACATACAACCCTAATTTTGGATTAAATACACTTTTCTTTCCTTTTTCCCTATTTAAGGTTTCTAAATGTATTAACCATCATATTAGGTTTAAAAACCCTAAACCATGCAATTAACCATCTAAAACAGGTTAAGATTTAACATTATCACATAACAAGTTAACAATACTCGAATTAACCTATTTCTACTCATAGATTTATCCATTATCATCAATTAGGGTTTCCAACCTAATTTTTAATATATTTTCATTAAAATAATGCACTTTTGTAAAAACATAAGAATTCAAACTTTCTAACTATTTTAATCTTATTCCTTGCAATTTTATGATCAACTTTCATGTATTAAGTTCTTTCATCCGAGTTTTCTATTTATTTCTAAAATTTTAGCAAGAAAAACCTTTTTTATGAATTAATTGTGCAGAGATAGTAATTACCCGAATATCATCGACTGTGAGATCGGTAGACCGATGATCCACTCCTGGATCAGACGGTCCATGTCGCGCATGCCTAAAACAACCTCTCCTACTCTCACTCATTGGATCCATGCTTGGGATCATGGTGGACCGCGATCGGACGATCGTCGATCGTCGTCTACCTTCGACCGCTCAACAGGATGCGGTCAACTCTCTGGTTGACTCTGAGCTTCAGGCCACCAGCAGAGAAACAAAGTTTCTTGGGAGCTCCACCATCATCGCCCAAACTCGAGAAGCCAGTCAATTGCTCAATGCAACTTGACCTTCACCTTTGGATCACTATCCCGAAGACGATGGACTAGTTTGTTCTTCAAATTATCACCTCAGTTGATGGGAATTCAAATTCCCAATTCGTCTCCATTCTCACTATAAATCGGGGTAGACGATGCATGACTATCCTTGGATTTGTGGTCCCTTGGACCACACAGGTCATCCAACGGCCATCATCGCTCCCCGAAATCCAATTATCCCAAAATTGGATTAAAAAGGTGTTTTAATGTGATAACTTGGAAAAATCGTTTCTCTCACCTCGATTAACATTTTTCTCTAAAAATTTAGAGGAAACTCCATCTTGGAATTATCTAATAGAGTATTAAATTTGAAAGTCAAATTCAAACGGATGAGAGTGGTTCCTTCACATCCAAGTTATACATTAATTAAACCAATTTTAATTAATATTTCTTGTTCCTTCGCAATTATCTTATTATCTCGAGTCCCTTGGTCCTCAAGGAACCCTAAAGGTATGAAATCTCCCACTTGGAGGATATTATTTTCCTTCTAGAGGTTTCCACCTCCCTCTCTTTATTCTCCTTTTCTTTGTTATTTAATTATCATTTGTATTTTCCTTTATCCTTTATTATTATTATTGGGCCCAATAGCCAATAAGGCCCATTTACCAATCAACAAGGCTATTTGTACACAAAATCATTTTAATTCAAAGAATAAATCAAGCATGTATTCCATTTATTATGAAAAGGATAATTACATGTTTATTACATAATTAGGGAAAAATGGAGGTTATAACATCCTCCCCTCCTTATAGGAATTTTCCCTCAAAATTCAACAATCAACAAACAAGTCAGGATATGCTTTCTCCATGTCCGTCTTTAGCTCCCATGTAGCCTCATCCTCTCCATGTTGCTTCCAAAGAACCTTTACCATCTCTATATTCTTACATCTGAGCTCTTTCACCTTGGTATCTAGAATCTGCAAAGGTGACTCAGGATATGTCAGCCTCCCTTGAAGCTCAATAGGCTCAATGCTCAGTACATGGCTTGGATCTTGCACATATCGCTTTAGATTGGACACGTGAAACACATCTTGCATCATACTATATTGAGGGGGTAACGCCAAACGATATGCCACTTCACCAATCTGTTCTAACACCTCAAACGGACCCACGTATCGGGGACTCAACTTTCATCTATTCTTGGCTATAGCTCGGAGCGGTTGGATTATCAGGAAAACATGCTCTCCCATAGTGAAATGCACATTAGTCCGCTTCACATCAGCATATGACTTCAGTCAATCCTGGGCCTTCTTTAGCCTTTGTTTGATCAAAGCGACTTTATCAGCATACACTTGAAGTTCATCTGACCTCAACAGGGTCCTCTCACCAATATCACCCCAGTGAAGTGGTGACTGACACAGTCTCCCATAAAGAGCTTCATATGGAGGCATATCGATACTCGCTTGGTAGATGTTGTTGTAGGAAAACTCGGCTAAAGGTAAGTACTACTCCCATGAGCCACCCCAATCGAGCACACAAGCTCTCAACAGATCTTCTAATGTTTGGATCATTCTTTCCGATTGTCCATTCGTCTGGGGGCGATAGGCAGTACTAAACTTCAACCTCGTACCAAGTTCTTCTTGAACTTGCTTCCTCAACTTAGATGTAAACTTTGGGTCCCTATCAGAGATGATGGAACGGAGTACGCCATGCAAATGTACTATCTCTATAATATAAATTTCAACTAAATCTAACACCTTAGCAGTGGTCTTTAAGGCAAGGAAGTGTGCTAACTTGGTAAGACGATCTACCACAACCCATATCACATCATGACCTTTCTTGGTATGGGGTAGACCCACCACAAAATCCATGGTGATCTGCTCCCATTTCCATTCAGGAATCTCTATTGACTGTAAAAGTCCACTGGGTCGTTGGTGTTCAGCCTTCACCAGCTAGCACGTAAGACAGCTGGCCACACATGCCGCAATGTCTCTCTTCATTCCTGGCCACTAGAAAAACCTATGCAAGTCTTTAAACATCTTGGTAGTTCCCAGCTGCACCGTATACTTAGAGCCATGAGCCTCTTTCAAGATACACTCCCTTATCAGTGAATCCACCAGAACCCATATGTGATTCTCAAATTTGATCCCTCTGTCTAGTCCCACTAATAAATGAGTATGTGGCTTCATCATCAAACCCTTCATCTTGTCGAGCTCTCCACTGACCAACTGCGCTGCCACGATATCGTCTAACAACTCAGATTGGATCTGGATTTTGGCCAATCAAACTCGATCTGTGAGCTGTCGTGGAGTCCAATCCACCAGCCCCTTCAAGCTCTTCCACTGACTGGACAAAACAACCACACACCTGAGCTATTTCTGACTCAAAGAATCTTCCATGACATTCACCTTACCAGGATGATAGGCTATGGTGAAGTCGTAATCCTTCATGTACTCCATCCATCGTCACTGTCATAGGTTTAAGTCTCTCTGAGTCAGCATGTACTTCAGACTCTTGTGGTCAATGAGGATCTCGAAGGTAGCACCATACAAGTAATTCCACCAT
Organism: Alisma plantago-aquatica; assembly: GCA_963693085.1. Classification (NCBI taxonomy): domain Eukaryota; kingdom Viridiplantae; phylum Streptophyta; class Magnoliopsida; order Alismatales; family Alismataceae; genus Alisma; species Alisma plantago-aquatica. The sequence continues at coordinate 861,598,637 of OY856409.1, forward strand.
ATCTTCAAGGAATGGATGATAGCAGCCAGTTCTAGGTCGTGTGTCGGGTAATTCACCTCATTGGGCTTGAGTTGTTGAGAAGCATATGCAACCACATGCTGATTCTGTTCCAACACACAACAATGTCCCATCCTCAAAGCATCAATGAATATCAAGAAACCCCCATTGTCGTAAGGTGGGGTCAACACTGGGGTGGTGGTCAGCTACTCCTTTAGCTCCTGGAAGCGATTTTCACATACGTCGGACCACACCAACTTCATGTCCTTCTAGGTTAACATGGTTAGCGGAAAAGCGGTATTCGAGAAATCCTTGATGAAGTGACGGTAGTATCCGGCCAACCCCAAGAAGCTACGAATCTCAGAGGGGTTCTTCGGTGCAGGCCAGTCTCAAACTGCCAACACTTTGGCTAGATCTATAGTGATTGTTACTCTTGATATGATGTGTCCGAGAAACATTATTTGGTCTATCCAGAACTCACATTTTGAGAACTTTCCGTAAAAAAATTGCTTTCTCAGGATATCAAGGACTCTACCCATGTGGTCACGGTGTTGGGCTAGGTCATCGGAGTACACCAAGATGCCGTCTATGAACACTATCACAAAAGAGTCAAGGAAAGGCTGAAACACACTGTTCATGAGGTTCATAAAGACAATGGGTGCATTGGACAACCCAAACGCCATAACCACAAACTCATAATGGCCATATCGGGTTCAGAAAGTCTTCTTAGGTATATCCTCACTTCTCACTCTCACCTGGTGGTATCCTGACCTCAAATCAATCTTGGAAAAGACTCGATCTGATTTGAGTTAGTTAAACAAGTCATCTATTCTAAGTAAGGGGTAATTGTTCTTGCTGGTTGCCTGGTTGATCATCTGATAATCAATACACATCCGAAGTGACCCATCCTTCTTCTTCACAAAGAAAATTGGTGCATCCCATGGAGATGTACTGGGTCAGATAAAACCTTTCTCTAACAACTATTGCAACTGGGTTTTCAACTCAAGCAACTCGACAGGGGCCATTCTATAGGGTGCCTTAGATATAGGGTTAGTCCCGGGAGCTAACTCAATGGAGAAATCTCTCTCTCTCAAGGGAATCCCTGGCAGATCATCCAGAAACACATCCACATACTCCCTAACCACCTCTATCTCCTCTAAGGATCGCCCCTTGGTCTTAGGTTCGGTAACTATGGATAGGTAGGCTTGACAACCTTTAGATATCATCTGCTCAACCTTCAAGGCCGACACATAAAGGCTGGTAGTTTCATCTTTCCTTCCTCGAATGGTGAAGTGTGGATGGCCGTGTTTCCTAATAAGAATTTTCTTCTCTCTACAATCAATCTGGGCTCTATAGGTGTAAAGCCAGTCCATACCGATAATCACATCAAAATCATGCATATCAAGGAGAACGAAGTCAGTTGGAAGCTCATGGTTCAGATACTTAACTAGCAATATAGGGGTTTTCAAAAGAGATGTATAAATACGATCACTCAGGGTTGTGACATCCAAAACATAACCTAAATCCTTGATGTCCAAACAAAGCATAGTTGCTAGATTTCTCAAAATAAAAGTATTAGTAGAACTAGAATAAAAAAGTGCTTTTACATTTTGTCCCATGACTTCCAGCAAGCCTACATAGTTCATACCATATCAGAAAGTTATTACATGATCTACTAAACTAAAAGGAAAACTCTATGGGTTATTACCCTCGACCAGCCTATTAGCATTCGCCTGAGATTCTTCATTGTCAATGGCAAACACTCTAGCTTGCCTCCTTTCTCCAGCAACGGGTCCTCCAACTGGAGATCCAACTCCCGCTGGGGGTGCTGCTACCACCGGTTGTGCTGCTACTGGTCTTATCAGATCAGGCTGAGGATAGTTGGCGATGAAGTGGCCCTCTTACTGGCAACGGTAGCACACCCTCTTCTCGAAGCGACACTTCCCAGGATGTGACCGTCCACAGGTGCGACACTTCAAAAAGCAATTCTCACCACATGGCTTGCCTTTGTGTCCATGCTTTCCTTTGTTGTGGTTGTGCCCTTATCCCTTCTTGTGCTCATTCTTCTGCCCCTGAGCTCCTTCAGTGAAACCCAGGTATCCTTTGGAGGGGATCTGAGCAGGCATCACCGTCATTTCCATGTCCAAGGCGGTGTTGTAAAATTCAGAGATGGTCTTTGTCTTGCTGGCCATCACATGAGGCTTGATGGAAGAGTGCAGTCACTCTATGAAATGGTCCACCCTCCTCTCTTCATCCATCATATGTTTGTAGCACTCCAAGATGCAGAACTTGCGACCAAAGTCCGCAACTGACGAGTTTCCTTGGGTCATGTTGGTGAACTCTCGTTCCTTCTTCTTCTTAGATGAGATGGGAATGAATCTGGTGGTGAAGACAGTCTTGAAGCTGGTCCACGCCATTGGTTCTTCGCTCAATTCTCTCCCCAGGTTATGGTTCTCCCACCATATCTTGGTTGCTCCTTCGAGAAGGTGAAAAACAAAAAGAACCTTCTTGTTCGGCTATACCTCAAGCGTACGGAATCCATTCTTGACTGCTAATAGACAGGCTTCTGCTTTGTCGACCACCTCAGACTTATCTTCTCTCCAAAACTTCTCGACGTTTAGCTTGACGAAGTCTAGGATGGTAGCTCTGAGTCGAGGATGAATGGGAAGCAGTTCACCATTCTCGTATCTTACTATGTCTTTGAGAGCCAGAGCACTGATAGCCTCAGTCAGCCACTTCTGCTACTCCATCCATATAGCATCATTGGTGTGAACCACCATAGTTGGTTCCGAACTACCATACTGGTCCTCCTCCATCTGGTCTTCTTCCTCATACACAGGTTCCTCTTCTTGTTCCTTCTCTGGGTCCATAGGGTATCAGATCAGGGTTGGGGATCTCACCTTCAACTTCTTTTGGTCTCTTCCTCTTCTTTGAGGATTCATTACCATGGTTCCTACTTCTCTTCTCAGAAGACCCCTTCTCCTTTCGAGAAGGACCACCACCATTGGTGTGGCATCCAACTCACAAAACAAGAATTACTTAAGCAGAAGCGAATCATTTGTAGCGGATTACTAAAAATCACTAAAAATTAAAACTTTTTGCAAAGAGATCCACACATAGGAAATCTTTTTCATAAAGAACCAAAGTATAACATTTACATCCTGGTTCATAAGTACATAACTTGTACCATCTCTTCTTGAGGATTTACATCATCAGCTACCCTTTTAACATTATATACAGACTGTACAAGAACCTCAAGGCATCAAGCCAAAATCTCAGATCGATTTATTAAAAACACTAACTATAAACTCCGAGGACCTGAGAGTACAAAGACGACACATAGGACTACTCTCTATATGACTTGACATGTAGTATCTCCTCCTGAGATATTATTGTTGTCCCTACTGCTACTGTTGTTCTTTCTCTGCTATATGATTTCTGCCTCTTCATCTGCGTCCACCTAAAAACATTGGATCCCACGGGGGTGAGACAATTATAAATTGCCCCAGCGGGAGATATAACTCTCCACCAAAACATTGTTATAGCAGTTATTATAATAAAACTGAGCTGGAGCTCTTATATATTAACAACAATATTAATAATTGAATGAAAAGAGTAAAGTAATCTCCTTTCCTAAGGAGAGCATTGCATCTATCCATGGTGGAATCATAATTCATCCATCTACTTGCAATGAGTATAAAGAGATATGAATAACATCTATCAACTAGAGATGCCTAAAAGAAATGTAACACCAGCCAATGAATTTCTGTATTCAATCCTTAAGCAAACATGCTATATGGCTGATTACATTTTACAATCACACTTTTGCCCTGAGGAGATGAGGTATACCGCTAATACTCCAACCGACCACTGTGAAGTCAAAATCGGTACCATACAAGGTCAATGGAAGAGCCGGCTTCCAAGACCTCTCACATCTCCATCAGTATGAGACAACATGCAGGACATCTTGTGTCTCTGCTAGATAGCTTTCCAGGGTATACTAGAAACTTCACTATAGAGTTACAAGATCAACTGCACTCTCATCGGCAATCCAGAGAATTAATGTTTATCTCCATCGACCCGACATTAATATCATTAGGAGATGTGTATGACATCTATCCCAATCATCGGGAGATTTGTGATACATCCATCCCGACACATGAAGGATTGAGAGGTTTAATGTTTACCTTCCATCAATCTCTTCACCAGGACGTAAGGATATTTTTGCCCATTTACCCCCACATATTCAAAATATACGTTCTGGGTTTTGCCGCGGAGCACCCATTTCACCATTCAGCAATTCTGATGCTGATGGATCTATGGTCAGGGCTCTAGATGATAGGATTTCACTTGATTAATTAAGTACATTAGCATATTATTTTAGCATCAGTCAAGTTCTCAAACATGAATTATTATGACAAATGCAATAAAGAAACATGTACTATTTGCATCATTCACTTCTCATTCGTTATGAGGCATTGGGATCTCAGTCCCTTATCTCATTACTTGAAGGTTCACATCTCACAACAACATCATTATCTTACTTATCAAAACTAGGAATTCATACCCTCAATTCATCACTAATCACTATTACCATGTGTTAGGTAACTATCACCTCTAGGTCCTCAGACCGAGGTATACATGATACTTGTTACACAAGCATCACACATGCCTCACAAGGCCCATTAAGTGTCTTATCCCCTTTCACTAGGCAACAACTTACTCATATGAGTCATAAAGCCCATGTACATTTTGTTACTTTTACTAAGCAACAACAACATTAAGGCACACAAGGCCAATCAACATTGTCATTATATAAAAGTCATAGCTCAAATCTGGCTATGATCATCATCTCATGATGTCTGCATGATTAATAGACATGATGATAGTCATAAAAGTCACTTATCACATCATGTGATACAATAGTAACACCACCATACCTTTACTAGGATTATGGTTTACTATCAAATAGGATTTTCCATTCCATTACCGAATTTAGGGTTAGGATCTCCCCTTTCTCATTAGTTAGGGTTTCATGTTTACATCATTAGTTCAACCCTAATATATTGCTCCTCCCCTCTAGGAGCATTCAATACTATCATAAGTATTTACTCATGATCATTACTTTCATCATATATCATTTATGAATATCAATTAAAGGTATGAGTTCATCTCTCAACCTTACCATGGTATGTTTATATCATACCCATTATCTTGTCTTAACCCCTTTCTTATAGTATTTATCCAATACTTGTCAAAGTGCATTGAATTCATTACATATTCATTGTAATAATTTACATAACACACTCTTCTTGTGTTTCTTATCCAAGTATGTTGGATTGAGATGCATCAAGGTATAGGTATAACAACCCTGAAATGCTTAATGTGATATCTATCATGTCTTGATGTATCACTTTTCTCCTCATTCCATCTTACTTAAGATAACCAACTGACCTTGTATTAAGGTATTTCCCTCTTAATACTTTTAACCATTCACCTATCACTTTCATCATATAGTGCATAGGTTACACATTAGTATTGTACAACTATCTTTAATGATATGGATTTATCTAATGGTTAATCATTGTTGATATAGAATAATCCATTATCAACCTCTTTAGGTATTTCAACTCTTAGGATGTTACCAACATCATAATTTAATATTACATACATCATTCCTAAGAGTTTCATGTCCTCATCTTTGTAAGGTGTATAGGGTTGTTACACATGTATAGAGTTGTACATATAATGATCTAGGCATTATCTTATCCCTTATACCCTTACTCGTTAGAGTATCAATATTACCATTCATATGGTTTATCAATTTTACCCATCATGGGTGTAACATTCTCATATTACTTGATTATATTAGCCACATCCTTCTTAGTGTATTGACCAATATACTATCACTAGGTTTCATATGCATTACCCTAGATTAGGGTTTCACATTCAAATACCCACAATTAGGGTTTACTATTCATCCCAATTAGGGTTTTGAATTATATTACCATGAATTAGAGTCTCACATGTCATAACCCTTCTTTAGGGTTAAATCTTTACCATAGATCAGGATTATACCTAGAATTTCCCTAATTATGGTTAAGGTTCATCAATCTTCTTGGTTAGGGTTTCATGATCTCTGTATCATGGATCATTCCCTAAAATTCATAGTTTATTTATATTGAAAGCATTGAGGCTTATCCATTACATGATTATTCTACATGTATGGATTTCTCTCTATCTCATCCTCTTTAGAATATTGATTGTGTCCAACTTGGTTAGATTAGGTCATTCAACCCTTCAATTAAGTTTATTCAATTAGGGTTGACATAGAATATTGAGGTATTGCTTATCTAAGCTCCAAGGATTAACTCATCTAATATTACCAATCACTTGGTACCCTAAAGGTACATCCCTAGTGATTTTCTTTAAGATAAATTAGTAACAAATATAGGGTCAATTGATCCTTCATCTCATTAAGTTATCAATTGATTTGATCACTTTATGTTACCAAATGATCTTGACCCTTTGATCTTTAAACGGTTTGAAACTGTTTAAGCAAATTGCCTTTGAAACCGAATGGGCTTGGGTCTCCAAACGGTTTGAGACCGTTTGGTCCCAAATGATCTTGAGACCATTTGGACCCAAACGGTCTTGAGACCGTTTGTCTCAAACGGTCTTAAGACCATTTGGTCCAAACCATCTCAAAACCAAATGGACCAAAAAGTCCTTTCAACACTTACACGATTCATGATTTCAATGGATGAACCGATTATCATTTGAGTCCTTGATTTATTTACCACTTGAACTATTGAATCAACCTTCAATTCGACAATCAATTAGGGTTTTGAACCCAATTGATCTAGGATTTCAACTCAAGGAACCTTCAATTAGGGCTTGGAATCGAATAGCCATCGATGATCAACATTGTGGAATTGATTCCATTGCAACTAATGAATCATTATCAAGTTTTTGATATGACCAGACCCCAAACGGTATTGAGGTCGTTTTGATGACCTACAAACGGTCTTGATACCGTTTTACCCATTCCACCCTTGAAATTTATGGAGTTCAATAGGGTTTGGGTCATTGGATAGATCATCAAATCAGCAATTGATTATATTTCAATTTGGTATTTTTGGACCTTCAAATACTCAACCATACTTAACACTAGACCTCCAAACGGTATTGGTTAACCTCCAAACGGTCTTGAGATCATTTGGGTGACCTCCAAACGGTCTTGAGACCGTTTGGGCTAAGTCAACCCAAAACCCCAATTAACCAAATTGAAAGTCAGCACTTAACCCGATTAGGGTTTACTAATTAATTAACCTTCAACTGATGATCCCTTTGGAATTCATTAATCAAATTTGATAGGTCATCAACCATAACCTATTAACATCAGAATTCCCAAATGGTCAACCATGGTCAACTCTCCCAAATGGTTTGAAACCGTTTAACTTCAAACAGTTTGATAAAATTGTTTGCTTTCAAACGATTTTGGTTGAAACCGAATGAGCAACATGTTGAAACCGAATGAGATACAATTCTTTGGGAAAAGTGTCCAAGATGATGGCATCATCATCTACCCTCATTCATGTAACACCTAGTACATCTGATTTCATGGAAATACCATGTTCAACAAGCAATTAATCAAGAAGATGAAGGAATCAACGAAATTGCAAGATTAATAATTGAATAACAATGTAGAGGGGTTCAAGTTATATAACACGCCTCCAATTGAGATCCAAATCTTCAAGCTCACGTCAACAATGGTGGATGAAACTCCTTTCACTATCCCAAGGCTCTTCCTCATGCTTTGAGTGAAAAGGAATGGTTAGAATTGAAGAGGGAATCGAGATAGGAAGAAATCATGCATTGATTTGTGATTTCCACAATGGATTAAAGGCGAAATAGGGTCAATAAACTTACCAACAGGTTGGGGATCGTTCTCCTATTTCTCCCAAGCTCCCAAGGTCGTTTTACAAGCCAAGGGTGGAAGTGAATTCGAAATTCCCCTTTTACTCTATGGATAAATGAGCTTATATGCAATTTTTATTAAAAATTCAATTAGGAGAGAGAAAGTAGGAATTATCTCCCCCTTATCCTTACCACTTGCCCCCTTATCTTCCTTAGGGACGAGGCTATCCTCTTTTCCTCTTATTCCTCTCAATTATCCATGGTTTAAAGAAAAGCAATTTAAGCACCTTAAATCATTTTATAATAATATCCATAAGTGAGTGGATATTTCTTTTTCTTATAATAATGTGAGTGAATTATCCACATCCTTTGGATATGTTCGTTCCTTTGCAAGGCACAAGCTCGTACAACCTCTTTGCAAATTCATCCCTCAACTTTTGGTTGAAGGGTTCTTTAATTAATATATTTTTTTTTGCATTAAATTGAATTAGGGTTTCAATTATGCATAATTCTTGATTATTTTAATATCAAGATTCTCTCTCCTCCAAATTAATTCAAATGAGGCGCCCCTCTCATTTTATTTACTTTACATGATGACAAGAAGTATAGGGGACCTCATTGAAGTGGTAATTTGCATATTGAACCCTAGGTTTTTGGTAAATTGCACTTTACACCAAAACTAGGTTTTAATGCACAAACATTGTTTTATCAGCTCTTTCTTGGTACTTAGGATTTTGAAAGCCATACCACTACATCATACTCATTCCTATGATGCTTCAACACATGAGGAACATGTTATCATGTAACATTTGTAAGTTAACCCCTTAACTTGGGTAATTTGCACTTTAGTCCAAAATAAGCAAACATTGCTTCAACACTACACAAACATGACCAAAATCAAAACATAAGTTCTTCTTGAGCCTTAATTACTTTTCACAAGATAAAATTAAGGATCTAATTAACTTTCTTAAGCAAAACTCCCAGGGTTAAGACATAACCCAGGTCAGGGATGTTACAAATTATAAACCCCTAACAAGGATTTCATCACCAAAATCCCTGATAAAGGAAGACATATATTATTTATTCATCATACTATCTAGTCTCCACATAACATTTCTTTGTTATGGAGACACCATAAAGCTTTTATCAACACCAAGTCATTCCACACAAAATTCTCATAGAATCTTTTACACAGGAAACATACTCCACCGTCTTTCTCATTATTGACTGTGGAGTTAATTCTGTGTCAGGTAACATCTTTCTTATTCAAAAAAAAATCATATATTCTTTATTAATATCATGTTTATGCAAAACATAAACAACTAACATATGATGTTCCTACTATTTTATGGTCAAACTGATTTCTTGGTTGACCATTCCAGGTAGCCAACATAAACCATCTGATATTTCTTTAGATACCAGGATCTCTTACCTTGGTATCTATCACATGTGTTGAAAACACATCACATATTTATCTTCTTTTCAGGTTGGGACATCACTTGTTACATATATCTTCACCTTGGAACCAAATTCCCAAATAAACTGATTCTTTTCTAAGTATCCATCACATGAACATTTTTATGTTATGCACATCAAGTGTCCTAAGACCTACTTGATTGCCATGTCCCCGAAAGGGAAGAAAACAAGGAATCATATTCCTCTTATTATTTCATGTATTTTCAACTATTCATGAATCATTTACTCTTTATCTCATCCTAGGTTCCTTGCCCTCAACATAGGAATCTATAAGGATGATCACACATCATTATTCCTTTCTTTATTATTATTTAACATGTTCATGAGCATCTTGTGTTCTCATCACATTTCCTATTTCCACATTATGGGAAAAGATCTTACAAACTTTATTGAATAGGGATCACTTTCCTTGTTCCCATTCTTATCTTATGAGGAGTATACTTTTAATTCCTCATACACACACACACTCATCTGGGATTATCTCATATTTCTCTTTATTGTACTTAGGATATGACGCATTTATCCATACCATATTTCAAATTTCATGATACTCATTAGATTGTCTCAGAATGACTACTTGATCAGAGCAATAAAAAAGATAACAATCTTAGAGTTTCCATACCCACTTTATCATCAATAGTTGTATACCTTGCCAGGGTATATAAATACTGGGATTAAGTAGTATGCACTATTTATACTATCATATTTCTTCCTTTTTATATTATCACAGGTATAAGATTCATGATTTCTAGATTTTATCCGGGCATCTCTTCTATACCTCATCTTCTATCATAGAGGTAAGAACAATATAAAACATCTATAATGTTTACTGTGCAAAATGTAAGTCCTCATAGGACTAATCAAGGAAAGCTCAGTCAATTTTTTTCTCAATTAAACTCAGGAAACCATAAATTGACATGTTAAAATGACATTATTTTGTCTAACCTGTCATGATTTGTGGATGGTTCACTGCCTCAGGCAGATTCTGCCTCAGAGGTTGAATCACCATAACATTTCTGGCTGAGCAATCTCTTGCCAGATGTCCTACCTGTCTACATTGGTAGCAAATTCTGGGTGCTAAATATGGTCTAGAGGGTTCTTTACCCTTTGTAGATGACCATTACCTTGGTGCACTAGGCCCTGGTTGTACCGATGGTACCAAAAACTTCTTCTTTTTGGAACTACCAGGCCTTTGTTCCTAGATTTGGATAGGCCTTGTCTCAATTCTTCCTTTATATTCCTTTTCTGGACAATTACGTCCGATATGTCCAGGCTTCCCACACCTATGAAAAATCCTTGTTTCAGATTGCATACTATTCCTTTCATCATTATTCATTGCTCCAATAGGCTGATGTTGAACAGGAAACCTATTGGAGTTCAACACTTCATCATTGGGGGCTGGTTGTCTAGGTTGCAATGCTAATGCACGATCTACTATGTGCATCATAGCTGTCCTAAATTGCTCAAACATAGTAGGGAAAGCTGGGATCTCTATCATGGTTAGGTCAAACTGGGGATGTGCAGGTGTATGTTCTTATCTGCTCTGATCCCCTACATCCCTTTTTGGTGCAACATTGCTGCTTTCTGCAACAAACTCCTCATGTGACCCAATCATCTTCAAGTTCTTCTTCTCCTATATGAGCAGAAGACACTATCAGATACACTGGAAGATACTAGAACAGACTCTACTACCTTAGTCCTATGTCTCTGTAGACTCAGCAAACTAGAGCTGTGATACCACTTTACTTGTGGCATCTAACTCACAAAACAAGAATTACTTAAGCGAAAGTGAATCATTTGCAGTGGATTACTGAAAATCACTAAAAATTGAAACTTTTTGCAAAGAGATCCACACATAGGAAATCTTTTTCATCAAGAACCAAAGTATAACATTTACATCCTGGTTCATAAGTGCATAACTTGTACCATCTCTTCTCGAGGATTTACATCATCAGTTGCACTTTTAACATTATATACAGACTGTACAAGAACCTCGTGGCATCAAGCCAAAATCTCATATCGATTTATTAAAAACACAAACTATAAACTCCGAGGACCTGAGAGTACATAGACGACACATAGGACTACTATCTATATGACTTGACAGGCAATATCTCCACCTGAGATATTACTTCTGTCCGTACTGCTACTGTTGTTCTTTCTCTACTATATGATTTCTACCTCTTCGTCTACGCCCACCTAAAAACATTAGATCCCATAGGGTGAGACAATTATAAATTGCCCCAGCGGGAGATATAGCTCTCCGCAAAAACATTGTTATAGCAGTTATTATAATAAAACTAAGACGGAGCTCTTATATATTAACAATAGTATTAATCATTGAATGAATAGAGTAAAGTAATCTCCTTTCCTAAGGAGAGCATTGCATCTATCCATGGTGGAATCATAATTCATCCATCTACTTGCAATGAGTATAAAGAGATATGAATAACATCTATCAACTAGAGATGCATAAAAGAAATGTAACACCAGCCAATGAATTTCCGTATTCAATCCTTAAGCAAACATGCTATACAGATGATTACATTTTACAATCACACTTATGCCCTGAGGAGATGAGATATACCGCTCATACTCCAACCGACCACTGCGAAGTCAAAATCGGTACCATACAAGATCAATGGAAGAGCCGACTTCCAAGACCTCTCACATCTCGGTCAGTACGAGACAACATTCAATACATCTTTTGTCTCTGCTAGATATCTTTCCAGGGTATACTGGAAACTTCACTATAGAGTTGCAATGTCAACTACACTCTCATCGGCAATCGAGAGAATTAATGTTTATCTCCATCGACCCGACATTAATCTCATTGGGAGATGTGTACGACATCTATCCCAATCATCGGGAGATTTGTGACACATCCATCCTGACACATGAATGATTGAGAGGTTTAATGTTTACCTTCCATCAATCTCTTCACCAGGACGTAAGGATATTTTTGCCCATTTACCCCCGCATATTCAAAATATACGTTCCGGGTTTTTCCTCGGAGCACCCGTTTCACCATTCAACAATTCTGACACTGATGGATCTATGGTCAGGGCTCTACATGATAGGATTTCACTTGATTAATTAAGTACTTTAGCATATTCTTTTAGCATCAGTCAAGTTCTCAAATAGGAATTATTATGACAACTGCAATAAAGAAACATGTACTATTTGCATCATTCACTTCTCATTCGTTATGAGGCATTGGGATCTCAGTCCCTTGTCTCATTACTTCAAGGTTCACATCTCACAGCAACATCATTATATTACTTATCAAAACTGGGTATTCATAGCCTCAATTCAACACTAATCACTGTTACCATTTGTTAGGTAACTATCACCTCTAGGTCCTCAGACCGAGGTATACATGATACTTGTTACACAAGCATCACACATGGCTCACAAGGCCCATTAAGTGTCTTATCATCTTTCACTAGGCAACAACTTACTCATATGACTCATAAAGCCCATGTACATTTTGTTACTTTTACTAAGCAACAACAACATTAAGGCACACAAGGCCAATCAACATTGTCATTATATAAAAGTCATAGCTCAAATCCGGCTATGATCATCATCTCATGATGTCTGCATGATTAATAGACATGATGACAGTCATAAAAGTCACTTATCACATCATGTGATACAATAGTAACACCACCATTCCTTTATCAGGATTAGGGTTTACTATCAAATAGTATTTTCCATTCCATTACCCAATTTAGGGTTAGGATCTCCCCTTTCTCATTAGTTAGGGTTTCATGTTTACATCATTAGTTCAACCCTAATATATTTCTCCACCCCTCTAGGAGCATTCAATACTATCATAAGTATTTACTCATGATCATTACTTTCATCATATATCATTTATGAATATCAATTCAAGGTATGAGTTCATCTCTCAACCTTACCATGGTATGTTTATACCATACCTATTATCTTGGCTTAACCACTTTCTTATAGTATTTATCCAATACTTGTCAAAGTGCATTGAATTCATTACATATTCATTGTAATAATTTACATAACACACTCTTCTTGTGTTTCTTATCCAATTATGTTGGACTGAGATGCATCAAGGTATAGGTATAACAACCCTGAAATGCTAAATGTGATATCTATCATGTCTTGATGTATCACTTTTCTCCTCACTCGATCTTACTTAAGATAATCAACTGACCTTGTATTAAGGTATTTCCCTCTTAATACATTTAACCATTCACCTATCACTTTCATCATATAGTGCATAGGTTACACATTAGTATTGTCCAACTATCTTTAATGATATGAACTTATCTAATGGTTAAGGATTGTTGATATAGAATAATCCATTATCAACCACTTTAGGTATTTCAACTCTTAGGATGTTACCCACATCATAATTTAATATTACATACATCATTCCTAAGAGTTTCATGTCCTCATCTTTGTAAGGTGTATAGGGTTGTTACACATGTATAGAGTTGGACATATAATGTTCTAGGCATTATCTTATCCCTTATACCCTTACTCATTAGAGTATCAATATTACCATTCATATGGATTATCAATTTTACCCATCATGGGTGTAACATTCTCATCTTACTTGATTATATTAGCCACACCCGTCTTTAGTGTATTGACCAATATACTATCACTAGGGTTTCATATGCATTACCCTATATTAGGGTTTCACATTCCAATACCCACAATTAGGGTTTACTATTCATCCCAATTAGGGTTTTGAATTATATTACCCTGAATTAGGGTCTCACATGTCATCACCCTTCTTTAGGGTTACATCTTTACCATAGATCAGGATTATACCTAGCATTGCCCTAATTAGGGTTAAGGTTCATCAATATTCTTGATTAGGGTTTCATGATATCTTTATCATGGATAATTCCCTAAAATTCATAGTTTATTTATATTGAAAGCATTGAGGCTTATCCATTACATGATTATTCTACATGTATGGATTTCTCTCTCTCATCCTCTCTAGAATATTGACTATGTCCAACTTGGTTAGATTAGGTCATTCAACCCTTCAATTAAGTTTATTCAATTAGGGTTGACATAGCATATTCAAGTATTTCTTATCTAAGCTCCAAGGATTAACTCATCTAATATTACCAATCACTTGGTACCCTAAAGGTACATCCCTAGTGATTTTCTTTAAGATAAATTATTAACAAATATAGGGTCAATTGATCCTTTATCTCAATAAGTTATCAATTGATTTGATAACTTTATGTTACAAAATGATCTTGACCCTTTGATCTCTAAACGGTTTGAAACTGTTTAAGCAAATTGCCTTTGAAACCTAACGGGCTTGGGTCTCCAAACAGTTTGAGACCGTTTGGTCCAAACCATCTCAAAACCGAATGGACCAAAAAGTCCTTTCAACACTTACACAATTCATGATTTCAATGGATGAACTGATTATCATTTGAGTCCTTGATTTATTTACCACTTGAACTATTGAATCAATCTTCAATTAGACCATCAATTAGGGTTTTGAACCCAATTGATCTAGGGTTTCAACTCAAGGAACCTTCAATTAGGGCTTGGAATCGAATAGCCATCGATGATCAACATTATCGAATTAATTCCATTGCAACTAATGAATCATTATAAAATTTTTGATATGACCAGACCCCAAATGGTATTGAGGTCGTTTGGATGACCTCCAAATGGTTTTGATACCGTTTTCCCTATTCCACCCTTGAAATTTATGGAATTCAATAGGGTTTGGGTCATTGGATAGATCATCAAATCATCAATTGATTGTATTTCAATTTGGTATCTTTGGACCTTCAAATAGTCAACCATACTTAACCCTAGACCTACAAACGGTCTTGGTTAACCTTCAAATAGTCTTGAAACCGTTTGGGTGACCTACAAATGGTCTTGAGATAGTTTGGGCTAAGTCAACCCAAAACCCCAATTAACCAAATTGAAAGTCAGCACTTAACCCGATTAGGGTTTACTAATTAATTAACCTTCAACTGATGATCCCTTTGGAATTCATTAATAAAAATTTATAGGTCATCAACCATCACCTATTAACATCAAAATTCACAAATGGTCAACCATGGTCAACTCTCCCAAATGGTTTGAAACCGTTTTAACTTCAAACGGTTTGATAAAACTGTTTGCTTTCAAATGATTTTGGTTGAAACCGAATGAGCAACATGTTGAAACCGAATGAGATACAATTCTTTGGGAAAAGTGTCCAAGATGATGTCATCATCATCTACCCTCGTTCATGTAACTCCTAGTACATCTGATTTCATGGAAATACCATGTTCAACAAGCAATTAATCAAGAAGATGTAGGAATCAACAAAATTGCTAGATTAATAGTTGAATAACAATGTAGAGGGGTTCAAGTTATGTAACCCACCTCCAATTGAGCTCCAAAGCTTCAAGATCACGTAAAAAATGGTGGATGCAACTCCTTTCACTATCCCAAGGCTCGTCCTCAAGCTTTGAGTGAAAAGGAATGGTTAGAATTGAAGAGGGAATCGAGATAGGAAGAAATCATGCATTGATTTGTGATTTTCACCATGGATTGAAGGTGAAAGAGGGTCAAGAAACTTACCAACAGGTTGGGGATCGTTCTCCTCTTTCTCCCAAGCTCCCAAGGTTGTTTTTAAAGCAAAGGGTTGAAGTGAATTCGAAATTCCCCTTTTAGTCTATGGATAAATGAGCTTATATGCAATTTTGATTAAAAATTCAATTAGGAGAGAAAAAGTAGGAATTATCTCCCCATTATCCTTACCACTTGCCCCCTTCTCTTCCTTAGGGACGAGGCTATCCTATTTGCCTCTTATTCCTCTCAATTATGCATGATTTAAAAAAAAGCAATTTAAGCACCTTAAATTATTTTATGATAATATCCATAAGTGAGTGGATATTTCATTTTCTTATAATAATGTGAGTGAATTATCCACTTCCTTTGGATATTTTCGTGCCTCCGAAAGGCACAAGCTCGTCCAACCTCTTTGAAAATTCATTCCTCAACTTTTGGTTGAAGTGTTCTTTAATTAATATATTTCTTTTTGCATTAAATTGAATTAGGGTTTCAATTATGCATAATTCTTGATTATTTTAATATCAAGATTCTCTCTCCTCCAAATTAATTCAAATGAGGCGCCCCTCTCATTTTCTTTGCTCTACATGATTCCAATAAGTATAAGGGACCTCATTGAAGTGGTAATTTTCATATTGAACCCTAGGTTTTGGGTAAATTACACTTTACACCAAAACTAGGTTTTAATGCACAAACATTGTTTTATCATCTCTTTCTTGGCGCTTAGGCTTGTGAAAGCCATACCACTGCATCATACTCATTCCTATAATTCTTCAACACATGAGGAACATGTTATCATGTAACATTTGCAAGTTAACCCCTTAACTTGGGTAATTTGCACTTTAGTCCAAAATATGCAAACATTGCTTCAACACAACACAAACATGACCAAAATCGAAACTTAAGTTCCTCTTGAGACTTAATTACTTTTCACAAGATAAAATTAAGGATCTAATTAATTTTCTTAAGCAAAACTCCCAAGGTTAAGACATAACCTAGGTCAGGAATGTTACAATTGGCGACATCCGGGATAGCAACGCTCTTCACACGAGCCATCTACATAAGCATGCAAACAAACCTTTAGTCTGTATTTAACTAATTATACTTATGTCGATGACATCTTATTTACGTATCTTTTATTACTTAGGTGGAGGATTCCTTAAACCTTATCAGCCTTACCCATACCTCAAGAGGGTGAGGAAGAGAGAGAAAACCCTAATCCTTAAAATCCTTAACAGAATTTGAGTTGAAAAGGGATGAATAAGATGAGAGAGTCCTAAAGGTATCTTATTTAGAGTCAGATCCAAAGACATTGGCCAGGCAATCACACAGATCCAAGAGTCCTCATATTCCAACTAGTAGTGCGAAGGAAAATATTGCTAGCCCTCGATCGTGATCCTTTTCTAGACACCTCTATCTTTTAGAAAATCCTCTAATAACTCCCTTGGTTCTACGGAATTTGTAAAATTTAATAATTACTTAAGATTAAATGAGGAACTGATGCTTTGATACCAAATGTAATGACCCCGCCTCCCAATAACCCCCACTTAAGGGAGACCAAGAGGTCAGAGCCGTTATCGCAATAAACCGGATCAACGGTTCGACAAATAATCATTAATAATTATAAAATTCTTCCAAACTGTACTGAAAGTTGGTATAAAATAAAACTTTTCATACCTTTTAAAAACTTGGATATCTAACTTCTATCCACAGTTGGAAACTATTCTAACTAATTCTCCTTGCACTTTAATTCTTATTTTCACAATGTGCCACTTTACTATTTGTCCTTTTCAATGTAGTACCTAAAACGCCGAAAAACAAAATGTTGGCCAGCATATATGAATATGACGGTATGTGGGGATAATCAAAATTTCACACATAGGGCAAACAACCTAATTATCACAATCAAGCTAATTAACAATTCAATTTACATTTTCAATGTGTCAAACTCTACCGCTTTTGCCCTAACCCTGGAATACCCTCTTTAGGGTTTCTCATTGACTTAAGGCTACCTTCTCCATCCTGAGCTTGGTGCATGGGGTCACCTCTCATGGTGCCCATTAGTCACGCAATATAGGCCACCTTCTCTATCATGAGCTTGGTGCCTGGGGTCACCGTTCATGGTGCCCATGGGTCTTCCCTCTTGGGCTTGACCTCATTGCATCTTACATCAGGGTGGCATGTAGGTTCGAGAATACACATTATATCAAAATTGTGATAATCATAGTTACTTTATAATTTTCACAAATGAACATCCAAACAGATAGGTTGCATTCAATGCAATCAAACATTCGGAAAACCATTGTGAAACTAAAGCGGTTAACCATAAATAATCACATACATGTCAAGCTGATTTGAGTACAGAAATAATCCAAACAAGTAGGAAATCCAACAATCAAGCAAGCACACAAGGTGGTTCTGAAATATGCATACAATTTCTTATCATTGATCATGCCAACAAGCTCTATTAAACCTAGCTCACTTCCTTGGGTTTCTAGTCCTTTTTAGGGTTTCAATTGCAATTAGGGTTTTGTCGTACTTTTACATCCTTAAACCCTAATTATACAAAATTACTCACAAACCCTAATGATCTCATCTATCTCTCATAAAAGATCCTAAGATCATCTTTTGACAACATACAACCCTAATTTTGTATTAAATACACTTTTCTTTCCGTTTTCCCTATTTAAGGTTTCTAAGTGTATTAACCATCATATTAGGTTTAAAAACCCTAAACCATGCAATTAACCATCTAAAACAGGTTAAGATTTAACATTATCACATAACAGGTTAACAATACTCAAATTAACCTATTTCTACTCATAGAGTTATCCGTTATCATCAATTAGGGTTTCCAACCTAATTTTTAATATCTTTTCATCAAAATAATACACTTTTGTAAAAAGATATAGATTAAGACCTTCTAACTATGTTTATATTATTACTTGCATTTTTATGATCAACTTTCATGTACTAAGTTCCTTCATCTGAGTTTTCTATTTATTTCTACAATTTTAGCAAGAAAAACCCTTTTTCTAAATTAATTGGGTAGAGATAGTAATTACTCGAAAATCATCGACTGCGAGATCGGTGGACCGGTGATCCACTCCTGGATTAGATGGTCCCTGTCGTGTGCGCCTAAAATAGCCACTCCCGCTCTCACTCATTGGATCCACGCTCGGGATCACGGTGTACCACGATTAGACGATGGTCGGTCGTCGTCTACCTTCAACCACTCATCAGGCTGCAGTCAACTCTCTGATTGACTCTGAGCTTCAGGCCACCAACAGAGAAACGGAGTTGCTCGGTAGATCCTCCGTCATCGCTCGAACTCGAGAAGCTGGTCAATTTCTCAATGCAACTTGACCTTCACCGTGAACAAGTCACCGGAGTTCCACTGCGGCCAGCAGGTTGCAGACGGGGTAGGTTAGGGCAGATCTTGCAATTGACGTCGTCACTCGATTCATTGTTGCTCTCCGTAGTAATTGGGATAGGAATTGGGTGTGTTGGTTCCCTCGAGTACCCCCCCCCCCCCCAATATAGGGTTGGGTCTGGAAGTATGACGATTTGGAAACTTCTTCCCTCATCGACGATAGCGTGTAAACTTAGGGTCTAGATCCTTCAGATCACTCTCCTGAAGACGATGGACTAGTTTGTTCTTTGAATTATTGCCTCAGTTGATGGGAATTCAAATTCCTAATTTGTCTCCCATTCTCACTATGACTTGGGGTAGACGATGCATGACTACCCTTGGATCTGTGGTCCCTTGGACCACGCGGGTCATGCAACGGCCGTCATCGATCCCCGAAATCCAATTATCCCAAAATTGGATTAAAATGGTGTTTTAACATGATAACTTGGAAAAATCATTTCTCTCTCCTCGATTAACATTTTTCTCTCAAAATTTAGAGGAAACTCCATCTTGACATTATCTAACTGATTATTAAATTTGAAAGTCAAATTCCAACGGATGAGAGTGATTCCTTCACATCCAAGTTATACATTAATTAAACCAATTTTAATTAATATTTCTTTTTCCTCTGCCATTATCTTATTATCTCGAGTCCCTTGGTCCTCAAGGAACCCTAAAGGTATGAAATGTCCCACTCGGATGATATTCTTTGCCTTCTAGAGGTTTCCACCTCCCTCTCTTTATTCTCCTTTTCTTTGTTATTTAATTATCATTTGTATTTTCCTTTATCCTTTATTATTATTATTATTATTATTATTGGGCCCAATAGCCAATAAGTCCCATTTACCAATCAACAAGGCTATTTGCACACGAAATCCTTTTAATTCAAACAATAAAGAAAGCATGCATTCCATTTATTATGAAAGGGAGAATTACATGTTTATTACATAATTAGGAAAAAATGGAGGTTATAACAATTGTTCTCACTCATGAGCATAAGCTCTATGTCTTGGAAAAACCACAGCCATAGGGACCTCCTTGCAATGTGCATAAGACTAAAAGGGATGCCTATAAGAAGAATTTTGACAATGTCGTTGACATCAAATGCTGATTCTATGCTCAATAAACTATGAGTTGTAGATGTAGCTTGAAAACATGGACATTCTCAAGATGGTAACATGTATCAAGAATATGTACCAACATCAGGCTAGAAAAGAGAGATTTGATGTCTTGAAAGCATTGTTTAAGTGAAATATGGCAAAGGGAGATCATGTGGGACCCATGTGTGCAAGTTGATTGGATACATAGAAAACTTAGAGAGACTGGGATTTCATGTAGGATAAGAGTTGGACATGGATGTGATTTTGAAATTGTTTCTACAATCATATACCGATTTGTCATGAATTGTAACATGAATAGTTTTGCTAAGACGTTGTTTGAATTTCTTGGCATGTTGAGAAACGACAAGACATAAATGAAAAAGGACAATCCCAGATCTATGATGATGATTAGTAGAGGAAAAGGAAAAGTCCAAAGACAAAGGTAAGGCCAACAAGAGTACTATGACTAGCCAGAAACTAAATTCTTTAGCACTTAAAGCAAAGGGAAGAGTGAGTAAGAAAGGGATTATCCACCATTGTCACCAGTCTAGACAATGGAAAAGGAATTGTCCTCTTTACATAGAGGAACTCAGGAAGAACAAGTAGGTGATGGAGATCTCCACTTTAGGTATACATGTTGAAATAAATATGCCTACTTCATCATCTTAGGTAATGGATATCAGATGAGGATCTAACCTATGTTATTATGTACAAGATATGATAAGAAGTAAGAAAGATGAGGTGTAACTGCACAAAGTAAGCTTTGTTGCCACTACAGTTGGAAGCTATTATGTACCTGCAATTAATAGAAACATCATTTCTATATCGTCTTTAGATAAGAGTGTATTTGAATTTCATATGATGAATGATCGATGTTCTATTTTAAAGATAAGATCATTTACCATAGTTTCCCAATGTGTCATAGTCTACACTCATTAGTTCAAGAGACAAGTATATATAACATAAATACTGAGAGAATTAATGACTCTGACAGAACATATCTATAGCATTGTCGTCTAGGACACATGAATGTGAAACACATTTCTAGACTCCAAAAAATGGTTATCTAAACTCTTTTGGTTTTGAACCAAATAAGGACATGTGAGTCTCGTTTATTGGGCAAGATGACAAAAGAACTTTTCACTGGAAAAAGTGAGGCAACAAGTGATCTATTGTGACTCATATATAGTGATGTATGTGAACCTTTTAGAACAAATGCTAGAGGTGTTTAGCAGTATTAAAAGAACATAGTATTAAAAGCACTTTGATTTGATCAATGTGGAGAATACCTGGACCAAGAGTTTGAGAACCTTCAACAAGACCTTGACATTAGATCACAATGGACTCTACCTAATACATAATGATGTATAAGAAAGAAGGAATTGTACCCTATTGGACATAGTATGATCATTGATAAGCCTAGTTGATCTTCTAATTTCCTTTTAGAGAAGCTTTACACTAGACACTGTGACATCTGTATAGGTTCAATAGACACCATATGAGATATGGCATGAGGAGTGTCCCAATATTTCTTTTATGAAGATTTGGGGATGTGAGGCTTATGTGACAAAGTAGTTTGTTGAAAAGCTTTATCCCAAATTAGATGACTGTTATTTTTTGGGATATTACTTTTATATTCCATCTGACTGCAAAGTAGTTGTTTCAAGGGAAGTTGTTTTCCTAGCAAAGAATTTTTTTTCCAAGGAAATCAATGGGAGGAAAGTACAACTTGAAGAGGTTCAAGACCAACAAGAAAACATTGAACCAATAGACGTACATAAGGAACAAGGATAATCTTAAACTATTGTGGAATCCCAAGTTCCTCATGTAACACATGAACCTCATAGATCTAGTAGGACACACAGAGTTTGAAAGATTTGGATATGTTATGACTCAAGAAGGTGATGAGTTGGACATAGATGATGAGCCAACAACCTACCTAGAAGCTATAGAGGGATAAGAATGTCTTCAGGCCATGAAATCTAGTATGGACTCCATGTAACCAACAAGGTATGGACCTTGGTGGATTTACCTTAAGGGGGTAAAACCCATAGATTGCAAGTGGGTCTTCTAGAAGAAGATTGGTGTGGATGGTAATGTACAAACTTATAAAGGTAGATTGGTTGCAAAGGGATTCAAACAAGTTGAAGGTGTTAAACATGAAAAATATTTTCCTTAATTGCCATGTCTAAATCCATCATGATCATGCTTTCCATTACAGCTTGAGTGCAAAAGTCAATCTATGGATTGAAGCAAGCATCCTGAAGATAGACTATTTGATTTGATGAGGTAGTCAAAGAGTCAAACTTTAGTCAAAATGAAGATGAAACATGTATTTACAAGAAGGTTAGTGGGAGCATAATTGTATTCCTCGTATTGAAGAGGAATGGCATCCCTACCCTAAAAATGATAAAAATATGACTGGGAAGTACCTTCCATATGAAGAATTTAAGAAAAGCATCTTACATCTTAGGAATTAAGATCTATTGGGATAGATATATAAGGCTTATTGGCCTAAGCCAGAGTACATAGATTGACAACATATGGAAGAGGTTCAACATGCAAGACTCAAAGAGAGAAAATGTGTCCACGTCAATTGAAATTATTCTCTCTAGAGCCCACTGTCCTAAATCTTCTAAAGAATGGAAACACATCAGTAAGATGCCATATCCATCGATTATTTGATCTATCATGTATGTAATGTTATGTAGTCATCTCGTTGTCTTGTATGTTTTAGAAATGACAAAAAGATATTATTCACAGCCCTCTGAAGGTTACTAGACTATTGTAAAGAACACACTTAAGTACTTGAGAAGCACTATGAATTAGTTCTGTGTTTATGGTGATAAGGAAGAGTTGGGTATAAAGGGTTATACTGATGCAATCTTACAAAGTGACAAAGATGATTGTTGATCGCAATCCCAATTTGTATCTTTTCCTAAACACAAAACTATAAGCTGGTAAAGTTCTGACCAAGAGACTGTTGTTAATTCTACAATAGAAGTCGAGTACCTTGTTGTTTTGAGCATAGCAGAGGATACTAAATGGATCAAGAAGTCCATTAGATGAATTTAGAGTGTTTTAAACCATTAATGACACAATTAAAATGATGTGAAAACAATGGAGATATTAGATAGGATAAGAAACCTAGATCACATGATACAACATTTCCATCTCATATGAGAGATCATACATCAAGGAGATGTGAAGATATTTAAAGTACCCACTAGAAGCAAATGTTCCTGATTCACAGACAAAAGCACATGCCCATTAGAAACGTGATGGTCATGTTAGATCACTTGGAATTAGATTCGCGAGTGATTGCCTCTAAGTGCAAGTAGGAGTCTGCTGGTATGTATGCCCAAAGAAATAATAATATTATGATTGCATTGGAGCATTATGTACATTATTTGATAATAATAAAGGTAACTCCATCTGATATGTTTGTCCTAGTCATGAAATCATGACATAAACATGATATATATATAAATAACTATGTTACTCAATGGCATATGTCTTCAGATTATATTCCTCAATAATGAGATCATATGTATGATAAGAGTACCTACATTCTTGTAATGTCCCTAGTAAGATGTTATTGTGGAAGCAAAATAGATGACAATAATACATAAGACTAAAATGTGTGTTGACTAATGATATAGTATCATTAGTCATGATATTAGACATTAAGTCAAAAACATAGGTACTTGTTAGGAACAATGTAAGGGATAGACCCACCTTGAGAGTGATACATGGAAACCATGAGATGGTAGTCAAAATCTGCTCTCAAAGTGATAGTGATGATTGTGGTTCTTAGACTTGAAATTGATACACTCATCACATGTTGTTCATAGACCTTTTAAACCATTCAATGTAACCTTGAATAAGGGTTTCCATAAAGGTAGTTCTCGATTACGTAGTGACACATGGGATTGATTGTGAGTGATGTACATGGGATCCGTCCCTCCTACTAGAGTTAATATATTGGCCACTTGATAAGTGAGTTTGAGAGATGCATGAAAATACTCATGGGAGTTAATATATGATATGTGAGCTCACATGCATCTCATATAGTCTGCTATGGTGCAAGGAACATAGATTGAATGTTAAGAGGATGATTGTTCCATGCATCTAGATATCTGAGACGAAGGATCTATATGATCATGGTTTCATTGATAACAAATGTAGGTTGAAGTTGTTCTCAAACTTTCCATTTACATGGGTAGCAATCATGTGCTTCTAGATATCGATCATTGATTGTAATGTCATAACATGGTTGTTACAACCTCAACTTTGCATATGTTTTCATAATTGAAATGTAACAATTTTATGAATATGGACCTAATTGAAAAGGTTGTATGCTTTGCTTCAAAGAAGGGATTTTTTGCAAATCTCCCTTTTGATAGGAATTTCGTGGTTCCTATTACTATATTAATCCAGTAATGGATATAAAAGAGAAGAAAAGAAGAAAATTCCAAATAATGGAGAAAGATACAAGATAATGGATATTAAGCAAAATATTTGGAAATATCTAGAAAGTGGCATTAATGGCCACAATTGAATAAATTTTATTTATATGTGATTTCTAATGAAAGAACTAGGAAAAGAGGGAAAGGAAATAAAAGATAAAGAGAAATCCTTGAAAAGAAATCTTTTAGTAAAGAAGATAATGAGAAATAATGGATGTAGATGCTCTAGAAGGATAATGAGCATCCTTCAAAATGGATTTCGAAATATTAGGATTTCTTGGGGTCCAAGGAGTTCCCAAGTGATAAGAAGAAATAGAAAATACAAATAATAAAAAAATATGAGGATACTGTGCTACATAATTAATGAATTTTTGGTATTACCAAAAGAGGTACTTTCTACTATAAGGAAGTATATTTTCGTGGCCAATGGATTAAAAGCCAAGCACAAATATGATAAGGGAGATGATTTTCGAATTCCTAATATTTAAAGAATAAAGATTATCAAGGAGATAATTAAGAGAGAGAGAATACTTATTAATTAAGAAAAGTTGGTTTCGTATTGGGAAAAGATTTCATTTTCTTCATGGGCAAGCATGTTAAGGCATTGCTACCCTCCCCTATATAAGGGGTAGAACCCTTGTCCCGAGTCTAAGAGGATCCCATGCATCCTTCTATATCCTTCTTCTTATTTTCTCTCAAAACCCTAACCAAGAGGGTATAGAGAAATATCGGGGCCAACAAGTAGCTATGATGGGATCTCGATGGAGGAATGAAGCTCCCGCGACAACCTAGGATGATCGGCTATCATCCCTGTGCTCTCGACCTCATACAGCCACTTACAGCAGACCTGCATGACCAGCCGAACACCGCAGGCCATCGTGCTTGAAACTAGCCACCTTGGCCATAGTTGGGGGCTTTTGCAGGTACGACGGAGGGTGGCAAAAGTAAAGGGACCCTCGCTGGTGCCCTTTGGGTCCAAGGAAGGGGAGGAGGAGACCCCCATGAGTTGCTACCGTCGACAGTGCTAGGTCTTCGCGAGGAGGAAGAAGCTGGGGTGGCTTTTGATAGATCTGCCTCTCCGCATTGTACAAAACCAAGGCACCGCACTGGGGTATAAGAATAAATCAGTTACATTCTCGGTCGGCTACATGGTGCATGGGAAAGGCTAACGTGGAAGCCTCCCATTGGTCCAATTAAGTGATTTTTGTAAAAATTGTATCTAATTAATGATAGCTTGGATGGATACATATAATATATGAATTTTTCTCAAACAAAAGTGAGGAATCCAATAAAAATAGATTTAGATCCTAACTCCTCTTGCAATTCGAAAAGTAGTTGAAGTTACCAACTTTAATGCATTAACGGTTAAGAAACCCTAATATATGATGACTAATAATTTGGGAAGGGTTATATGGATGTTTAAAGTTGATATTAACCTATTGATTATAAAAGGACACATTAGATTCAAAAGTATAATAATTATGCATAGTTTAATTAATTTAAGGTTCCATATACAAGAATATGCTTTAATACACCTTGAAACCCTAATTGAGCATATTGGTTGAGTTCATGTTACTTAATTATTGAATTTGAGTATTTGCAACATGTTGGTTAGTTAATAATGAACTTGAATCTGATCTAGATGTTTCTTGCATGATTTAGGATTTTACACCAAATAAGAATGATTAAGCACTTAGAAACCATAATTTAGGGTAAAAGAGAAAAAGATCACATTTAATTTGATATATGTGATAATTGTTGAAAGGTGATCCTAATCCTGTTGAATGAAATAGGTTAGAATCATTAGGGTTTAAGAGAAATTTTTCCTAACTAGGGTTTGTAGTGATAAAGGTACAAGAAAAACCCTAACTGCAATGGAAACCCTAAAAGTGGACTAGAAACCCTAGGAAGCAAGCTAGGTTTAATAGATCTTGATGACATGATTTATGATAGGAAATTATATGCATATTTTAGGATCTCTTTGTGTGCTTGCTTGCCTATTGGATTTCTTACATTTATTGGATTATTTCTGTCCCAAATCAGCCTGACAGGTATGTGGTTACACTCATGGTTAATCGCTTTAGTTTCATGCGATACCCGATTGTTTTATTGGTTTCCTGAAAATAACTTCTTGGATGACTTTTATTTCATGCAACTATAAAGTGACTACGATTATCACCTTAAATATGTATACATAAGTAGATCAGATCCTAGTCCTCCTCTGTGGCTTTGCAAATGATGAAAAGGGTAACCTAGTACATGGTCTACCTGTTAGGTAGGACCATTAGGAATTGGGCTACCTATGTGTAGTGCCATGCGACTCTTTATCATATCATGAATTAGGAATTGGGCTACCTATGGGTAGTGCCATGTGACTCATCAACCCTAGATATTGATCTACCTGTTAGGTAGGATCATGGGGGTTAATTGGGATTTACCATATGAGAGGTAGTATCCAGGTCCACTACAAGGACAACGCAGAGGTTAGGGTATGTATGGATTGAGTAGTTATGTTTAAGATGTAAAGTTTGCTTGCTAAACCATAATTTCTTGCAATACGTTGTTATAGTTAATTGCACGATTATTGTTTCCCCCACATACTGGCATATTCATTTATGCTAACCAACATTTTGTTTGTTGGCATTTTAGGTACGACATGGAAAAGGACAAACATTAAAGTGAAAGGAGGATTAGTTAGAATAGACTGTTGTTGTGGATAGAAGTTAGATATCCAAGTTTTTAAAAAGGTATGCAAAGTTTTATTTTATTACAGCTTTTAAGTATAGTATGGTAGAATTTAGTAATTATTATTGATTATTTGTCGAACCTTTGATCTTGAAATTAGGACAATGGCTCCGACCTCTTGGTCTCCCTTAATTGGGGGTTACTGGGAGGCAGGGTCATTACATTTGGTATCAGATCCTTTGGTTCCTCATTTAATCTTTAGTAATTATTAAATTTTACAAATTCCATAGAAATGAGGGATTTATTAGAGGATTTTCCGAAAGACAGCGGTGTCTAGAAAAGGATCACGTCCGGGGGATGGTAATATTTTCCTCTGCACCCCTAGTCAGAATACGATGACTCCCAGATCTGTGTGACTGCCTGGCCAATGTCTTAGGATCTGACTCAAAATAAGATACCTTCAGGACTCTCTCATCTATTTTTGTCCCTTCTCAACCCTAATTTTGTTAAGATTCTAACTTTTAGGGTTTTTCTCTCTCTTCCTCACTCTCTTGAGGATAGGGTATGTATGATAAGGTTAAGGAATCCTCCACCAAATTAATGAAAAGCATGTAAATAAGATGTCATGGCCATAAGCTTAATAGTTTAAGCATAGACTAAAGATTAGTTGCATGCTTAAGTCGTATGACATGTGTTGTAATACCCTCAGGAGAGACCTGAGGTTAGATCTTCTTGTTAGGAGGATGAGTAAAGAGTGGGTCTTGGAGGCAGAGATCTCCATTAAAGGTAGAGACCTGGCACATCCTCTAAGGATGATGCTAACCCTAACCCTAAGCAGTGGTTAGAGAGAGAGATGGCATGATGACATGGATGTCATGGTCGACCATGTGTGTGGGTTGACATTCTTTCAGTTTTGGATACCTATGATAGTATGAGCCATGTGAGGTTGGCTGACCTAGTACCTTTGGCGACCCAACCCTGGGGAAGGTTGTGCAAGTTAGAGTGAAGGATAACTCCTTCATCGTTGAGCTTAGTGAAGAACCTATAGAAACCCTATGGGCTTATATGAGATTGGCATAGTATGCACCCAAAGTACATTAGTAGTGCTGGTAGTAGGTTAAAACCCAGGCCTGAAGGGCATATTGGATAAATTATGAGATAAGCATAAAGAGTTAGGGATAATCTTGAGTGAACCTAGGTTTGATCATACGTTTCAAACCTATAGGGGTATGCATGAGAGCTTGATCCACCTTCATGGAGAGAGAACCTCTAGCAGTAAGGTTGGTTGTGGGGTTAGCTCTAGAAAGAGAGCAGGACCCAAGCAAGAAGGTTGGAAGCTTAGACTCTGAGATATGAGGAACAATGAGGAGTTGGGTATGTTTTAACTTAGAATGGACTATGTCGATGGTTGTGGTTACCTCTTGCATGATCCCTGGAGGCCTATGGTATCTTGGTTGCCTTTAGAGGAACCAAACCCTAGAAGAAGGATGAGGCTGCTATGTGCATATGATATATGTTCTTACCTTCTCAGGATAGGAAGAAGAGTTCCTTAGACCCTGAGGAGGTTTAGTAATAAGTTGTGAGGCCTTATATCTAGTTGGTTGTCCTTGAGGAGGACTCGTATCTGAGGTATTGTTCATAAGGAAGAATTATAGAACGTGCATGTTATACCTCATACATGTATGGTTCATGGTTAGAATGTTGAGCATGCAGTTGGACAGCTCTTGCAGGAAAAGTAAACCTAGGGTTCCTTGGCCTAAAGAAGGGAAATAGTAGTACCTGGTGCGCCTGATTCTCATGATGATATTTGAGTTTCTATAGATTCGAGCGTGGCACTCCTCATGTTTAGAGGAATGGGAACCCCTGAGATTAAGGTATATGTTTGATGAACCCCTCATATATAGGTTGGTGACATGGGCATGAATGATGTTGGTCCAATGTTAAGGAGTGAGAACAAGTAGGACCTACCATGGAGACCTAGCATGGTTTAGTAGGTGGTCTGTTGGTTAGCTACGTGCCTTAGTAGCTTTCTAGGGTTAAACATTCTCATGTGGATGTAAACTCTAGACATAAGGACATTTGTGACCTTTGCTGCTATCAAGAGATAGTTTCCTCCCATCCTAGGAGAGGGATCCTTTCGTAGGGTATATACCAACTTTTGTTGGGTTGAGGTAACCCAAAGAGGTCTCATAGGATCTTGAGAAGCTAAGTGGAGAGTACATAGTATGAGAACGAACCTACAGACACATATATAATCATCTCTAAGTGCATGGGGATGGGGTCTGACTGAGGCAGGTAGGTCACCATATGTAAGTCAGACCACAAATGTTGAGAGAGATGATGGAGACTTGGGTAAGGTTTCAAGTTGGATATGTACTATGTTAGAATCCTAAGTCTATCCTAGGGTCAGGTAGGGATAAGACTGATGCGGGTAGGAGTTGCCTAATTCCCTAGTTGCAAATGACCATAATGTTGGGATGTAATAGCTATCAGTGTCTGAGGGCCATGGGTTAGGAGATTGATCACCTTCATGAATTCATGGGACCCAAAGGACAAATGAGGAGGACACTCTCTTATGCATAAGGGAAGAGGGATGACCCCAAAAGTACTGGCACTCTACAGACCTAGAGGAGATGACCAAGGATTGTGTGGTGACCCAAGTGGGTTCAAGACCAACTGTCTATAAACCTGATGTCGAGATGTTCATGATATGGAGACATGTGTTACACATTTTGACCTAGATCAGAAGGCGTGCTGGTGATGTGGGATGCACCATATCTATTCTTGTAACGGGAAGAACTCTGTGTTTGGACGGCCGTCAAATGCTTATTTCCTCTCATTATGGGGGTGAGAGATAGGGAAATATGCATGCCATACACTAAGGATAAAGATGATGTGAGTTGAAAAATTTCTATGATACATGAGGATAGAGATAATAGCGTACCTTTGTGGAGGGTACGATATGTGGATGGTTTAAAAACACCAAGAGAACTAAGGTAGTCATCTTATGAGGATGTTCTTATAATGAGCTATATGGAATTTATGAGTTATATAAGTTTGAGTTTGATAACCAATAAGATGAGCTCTGCGTTTTCTTGATGAAGATAGACCTAAAGTCCACTATGAGATAATAAGTTGAATACCTAGAGGTGTATGTCTTCATTGTTACCTAGCACCTAAAGATGAAAGGTGGTAATGGATTCTCTTGTTGAGATGCAGTTGCCTAGTCTAGCATGTGGAAAGGATGAAAGAGGTGGTTAGGTGAACCCTAAGTCTGTGAGATATGGTTGGATAACACTCAGATGTAACAAGATCTGTTGATTGAGTTAGTGGTTTCTTGGTTAGCTAGCCTAGGTCTTGTTGTGATAGAAGGATGGTTGTAGAACCTCAGATGCACTTCTCTAGAAAAGAAGGTGATGAAACCCCGACTAGAGTGTTTTAGGGTTTCTGAGGAATTGACCTTGAGGAATCATGACATACAGGAGATCATGATTTTAAGTTCACCATACACCATGGTACTACGAAGATAGTATGTGGTAGTAGTACTTTGGATTCCTAAGATGAAGTTGCATGTGGAATGTCACCATACATGACAGGAGGTGAAGGACAAACACCAGTAACCCAGTGAGTTGATATGGAGGATAAAGAGTCCCTGAGAGGGAATGGGAGTTCATCACTATAGATGTTGTGGTTAGTCTCCCTTGGACAGAGGAAGGTCAGGATGCAATATGGGTTATGGTAGATTGCCTTACATAGCTGACATGATCTAAGAGAAAGAGAGAGTACAGTCAGGAGACAGATCTAGTTGAACTATATATATGAGAGAGATGGTTCAACTACACCATGATTCAAAGGTTCTTGAGTGTGACCTAAAGATTCACTTCCATGCGGTGGAAGTAGGTACATGAAGAACTCAATGCTAGTACAACTTATCACCCCTAACTGATGATTAGTATGATCCAGACTAAAGGGTCTGAAGGGAGTGTGTGTGCTTGTTCAAGGTGATACATGGAGACAGTTCTTGTCCTATGAAAGTTGTGATGTTAGCCACTATAGCCAGTATTGGGATATGAAGAAGCTCTATAAGGGAGGTTGTGTCGGTCACCACTTCATTAAGATGATGTTGGTGAAGGGACCTCATGAAGGTCAGAAGAAGACCACAGTGTGTGCAAATGAAGTCGCTTTGATCATGTGATGGCTGAGAGAGCCCTAGGGCGACATGAGTCGTGAGTTGATGCAAAGAAGACTGACATGAAGTTCACTGTGGGAGAATATGTGATATAAAAATTCGACCCCTCTGAACTATAGCTGCGAAAGCTGAGTCCCTGATACATGGGTCCATTTGGGATGGATTGGTGGAGATGGTTATGTTTAGCCTTACCCCTCAGGATGACGTAATGTATGATGTGTTCCACGAGTCCGATCTAGAGCACTATGTGAGGTACCCGAGCCATGGGCTAAGCAATGAACTTAGTGAGCTCCTAAGGGAGGCTAACTTACCCTGAGTCACCTATAAGGGTACGAGATACCAAGGTGAGAGAGAGCTCAGGAGTAAAGAATATGAGATGATAAAGGTTCTTTGGACGCACCATGGAGAGGATGAAGTCACATGGGAGCCAATGATGGATATGGAAAATCTTATCCTGAATTGTTTTTATGTTTAGTGGAATTTTGAGGGAAAAATTCCTATAAGAGGGGAAGGATGTTACAACCTCAATTTTGCATATGTTTTCATAATTGAAATGTAACGATTTTATGAATATGGACCTAATTCAAAAGGTTGTATGCTTTGCTTCAAAGAAGGGATTTCTTTGCAAATCTCACTTTTGATAGGAATTTCGTGGTTCCTATTACTATATTAATCCAATAATGGATATAAAAGAGAAGAAAAGAAGAAAAGTCCAAATAATGGAGAAAGATATAAGATAATGGATATTAAGCAAAATATTTGGAAATCTCTAGAAAGTGGCATTAATGCCTACAATTGAATAAATTTCATTTATATGTGATTTCTAATGAAAGAAATAGGAAAAGAGGGAAAGGAAATAAAAGATAAAGAGAAATCCTTGAAAAGAAATCTTTTAGTAAAGAAGATAATGAGAAATAATGGATGTAGATGCTTCAAGAAGGATAATGAGCATCCTTCAAAATGGATTTCGAAATATTAGGATTTCTTGGGGTCCAAGGAGTCCCCAAGTGATAAGAAGAAAGAGAAAATACAAATAATACAAAAATATAAGGATAATGTGTTACATAATTAATGAATTTTTGGTATTACCAAAAGATGTACTTTCTACTATAAGGAAGTATATTTTCGTGGCCAATGGATTAAAAGCCAAGCACAAATATGATAAGAGAGATTATTTTCGAATTCCTAATATTTAAAGAATAAAGATTATCAAGGAGATAATTAAGAGAGAGAGAATACTTCTTAATTAATAAAAGTTGGTTTCCTATTGGGAAAAGACTTCATTTTCTTCATGGGCAAGCATGTTAAGGCATTGCTACCCTCCCCTATATAAGGGGTAGAACCCTTTGCCCGAGTCTAAGAGGATCCCATGCATCCTTTTCTCTCCTTCTTCTTATTTTCTCTCAAAACCTTAACCAAGAGGGTATAGAGCAATATCGGGGGAAACAAGTAGCTATGATGGGATCTCGATGGAGGCATGAAGCTCGCACGACAACCTAGGATGATTGGCTATCATCCATGTGCTCTCGACCTCACGCAGCCACCTACATCTGACCTGCACGACCATCTGAACACCGTAGGCTGTCGTGCTTGAAACTGGCCACCTTGGCCATAGCTGGGGGCTTCTACAGGTACGACGAAGGGTGGCGAAAGTAAAGGAACCCTCACCGGTGCCCTTTGGGTCCAAGGAAGGGGAGGAGGAGACCCCCATGAGCTACTACCGTCGGCAGTGCTAGGTCTTCACAAGGAGGAAGAAGCTCGGGTGGCTTTTGACAGATCTGCCCCACCGCATTGTACAAAACCAAGGCACCGCACAGGGGTATAAGAATAAATCAGTTACATTCTCGGCCGACTACATGGTGCATGGGAAAGGCTGACGTGGCAGTCTCCCATTGGTCCAAGTAAGTGATTTTTGTAAAAATCATATCTAATTAATGGTAGCTTGGATGGATACATATAATATATGAATTTTTCTCAAAAAAATGTGAGGAATCCAATTAAAATAGATTTAGATCCTAACTCCTCTTGCAATTAGAAAAGTAGTTGAAGTTACCAGCTTTAATGCATTAATAGTTAAGAAACCCTAATCTATGATGATTAATAATTTGGGAAGGGTTATATGGATGTTTAAAGTTGATATTAACCTATTGATTATAAAAGGACACATTAGATCCAAAAGGTTAATTATTATGCATAGTTTAATTAATTTAAGGTTCCATATACACGAATATGCTTTAATGGACCTTGAACCCGTAATTGAGCATATTGGTTGAGTTCATGTTACTTAATTATTGAAATTGAGTATTTGCAACATGTTGGTTAGTTAATAATGAACTTGAATCTGATCTAGATGTTTCTTGCATGATTTAGGATTTTACACCAAATAAGAATGATTAAGCACTTAGAAACCATAATTTAGGGTAAAAGAGAAAAATATCACTTTTAATTTGATATATGTGATAATATGTTGTTGGAAGGTGATCCTAATCCTATTGAACAAAGTAGGTTAGAATCATTAGGGTTTAAGAGCAATGTTTCCTAACTAGGGTTTGTAGTGATAAAGGTACAAGAAAAACTCTAACTGCAGTGGAAACCCTAAAAGTGGACTAGAAACCCTAGGAAGCAAGCTAGGTTTACTAGATCTTGATGACATGATTTATGATAGGAAATTATATGCATATTTCAGGATCTCTTTGTGTGCTTGCTTGCCTATTGGATTTCTTACATTTATTGGATTATTTCTGTCCCAAATCAGCCTGACAGGTATGTGGTTATGCTCATGGTTAATTGCTTTAGCTTCACGCGATTCCCGGATGTTTTATCGGTTTCCTGAAAATAACTGCTTGGATGATTTTTATTTCATGAAACTATAAAGTGACTATGATTATCACCTTAAATATGTATACATGACTAGATCAGATCTTAGTTCACCTTTGTCGCTTTGCAAATGATGAAAACGGTAACCTAGTACATGGTCTACCTGTTAGGTAGGACCATTAGGTTATCATGAGTTAGGAATTGGGCTACCTATGTGTAGTTCCATGCGACTCTTTAGCATATCATGAGTTAGGAATTGGGCTACCTATGGGTAGTGCCATGCGACTCATCAACCCTAGATATTGATCTACTTGTTAAGTAGGATCATGGGGGTTAATTGGGATCTACCATATGAGAGGTAGTATCCAGGTCCACTGTAGGGACAACGCAGAGGTTAGGGTATGTATGGATTGATTAGTTATGTTTAAGATGTAAAGTTTTCTTTCTAAACCATAGTTGCTTGCAATATGTTGTTATAGTTAATTGCACGATTTTTGTTTCCCCCACATACTAGTATATTCATTTATGCTAACTGGCATTTTGTTTGTCGGCGTTTTAGGTACAAAATGGAAAAGGACAAATAGTAAAGTGTTACATTGTGAATTTATGAATTAAAGTGCAAGGAGGATTAGTTAGAATAGACAGTTGTTGTGGATAGATGTTAGATATCCAAGTTTTTAAAAAAGTATGCAAAGTTTTATTTTATTATAACTTTTCAATATAGTATGGTAGAATTTAGTAATTATTATTGATTATTTGTCGAACCTTTGATCCAGAAATTGGGATAACGACTCTGACCTCTTAGTCTCCCTTAATTGGGGGTTACCGGGAAGTGAGGTCATTACAATGGTTATGGGCATTCACTTCTAATGTCATTTGGGGCATGTAGGGTCACAAATATAGGAAGCACTTGAAATAGGATTTTACTCATGGATAAGATTCTTGGTTACTTAAAGTGTTTAGGTAGTCAACTTAAATAACAATGTTGTCTCAATCAACTGACTAGAGTGTCTAGTTGGCCAACTAGTGTGCCATTCAACCGATTAGAATTTCCAGTCGCCTGACTAGACTGCTTTTGATACTGACCACTTGGACTAGGTCAAATGAAGATGCAAAATGACTAGTTTGACAGGGTCAAATTATTAATAAAAATATGTGCATAACGAAATGCATTAATAGTCACATTAATGCCCAATGTTGTTGCTCCATTGACCAAGCCAATCGACCGATTGGATTGTCCAATCAACCAAATGGATAGTCTAGTCGACTCGCTAGGCTTAGACAGCAACCATCAAACCATGAGATTTTCCCTTTTCTATCCCTTCAATTTTTGAAACCCTATTCCATACACTCCTATATGAGGAGGGGTGGTCAAGGCTCTCATGACAAAACTTCTTCTCACAATTGTGGTGACGTGTGACTGAGCCTGAGCAAGCTTACCCTAGAAAGGGAGGGACAATGAGGGGAAAGGAAGTCGATGCTATCACATTGACAATGGAAGTACAACTCCTTCCTGACATCTTTGGAAGTTCTATATGAAGTTCTTGGTGGTCAGCATGAACTACGTAGAGGTGTGGAAGCTATTTTTCCTATGCTAGGAGAACACCCTCAATTGTCATTTGTGGTTGCTACACCAACATGATGTCATCGGGTACTGTTTGAGTGCTACTTGTGAAGGGATCATATCACCATTATAGGATAGCTGTTGGACTTTATCCAAGACAAAGTACATCTTGCACCCTCTTGTAGGGAAATATGGCTACATAATAGGTAGTAGAAACAAAACTTTATTACCATACTCCCCATTAAACCAGCAGATCGTGTCAAAAACTATATAATGGAAAGGATGGTTTCGAGGATATACCTGGTCCTAAAACAAGTCCAATGACATCTCCTCATCATTGTAGTTTTTCAATTTTCTTCTATTTGCATTGGGACTCA
Organism: Alisma plantago-aquatica; assembly: GCA_963693085.1. NCBI lineage: Eukaryota > Viridiplantae > Streptophyta > Magnoliopsida > Alismatales > Alismataceae > Alisma > Alisma plantago-aquatica. The sequence goes on from OY856409.1 coordinate 861,635,228, forward strand.
TCTGTTGCATCTCCTGGTCTCCACCACAAACAACAAACTTGAACAACATCTACAATAGCTCCTCCATGGACTACATGCTGATGTTGTTCTCCTAGTGGGAAAAGTATCCATGCCTCTAGAGAAGTCCACATGGACCACCTTGAACTCACATTATGCTACTAGAATATACAAGAAGGAGTTTTCCCCTTCTATTGGTATACTAGTCACCAACTTTCTTTCCCACAGTTGTTCTCCCTCACTGTCCCTCACTAGTCAGGTAGGACTTACTTGGGCTCTCTTGGATACCACAACCAGAGAGGACACCAATTTTCATAGCAACTAATTATCAATTATGTGTGTTGGGAAAGCCTTAGTACCCCTCTATTTATAGGAGGGGTTAGGTTCTGGGTTCCTAGTCTGTGTGGGAGTAGAAGAGTTTGGAATTTTTTGAATTTCGCAACCTACGATAGGTGAACCAATCAATTCACTGGTGAACCGATCGGTTGCCAATGTGAGATGATTGGTTGACATAATGAACCAATAATTTCACATGTTTCATTAATCACAATTGAATTCCAATTTGTTTCCAATTAATGTCTAACATTAATCCTTGTTCCAATCAAATTGAGTAAAATGAAATGATCAACTATTCTCATGAGTCAGGAAAACCACCAGAAGATTCGATTGGCATCACTGAGTCAATTGGTTCACTAGGTGAAGCAATAGTCTCACCAACTAGATCATATCAATTCACCTAGTGAGCTGATCAATTGGTGTCCTGACTCATGCAGAAATCAGCCAATTCAATTTCCAATCAACCTGACACTCTAACCAGTTGGTTTAACACTTGAACTTGATGGTTCTGAGTCCAGTCAGTTAATTGGTTGTTTAATTGAATACCTAAACATCGTCAGTAATCAACTTAAACATCATTTATGGATAAAATCCTATTCCAGGCGAGTTCATATGTGGTGACCCTATAAGTCCCATATTACGTTGGCAGAGAATGTCCATAACCAAGTATGAAATCACAAGCAAAGAGTGGTACCTAGTCACACATCAATGTTACCCAAGTAAATGGAAAGTTGGAGAACAAACTTCAACCTACAATCTATGTAGGGTGTTTTAGTGTTTGTATAGCTCCTTTGTCACTGATATCTAGATTGAACTCAGGGCATGGAGTAGTCATCCCCTTCAATGTTCATTGTTTGTTCCTTGAACCAAAGTAGACTGACTGAGATATATGTAAGCTCAATATCACATATTAACCCACATGTGCATGGCCATGCATTTGTCAGTCTTGCTTATCAAGAGACCAAGGATATCATACTCCAATAGGAGGGAAAAATCCCATCTACATCACTCACATTCATTCCCATGTGTCATAGTGCACCCGATCATCACCTTTATGGCAACCCTTATTAAGGATCACCGTAGATGGTGCCAAAGCATAACAAACGTCATGTAATGAGTGTAGTGATTTCAGGTTTAAGAACCACAATAACCACCAACACTATAAGAGAGGATTTTGAGTACCAATAATGGTCTCCATGTATCACTATTATGGTGGGTTTGTTTGATACTCTATTCTATAACAAGTATCTATGTGCCTGGTTTATATCATATATCATGACTAATGAGATTTTATAATCAACCAACACATATTCTTGTATTATGTGTTATTGTTGTCTATCAGCCTTCTAGAATAGCATATGAATTGGGACATAACAAGAATGTATGTACTCTTAACATCCATATGATCTCATTGTTCAATTCACATACTTGAAGGTCATTGAGTAATATCATTCTCTAGACATATATTATGTTACTTCATTATCTAATCGTGAATGAAATAATTATGTCATCACAATCATCATATGATTTTCTCTATGGGCATATATACCAATAGACTCCCACTTGCACTTAGAGCCAATCACCCATGAATCTTATCCCAAGTGATCTAACATGACCATCATGCTTCTACTATGAAAGTTCCTTTAGCAAGGGGTCAACAATATTTTTCTCAGTTGCTACTCTATAAATTTTCAAATCTCCTTGTTGTACGATGTCTCCTATGAGATGGAACTGCCTTTGTATATCCTTAGAGTGCTAGTGCGATATGGATTCCTTATCTTGTGTAATATCTCCACTATTGTCACAATATATCTCAATTGTGTCGATGATGCTTGGAACAACCCCAAGTTCAGAGATGAACTTCTTAATCCATACGACCTCCTTTGCTACATTCGATGTAGCAATTTAGTCGACCTCTATTGTAGAATTGGCAACTGTCTCTTTCTTGGGACTCTTCCAACTCACAACTCAATTGTTTAGGTAAAACATGAATTCTAATTGTGAACTATATTCATTTTTGTCAATTTGGAATCTTTCATTAGTGTAACCCTTTACCACCAACTCTTCCTCTCCATTGTATACCACAAACTGATCATTGGTCCTTCTCAAGTACTTGAGGATTTCTTCACGACTATCCATTGAGCATCACCTGGATCTAACAAATATCTAATCGTCATGCTCAAGGCATACGAGGCATCAGGATGGGTAAACAACATTGCATACATGATTGATCCAATTCATAATCCATATGGAATCAAACTCATGCATTGCCTTTCTTCACAAGACTGGGACTTTGAGTTTTAGAGATGGTAACTCCATGTACTATGTCTAGGTTTCCTCTCTTTGAGCTCTCCATGTTGAACCTTTTCAACACTTTGCCAATGTATGTGCTTTGACTTAGTCCAAGAACCCTTCTAGATCTATCTCTATAGATCTTAATCCCCAAGATGTAGGATGCTTCTCCCAAGTCTTTTATAGAAAACATATTTCCCAACCATTCCTTTACCTTTTTTGTAAAGTAGGGATGTGATTCCCCATCAATAGTATGTCATCTGCATACAATATGAGGAATGTCCATGATCCCACTAAAATGCTTATACACACAAGGCTTGTCTTCATTTTAACTAAAGACAAACTTTTTGACTATCTTGTCAAAATGAAGATTCCAACTCTGAGATGCTTTCTTCAATCCATAGATTGACCTTTGTATCTTACAAAATTTATTTGCATCCTTTGTATTTATAAAACACTCAAGTTGTGTCATGTACACATCATCGAGAAGATTCCCATTAAGGAATGTGGTTTTAACATTCATCTACCATATCTCATAGTCATGATAAGTTGCAATAGTAAGCATGATCTTGATGGACTTAACCATGGCCACTGGAGAAAAGGTTTCATCATAGTCAACACCTTGAACTTGCATGTAACCCTTTGCAACCAATCTGCCCTTATAGAATTGTACTTTACTATCCATGTTGGCCTACTTCTTGAAGACCCACTTGCACCCTATGGGTTTTACCCCTTCAGGTAGATCCATCAAGGTCCATACCTTGTTAGTATACATGGATTCCATCTCAGATCTCATGGACTCAAGCCATTTCTCAGACTTTGGTCCCTCAGTAGCTTCTAGATAGGATGTTGGTTCATCATCTATGACCAACTCATCGCCTTCTTGAGTCAAGAAATATCCAAATCTCTCAGGTTCAAGGCATGTCCTTTTAGATCTACGAGGAACCTATGTTACTTGAGGAATTTGAGATTCCACAACACTTTGTGATTCTATTTATTCCTATTGTACATCTATCAGTTCAATGCTTTCTTGTTGGCCTTGAACCTCTTCAATTTCCACTTTCCTCACACTGATTTCTTTGAAAATAAATTCCTTTTCTAGGAATACATCATCTCTGGAAACAAACACTTTGTTGTTAGATAGGGAATAAAGGTAATATCCTTTAATCTCCTTATGAAATCCAATAAAATAACATGTATCAGATTTAGGGACAAGATTTTTAGGAAGAATTTTCCATACATAAGCTTCACATCCCAAATCTTCATAAAAGACACATTGGGATGCTTCCCATGCCATATCTCATATGGTGTCTTTTGAACTAATTTAGATGGTACTCGATTAGTGTAAGTGTGATGGTTTCAAGAGAATAACCCCATGAGGTAGTCAAAGCTCAGCTAAACTCATCATTGATCACACCATATCCAACAATGTGTGATTCCTTCTTTCTAATACACCATTATGTTGAGGTACTACAGGTGGAGTCCACAATGATAAAATTCCATGGGATCATAGAAGGTCCTCAAAATCTTGGCTTAAATATTCTCCACCTTGATCAGAATGAAGTTCCTTAATACTTTTTCTGATTTGGTTCTGTACTTCATTCATAAACTCCTTGAACCTGTCAAGAGTTTCTGACATATGTTTCATCAAGTAAAAATAAATGTACCTACTAAAATCATCATTAAAGGTAATGAAGTATTGATACCCACTTGTAGTAGCTGTTCTAAAAGGCCCACACACATCATTATGTATGAGTCCTAATAAATCACTAGCCCTCTCATTTCTACCAGTGAAAGAGGCCTTAGGCTTCTTTCCCAACAAACAAGATGCATGTCTCTATTGATTCGAAATGAAAAGCGTCTAGATAACCATCTTTATGAAGTCTAGATATGCGATTATCATTTATGTGCCCTAGACGACAATGCCAAAGGCATGTTTTGTATGAGTTTTTGATTATTACTCTTTTGGTATTTATGTTATAAACATTTGTCTTTAGATCTAGTAAATAAGGATCATAAGACATTGAGGAACTGCCATAAAAATCCCATCTTTAGAAATATAACATTGACCCTCCTTAATATGAAATTCATATGCATCCTTTTCCATACAAGATATAGAAATAATGTTTCTATTTATGGCAGGTACACAATAGTAGTTCACTAACTCTATTACAAGCCCTTTAGGATGAGATAAACTACATGTTACAACTATGGTGGGTGCAACTCTTGTGCCATTTGCAACTCACATTTCAAATTTGCCCTTTCCCGTCAGCCTACTAATTTTCATGACCTCTTTCATGAGGCTGATTATCCGAATCTTATGGTCAAGATTGATATGTCAAAGGCGTTTGATCGTATTAATTGGGAGGTCCTTAGGAAGATCCTGCGTGGTTTCGGCTTCTCTGACAGATTCACTCATACTGTGATGCGGTTTTTCATTGACACCTGGGCTACGGTCTCGATTGGGGATATTCCTGCTGGTTTCTTTCCTATGAAGCGAGGTCTCAAGCAAGGGAATGCTATCTCGCCTCTCCTGTTCATCATCTATGAAGAATTGTTATCCAGACGTCTTATTAGTATGGATCACCAGCTTCACCTGAAGAAGTTTCATACTCGAGGCCATGGTGTGGCCCCTCTACACCTGCTGTACGCGGATGACGTTATGATTTTCCTCAATGGTGATCCTTTCACGTTGGCCTCGGTGAAGAAGATTCTCACGGACTATGAGAATGCTACGGCTCAGGCGATCAATCATAGTAAGTCTACATGCGTTGTTGGTAGTAGATGTACTGATACCTCCAATGAGATTGCTGCGGCCCTTGACATTTCTTGTACCACCGACACTATCAAATATCTCGGAGTCCCTATCAAGTTTGGAAGATACACGCTGGATGACTTTGACTATCTTATTCAGAAGATACATCAGAAGATCACCACTTGGAAGTCGAGGCTGCTTTCTTTTGCTGGACGGAAATTACTGATTGCTCATGTCCTCTCCTCTGTTACTGTCTATACGGCAACGGCCATTGGCATTCCTCGTGGGACGATTGATCGCATAGACTGCATGCTTAAGAACTTTCTTTGGGCAGATCGTGAGAACAGCCATAGAAGAGCCTGGGTGCGGTGGTCCAAGGTGGCCAAGCCGATAGAGCAAGGGGGTCTGAATCTTCCTAATATGCGGATTGTTGTTGATGCCTTTGTTGCTAAAGCCTGTTGGGAGCTTGTAGCTGTGGATTCGTTATGGTCCAGATTCTGTAGTGCCAAATATGCTAGTCGTGTCCCTAGTAGAGCGGCGAACCTTCCTCAGCATGTGCAGTATAGATCCACGGCCTCGCCGTACTGGAAGCAGATGTGGGACAAGTTTCCCATCGTGATTCCGTGGTGTAGATGGATCCTTGGCAGAGGTTTGATCCCCTTCTGGGATGCTACTTGGTGCGAGTCGAGGCTTTTCGATTATGCGAGATTTCACAGTGACAGAAATCATGCTTTCCTCGTCCGAGATTTTTGGATTGATGATGTAGGTTGGGACTGGCCTGCTCTCCGTCAGATCCTTAATGATGATGGGATTGATTTAGTTAAGCGGGCTGGTCAAAGGATTAATGCTGATAATGACAAGATTGTTTGGAGTCCAGATCGTATGGGCAACTTCACCACCAAATCGATCAAGAAGATCCTTACTACTATAGATGTTTCTAATGGCTGCGTGTATAGCAAGCTCTGGTCCATTGATGCCCCTAAGGAGTGTGCGTTTATTTGGAAGATGATGAACAACGCGGTCCCGACTGATGATAATGTTCGCAATTGTCAGATTCAGATGGCCTCAAAGTGTGATTGTTGCGTAGAGTCTTGTACGGAGGACATGGACCATGTGGTCTTCTTTGGACAGAAGGCAAGGAGCTTCTGGGAGTTATTTGAGATGGTCACTGATATGACGAGACCTACCTGTAGAGCTGAGCTGGTTGCCCTCTGCACCTACGGCAGGTCCGTCGAGGTGCTACCTTGGACGGCGGCCTGCCTTGCTACGATCATTCCGCATCACTTATGGAAATGGAGATGTAGAGCCCGCTATGATGGAAAGGTTATCCCCGATGTGCATGCGAGACGTCTGATTATTGACCAGCTCAATCTCATGCTCAAGAAGAAAACCTTTCGTGCCTTTGCTGACCCGGAGACTCATCATAGATTTCATAACAATGGCGTGATTATCCCTTCTTATGTGTTTAAGGAGATTGCGCTCGTTAGATGGAACAGTCCGGACATTCACAGCCTTAAGCTTAATCTCACGATCGGGAAAGACAAGGATCCGTTTGGGGTCAGTAGATGGTGGATGGCCAGCATTGTTAGAAATCACCATGCAAATTTTTGTCAGATTGTTAGATCCTGGATCACGGCTGATAACCACGACTGTGCGTTGCTCCAAGCAGTTGTGGTGAGTCTCAAGTTCGCAGACTCTCAAGGGTTAAGGATTTCGACTATTGAGGTGGATGACCCTCTTCTTTATAGTTTCTTCTGGGGCAGTAATCCTATCCCTTGGAGTCTGGCCACCATGCATGAGGATATAAAGAGTTACATTGACGAGGAAGGTATCATGGGTTCTCTTGTGCACAGGTCCCTGAATTCGATTCCTAGAGCTTTTGCTAAGTTGGGTAACCATTTGCATGAGCCTGTCGTCATCTCTGATCAGCGAAGGCTATCTGCTAGGATTAGAGGTATGCTCTATCTTGAGAAGCATGCGACTCCTTATGTGGTGTTGAGATATGTCTCCTGAGTGTTCCTTTGTTTCCTTGTAGTTTGATCTCTGTTGTAGTTTTTTTCTCTTGAGTCTTTACCTGCGGTTATGAGCAGGAGCTGTAATTATCTTCTTTTAGCTCACACGAGGAGGGTGAGATGAATAGATGACCTCCTGACTTCTCTAAAAAAAAAAAAAAAAAAAAAAAGTGAAGATTTGTATCCCCATATTCTTCTTCCTAAATGTCTTCAAGTACAAAGGATAAGTTCCTCTTGTACTTTTCTTTCTCCTAATCTTGAGTGTTGAAGATTTGGATTTGGGCTTAGCCTCATAACTCTTCATGACCTTGCTTTCATCCTTAGACTCAACTCTATTGATCACCATCACAAGTTTATCCTTCTTCATTCTTTCTTTGGCATGAATCAGCATACCAAGCAAATCTAACATATGTATGACCATTTTATTTAAGTGATAACATGCAATAAATTGGTTATATGATTTAGGCAATGATTTTAGAATCATATCCATGAAAAACTCTTGGCTCAGTGAGAATTCCAATCTTCAATATGATACACATGTCCAATCATATTGAGCTCATGATCTCTACTGAGTCCTCCTCTATCAGTTTACACTCAAAGAGCGCCTTTATGACATTATTCCTTTCTTGATTTGTAAGATTATGGTTAACTTTCTTAAGATGTGTTACCATCTAAAGAATCCCCATGTCCTCACATTGCTCATGCAGCTCATAGTTCATGTATCTAATCATATGGTACTTTATGTCTAAAGCATCAGTGGCACACTTCCAGTAAGAATCCACTTTATCCCTAAGCGCAACAAGAGTAGGTATTTCTGGCATTAGTTTATTAAGGACATAGAGCTTGCACTCTTCATTGAGAACCCTTCTCAAAGTCCAAAACCAGTTATGGAAATTTATCTCATCAAGTTTGTCCTTCCTAAGGACTGATCACAATAATGATTTGTTTGTCATATGATTCTATAAGAAAAGATTTTCTCTTTATCAAAAACACTTTTTGATTTGATTTGTTTTAGAAAATTTGACAAGAGTTAATTAGTTCTTTATTGATTACCACTCCCACTTTTTTATTCAAGTTGATATCCCTCAATATCAATTCGGAATATTGCATCGTACAATCTTCTAGTGAGACAAGATCCAAAATAACTCAACTATTAGCCGACCAACGCCAACATCCATATTCAATTATTAAGGAAGGCAACTTTTTCCAATTACATCATATGAAACTCTTGGATAGATGATATGCATAACTCCTTGCCATAATCATTTGCATGTTTCTAGTGCTTAATCTCATTAAGGTCACATAGTTAAGCCTAACCCAAAAGCCAACATGATAATAATGCACCCTTCTTAGTAGGCCCACATTATTACCATCACACTTCCACGAGATATACAACACACCACCCTTGGGGTGTCCACACTTAGATGATCAAGATTTTCCTGTGTGTCACTTTTGGAATGCATCTAAAACTGAATATTTAATTGATGGAGTTTGCATTTATAAATACATATACTTTATCCAATCACCACATATATAATAGGTATCATGTACATGTTATATCCCACAACAAAACATCCAATAAATAAAAGTGATGGTTATGGACATCCTAATGTAATTCCTTAGAACCACAAGGAATTACCACAACCTAGGGTCTACATCATATGCAAAAACCTATTGGTAATGGAGATCCACATTTTCCAATCCAGGTTGATCAATTCAAACCTTGAACAGCTCAACTCACCTTCTAGTTGTTCGGTTGGTCGTCTCACTGGTCATCTGGACTCTGATCCACCATCTTCTGGATCCTCCAATTCAATGGTTAGGCCTCCAATCGATCAGTCCTCCTTGGTCCTCCATCTTCTGGGCTCATCTTCTTCATCATCGTAACAAGAAAGTAAACTATCTTACTATTACATGATTATACGGAAACCTCGAGCTACACTCAATGGAAGCAAAGATAGGAGAGAATAATACTTTTACAATTAGAAGATAAGATAGAGGCTCACTATGCAAAACAAGATAAAACAAGATTAACCAACCACACAACCATACAAAGATAATAGGGTTATTTCCCATAACTACGCTACACATCCACTATCAAAACTCACTTTTAGGGTGATGTGTGTAAACGACATATATATCATATATATTAGTTTAGGATTATGCATGGTATTTAATTGGACAAAATTATTTGCATCACATGAAATAATTAAATGATAAAACAAAAAATACAATCATATTGATTATCCTAAAATATAGTAGATTGACATGGCTCTGATACAACTGTAGTGAAATATGGGTACATAATAGGCAGTAGAAACAAAAAATTTACTACCATATTCCCCATTAAACCATAGGATCACATCAACAACTATATAATGGAATATATGGTTTTGAGGATATACCTAGTCTTGGATCAAGTCCAACGACATCTCTTCGACGTTGTAGTTGTGAAGTTGTCTTCTAATTGCAATGAGACTCTTGGGTTGCACCTCCTGGTCTCCACCATAGATAGCAGACTTAAACAACATATGCAACAACTCCTCCATAGACTATAGGATGATGTTGTTCTCCTAGCGGGAAAAGTATCCACACCTCTAGAGGAGTCCACATGGACCACCTATAACTCGTGTAGTTCTACTAGAATAGATAGAAAGGAGTTGTCTCCTTCTGTTAACGTACTAGACGCCAACCTTCTCTCCCATAGTTATTCTCCCTCACTATCCCTCCCTAGTAGGGTAGGACTTGCTTGGGATCTCTCAGTTGTCACAACCCGAGAGGATAAAAAGTTTCAGAGAAAACAATTCTCAATTGTGTGTGTCAGGAAGCCCCAAATACCCCTCTATTTATAGGTGGGGTTAGGGTCTAGGTTCCTAGTCTATGAGGGAGTATAAGGGTTTGGAATTTCATGAATTTTGCAATCTATGACATGTGAAATGATCGGTTCACTGTTGAACCGATTGGTTGGTAGTGTGAGCTGATTGGTTCACACTGTGAAATGGTTGTTTCACATGTTTCACTAATCTCTATTGAATTCACAGTTCATTTCCAATTAATGTCAAACATTAATCCTTGTTCCAATTGAATTGAACAAAGTGAAACGATCAAATATTCTCATGAATCAGAAAAATCACCAGAAGCTTCGGTTGGCATGACCGAGCCGATGGGTTCAATAGGTGAACCGTTCGTCTCACCAACTTGATCCAATCGGTTCACCCAATGAGCCGAGCGGTTGATGCCCTGACTCATGCAGAAATTAGCCAATTCAATTTACAATCAAACTAACACTCTAACTAGTTGGTTCAATGCTTGAACTTGATGGGTCTCTGTCTAGTCAGTTAATTTTTTGTTTAATTGAATACCTAAACATCTTTAGTTATCAACTTAAACATCACTCATGGATAAACTCCTATAATAGGTGAGTCTCTATATGTGTGACCCTATAGGTCCCATATTACGTTGGTAGAGAATTTCCATAACCAATTATGACATCATAAGAAAAGAGTGGTGCCAAGTCACACATCAATGCCACCCAAGTAAATGTAAAGTTGGAGAACAACTTCAACCTACAATCTATCTATGGTGCTTCAGTGTTTGTATAATTCCTTTGTCACTGGTATCTAGATTGAACTCGAGGCATGGAGTAGTCATCCCCTTCAACATTCAATCTTTGTTCCTTGAACCAGAGTAGTCTGTCTAAGATATATGTAAGCTCAATATCACATATTGACTCACATGTTTTGGAGGAGAGAGAATCTTGGTATTAAAATAATCAAGATTTAAGAATAAAAGGAACTTTACTTAATTTAATGCAAAAAGATATATATTAATTGAAGAGCCCTTCAACCAAAAGTTGAGTGATGTGTTTGCAAAGGATTGGACGTTCTTTGTGCCTTGTAAAGGCAATGAGAATATCAAAGGGAATGGATAACTCACTCCCATTATTAAAGGAAAAAGAAATATCCACTAAAGAGAGGATAATAATATAATATGTTTAAGGTGCTTAATTCCTTTTCTTTTAATCCTTGGATAATGAAGAAGTTTTGCAAGTGAATGAAGGTGGCTTCGTGGCCAACGAATGGAGGGGAAGAGGCGGCACTAATTTTGGAAATTAAAGGAATTAATTCCATTTTCTCTTTCCTTGGAATTCCCTTATACATATCTCATTTCCTACCCACTAAAGGATCTTTTTCAAAATTCCTTTTCTCTTCTTGCTTGCAAACTGACCAAAGGAGCTAGGAGCAGCTGGAGGAAGACCCCCAACCTGTTGGTAAGTTCTTGATATTCTTTCACCTCGATTTTATGGTGAAAATCATAAAACAATGCATAATTCTTCTCTATTTCACTCCCTCTTCAATCCTAGCCAACCTTTTCATTCAAAAAGCTTGAGAATGGACCTTGGGCAGTTGCAAAAGCTTCATCCAGCATTGGAGTCATGGAGCTTGGAGCTTGGAATCAGATTAGAAGGCGGGTTATATAACTTAAACCCTTAAACATTGATATTGCATCCGATTGTCCAATAATTGTTGATTATTTTCTTCTATTTGGAACTCTTTTGATTTATTGCTGTAATTTCCATGAAAATGGCAGTAGTTCTTGGATGAACGAAGGAAGATGATGATGACATCATCTTGGAAACTTTTCCCCAAGAAAATAATAGACTAAACGGTTTCAACGTAAGTGCTCAATCAGTTTCACAAACCGTTTGGGAGTAAACGGTTTCACAAACCGTTTGGGAGTAAACAGTTTCATCAAACCGTTTGGAAGTAAATGGTTTTAAACCATTTGGGAGTGTTGACCATAGTTGACCATTTGGAGATTTGATGGTAATGATGATGGTTAATGACCCATTAAATATAATTGATTAGTTTCAAAGGGTTCATTAGGTGAAGGTCCATCAATCACCAAACCCTAATCGGGTTAAGTGTTGATTTCTTAATCGATTGACTCAGAACATTGGGTTGATTAACCTGAATGGTTTCAAAACCATTTGGGAATCACCCAAATGGTCTCAAGACCGTTTGGAGGTCAACCAATATCGTTTGGAGGTCTAGGGTTGAATATGGTTAGGTATTTGAAGATCCAAAGATACCAAATTGTAATGCAATCAATTGCTGATTTGATAATCAATCTGATGACCTAAACTCTAATTAGACTTCACCAATTTTGATGATAATTGGGGAAAATGGTCTCAAGACCATTTGGAGGTCATCCAAATGACCTCAAGACCGTTTGAGGTCAGGTCATGCCCAATTTGATTGGTGATCCAATGATTCCAAAGAAATTAGTTTCACAATGTCTAATATTAAAGGTTCATCAATTTCAACCCTAATCCAATTGGGTTCAAACCCTAATTGGTGATCAATTGAAGATTGAATCAATTGAAGGGTGATTCACTAAGCCCGCTTCACAATGTCTAATATTAAAGGTTCATCAATTTCAACCCTAATCCAATTGGGTTCAAACCCTAATTGGTGATCAATTGAAGATTGAATCAATTGAAGGGTGATTCACTAAGCCCACTTGAAGCATGGTGCCTAGGTTCAATTGATGAATAATTTCATGGATTCAATTAATGAAGGATTTAATCTTGGAAACCCTAAATCGATTAGAGAGGTTGAGACCCTTTTTGGTCCATTCAGTTTTGAGGAGGTTTGGACCAAACGGTCTCAAGACCGTTTGAGTCCAAACAGTCTCAAGACCGTTTGAGTCCAAACAGTCTCAAGACCGTTTGGGACCAAATAGTCTCAAGACCGTTTGGGACCAAACGATCCCAAACTGGTTGAGGCTCAAAACGTTTTCAAATGATCACTTTAGCAAACGGTTTCAAATGCTTACTTTAGCAAATAGTTTCAAGTGTTCACTTTAGCAAATGGTTTCAAGTGTTCACTTTAGTAAACGGTTTCATGTGTTCACTTTAGAAAACGGTTTCAAGTAACTACTTTGCTAAAGGGTTTCAATTGTTAGACTTAGACCATTTGAAGCTTATGCATGCAACACCATTTGAGGTCTGATTAGTCAAGACTGTTTGGGGTCTAAGTGACCAAGACCGTTTGGAAGTAATTAACCCTAAAACCACATGAAGAATTAAAGTGTTTAAAGGTCAATTGTTCAATTTATTATTTTATGATGCCATCCAAGGGTGATTATGGTAATTATACCCTTAATAAGATAGGGTGATTAATACATTGTGAATGATTAATCCGTAATGATTAAGGAAGTAATAACATAATACATGGTGTCAACTCTTCAATCAAGATTGAGTGGACTTAATCCAATCAAGTCTGATGTAGATATCATTATATAAAGGATGAGAGAGATAGTTTTTTACATTAATGATAATCATGTGAAGGTTAAGTCTCAACACTTTCAACATATATGAATGTGTAATTATGGTATGATCCTTGATAAAGAGATCATGAACCCTAATTAGGAAGGTTAATGAGCCCTAACCCTAGTTAAGGGCAATGATAAGTGAAACCCTAATCCATGATGATAGTAACCCTAGTTGCGGGCAATAAAAGGTGAAACCCCAATCTATGGTGATGATACGACCCTAATGAAGGGTGATGATATGAGAAACCCTAATTCAGGGTATTTTCATAATAAACCCTAATTGAATGTGAACAGTAAACCCTAACTGAGGATGATGTTATGAGAAACCCTAATCACGGGTGAAACCATGTGAAACCCTAAAGTAAGGGTGATGTCAGGTGAAACCCTAGATAAGGTGAAAAGTCAAAATGAAATCCTAATGCAAGGATGAGATGTGAGACCTGATTCAAGGTGATACTATATACTGGTATGTAATTCTTTGAAGTGAAATCCTATACTGATATAGGATAAAGATGTGTGGAACCCTAATCTTGGGTTGTTCTGTATGAAACCCTAACTTTGGGCAATATGATAATAATTATAACCCAAATCTAGGTAATGAGATTAAGTATTCCTATTGATATAAATTGGGAAATCTTAGCTCTAATAAGGAAATAGTGATGATGCTCTTACATACATAGTGCTAATTGGTAATTGATATAATTGTTATCATGTACACTAAATATGTAGGTTTCATGAGATGGTGAACATAGTCAAGTAAGAGCTATGATGCTTTAATACTAAATTTGCTTTATGGGCCTTGGGAGCCATAACATGATGTGTTGCCTAGTGAAAGGTAACAAGAGATATTATGGTGCTTTAAGAGCCATATGAGATACCTGCACTGCAATTATTATGTTTATATTGATCAGTTAACCTGAAGGCATTAGTTATCCGATAAATTGGTAACAAGTGTTTGATGACTTGAGGGTTTGAATACCCATGTTTCATAATCATGATAATGAGATGACAAGGGATGAGATTACCCTGATGTGATAAGGGATTGAGATCCCAATGTTTAGCAAAGCTTTGAAAAGAACTGGATAGAAACAATATTCCTTCTTTGTAGAAAATGTTAAAATATTTTATGACTGAAAACATGCTTGATGCTAAAAGAATACTGTAATGTACTTAAATAATCAAGTGAAATAGTATCATGTAGAGCCATGACCATAGATCCATCATCGTCAGTAGTTTAGGTGATGGTGAAACAAGTTTTCCTAAGGGAACTCCTGGAGGCCATACTTTTGAGTATGTGGGGGTTATGGGTGCGAATATACTTACGCCCTAATGGAGGAATTGATGTCAGATAAACATTAGATATCTCAATCCTTCATTATATATGATGGGATGGATGTATCACTAATCTCCCGAATGTTGGGATGGGTGTACCATTAATCTCCCGATAATCTTAATGCTGGATCGATGTAAGATAAATATAATATCTCTCGATTGCGAAGAGAGTACAACATGCCTCTGTAACTCTAATAGCGATGTTTCCAGTATACCCAAGAAAGCTATGTAGCAAAGAGACAAGATGTCCTGCAGTTGGTCCTCAAACTGACTCAAGAAGATGAGGTCATGGAAATCTGGCTCTTTTGTTGACCTATGTATGGTACCGATTTTGATTTCGTAATGGTCGGTTGGGTTATGAGCGGTATACATCATCTCCTCAGGGCATTAAGTATGATTGTAAAATGTAATCAGCCGTGTAGCATATTTTCTTAAGGTTGAAATACGAGAATCATTGGTTGGTGTTACTTTGCCTGGTATGTCTAATGGACAAATGTTGTTTATACTCTTAAATTCCTTATTGGATAAGTAATATGCTGCTTTATCAAGTTATAAGTGAAATGTTTTAAATAGACATTATTGTTCTAATATGTTACATACTGAATTACCTATTGTTAATCACTTATGAATCTTCTGCTCAGTTATATATATCATTAGATGCAATAATAATGTTTCCGGCAGAGAGTTATATCTCTCGCTGGGACAATTTTCAATCGTCTCACCCCCGTGGAATTCAACTTTTTAGGTAGACGCACAAGAGGCAGAATCCCTACAGTAAGGGAAGAGCAGCAACAACACTAGAACCAAGGACAATAGTGAATTCTCAGGTGGAGGCACTGGTTGTCATGTCATGTATATAGAGAGTCCTATGTGTCGTCTCTGTACTCTTAGGTCCTAGGAGTCAGTAGTTAGTTTTATATCAATCTGAGATTTTGGCTTCTTGTCTCAAGATTTTTGTAATGCCTATGTATGATCTAACATGGCAGCTGATGTTTATAACTCTCGAGAAGAAATGATACAAGAGATGTACTAGTAAACCAGCATGTACTTGAAGTACTTTGGTTCCTTATGAAAGAGCCTTTCAGTTTATGGATCACTTTGTAAAAGTTTTAATTTTTAGTGATTTTCAGTAATTCCGCTGCTAACGATACGCTTCCTCTTTAGTTAATCCTATTTTTAAAAGTTAGATGCCACAATTTAGTGGTATCAGAGCTCTAGGTTCTCTAAGTCTACAGAGACATAAGATTAAGGTTGTTGAGTCTGTTCTAGTGTCTTCCAGTTTATCTGATAGTATCTTCTGCTCAAATAGGAGGAGAAGAAAAACTAAAGATGTCTGGATCACATGATGAACATGCTGTCGACAGCAGCGTTGCTGCACCAGGAGGAGGTGTAAGAGATTATGATAGGGAGGAGCCCGTACCTGAACAACCCCAGTTCAATCAAGCAGATATGGGGAAGCCAGCCTTCCAAGCTATGTTTAGACAGTTTATAGCAGCAATGACCCATATGACAGATAGGATGCCATTACATGCACCTAGGGCACCTACCCACCATGAAGGACAAGGAGCCGGCAAGACCTTTGAACGACTTCGCCGGGTTGGAGCCACGGAATATGCTGGTACAACTGACCCAACAGACGCAGACATGTGGCTGACCAAGCTGGAGAAAGCCTTTAGAATCGTTAACATCCCAGAAGATGAGAAGGTTAGACATGCAGTGTACCTTCTTAAAGGGAGTGCTTGTCATTGGTGGACCATAGAAGAAGGTAAGAGGTCGAGTGTGGAGATCGGATGGGAAGTATTTCGACGAGAATTTGTGAATAGATACTTTTCTAAGACATTCCTAGATGAGAAGATCTCTTAGTTTGAGAAATTAAGGCAAGGACCAATGAACGTTAGCAAGTATGAGGCTAAGTTCATTGAGCTTCTACGGTTCTGTCCGCATATGGCAACTACCGATGAGGAAAGGATTCAATGTTTTGAAAAGGGGTTGAATGCCGACTTGACCACTCTTGTGTCTGCATTAGAATACAGGAAGAGGTTTGCTACCTTTGTAGAGTCTGTCAGACGGATAAAGAGGTATGTGAGAGAGAAGAGACAGACTATGAGTAAGAAAGTGTATCCTCAGTTTCATGGACAAGGATCCAAAATATTTAAGAAACCGAGGTTTTCTACACCAATAGCACCACCAAGGTTCAATACTCAGACGCAGTGGACGTCTAATAGGGGTAGAGGTTGTAGTTTACTGCCAGAAAGAGCCCATAGCTCAGCATCAGTATCAGTAATATGACCATCTAGATGGGGTATCTGATGAAGGATTGTCGAGCCAGAGAGGCAAGTGTGACTCAACCTCAGAGGCAAAGTCAACAAGGTTCTCAGAGGTGACAGTTTCCAAGTGGAGCTAGATGATGTGAACAAGCGTCCCAAGCTGGAATGACGGCACCCAGTAATCGACCACCGAGTCAACCGCAAGCGACGATGAGATTCTATGCGATGAATCAGCCTGATGCAGTACTCAACCCTCGGGTTGTGGTAGGTCAGATGGAACTATTTTACTCTGATATGTCTATATCCTGTGTTGTATCTGTTTTAATTGATCCGGGTGCTATGCATTCTTTCATCACTGATAGAGTGATTCTGGACTGCAATATGATTGTTGGTAATAGGGCAGAGGGTTTGAAGCTAGAAACTCCTTTGAAGGGATCTGTAGTGTTGCGGGAGGTGTGTTCTTCCTGCACACTCTTCTTTTCTGAACATTGTATTCAATTGGATCTTATACCACTTGAGATGCATGGGTTTGATATAATTCTTGAGATGGACACCCTAGAAAAGTATAAGGTTGTCTTGGATTGTGACTCCAAGCAGGTTGTGTTCACAGATGATAGTGACACATGGATCTTTCAAGGAGACAAAAAGATTCTTTCAACCTGTCTTGTATCAGCTATGGTAGCTGAGAAGTTGATGAGACAAGGATGTTTTGCTTTCTTGGCACATGTGGTAGATACCACCATGGAGAGTTCTAATCCTTCCAAAGTTCCAATAGTCAGGGAATTTGAAGATGTGTTTCCTGAAGAACTTCCAGGTGTACCTCCTCCCCGAGAGATTGATTTTGAAATTAATCTAGTTCCCGGCACGCAAACCATAGCACAAACACCATATAGGATGGCGCCTACTGAGATGGCAGAACTTAAGAAGAAATTGTAGCAGTTGCTTGAGAAGGGTTTTATCTGACCGAGTACTTCACCATGGGGTGCTCCGGTCCTCTTTGTTAAGAAGAAGGATGGATCGATGTGATTATGCATTGACTACAGACAATTAAATAAAGTAACTATAAAGAACATGTATCCCTTTCCAAGGATTGATGACTTGTTTGATTAGTTGTGTGGTGCAACTACCTTCTCTAAAATAGACTTAAGATCGGGATATCATCAGTTGCGTATCAAGGAGAGTGACATACCCAAATCTTCCTTTAGGACCAGGTATGGTCACTATGAGTTCATAATTATGTCATTTGGACTAACTAATGCACCAGTTGCATTCATGGAACTCATGAATAGAATCTTTCGACCTTTTCTTGATCAGTGTGTAGTTGTCTCTATAGATGACATCTTAATCTACAGTAAAGATGTTCAACAGCATGAGCAGCACCTCCGTCAGGCTTTGACTTTGCTAAGAGAGCATAAGTTGTATGCTAAGTTTAGCAAGTGTGAGTTCTGGTTACCAGAAGTTTCTTTTCTTGGACACGTAATATCTTCTTCAGGTATTCGTGTTGATCCTAAGAAGGTAGAGTCTATCCTGCAATGGGAGCAGCCTAAGACACCAATAGAGATACTTAGTTTCTTAGGGTTGGCAGGCTATTACAGGAGGTTCATTAAGAACTTCAGTTCAATAGCTTTACCCCTAACCAAGTTGACCAGGAAGGAAGTTCCTTTTGTCTGGAATGACAAGTGTCAACAATCTTTTCAGTTGTTGAAAGAAAGGCTGACAAGTGCACCTGTGCTGGTGCTACCTGAGCAGGGAAAGGGGTACATAGTTTTCTGTGATGCATCTAAGAATGGCTTAGGATGTGTGTTGATGCAGGATAAGTAAGTGATTTATTTTGCTTCTCAACAGCTTAAGAAACACGAGGAGAATTATCCAACACATGATCTAGAGCTAGCTGTTGTGGTCCATGCTTTGAAAATCTGGAGACATTATCTCTACGGAGAGACATTCCAGATTTTCACTAACCATAAGAATTTAAAATACATCTTTTCTCAGCATGAGCTAAACATGAGGTAACACCACTGGATGGAGTTAAAAGTATCATTCTTAGCCAGGTTGTTAGCTGAGATGTACATAAAACCAACTCTGAGACAGCAAATTAAAGAAGCACAATAAGCTGATGTTATAGTTCAGCAGATTAGGCCAGAATATGGTAGTGAGAAACGAGATGGCTTCCATGAGTCATAGGATCAGGTAGTTTGTTACCATGGTAGGATGGTAGTACCTAATGCCAATTATTTGAGAAAGTTAGTCCTGGAAGAAGCTCATTCTTTGATGTATGCTATGCATCTAGGAAGCACCAAGATGTATCATAATTTAAAGGACATGTATTGGTGGCCTGGACTGAAGAAAGATGTGGCTGAGTTTGTTATGCGGTGTCTGGTGTGTCAGTAGGTTAAAGTTGAACATCAAAAGCCCGCAGGAACAATGCAACCTTTGCCTATACCGCAATGGAAATTGGATCATGTAACCATGGACTTTGTGGTTGGTTTTCCTAGAACGACCAAAGGTCATGATTCCATATTGGTGATAGTGGATAGGTTGACAAAGACAACACATTTCTTACCTGTCAAAACAACCTACACTGCTGAGAAGCTGGCACAGTTATATGTAGATGAAATAGTGTGGTTGCACAGGGTCCCAACCACTATCGTTTGTGATAGAGGTCCCCAGTTTAAAAGTCATTTTTGGGAACGACTTCATAAAGCTTTGGGTACACAATTAAGGTTTAGTACAACCTTTCACCCTCAGACATATGGACAATCTGAAAGGACCATACAAACTTTGGAGGACTTGCTTAGGGCATGTGTCCTTCAATTTGTTAAAAGTTGGGATCTACATCTGAGTTTGATAGAATTTGCTTATAATAATAGCTATCAGCACAATATTGACATGGCACCATATGAAGCATTATATGGTAGACGATGTAGATCTCCCTTATGTTGGTATGAAACTGGAGAAAATCAACTTTTCGGTCTTGAGCTAGTACAGTAGACAACAGAAAAGATTAAAGTAATACAACAACAGTTAAGGACTGCAGATGATAGACAGAAATCATACGCCGACAAATGGTGAAGAACTTTAGAATTCCAAGTTGGAGACAGAGTATATCTCAACGTCTCACCTTGGAAAGGAGTTCTTAGATTTGGAAGGAAAGGGAAGTTAGCTCCTAGATTTATGGGGCCTTATCCAATCATTGAACGGATTGGAAAGGTAGCTTATAAGATGAAGTTACCGCCTGCGTTGCATAAGTTGCACCCAGCGTTCCACATCTCGATGTTGAGAAAGTGTCATCCTGACACAGAATTAGTTCTACAACATGTGGAAGTAGAAGTAAATGATGATATATCGTATGTTGAAGGACCTGTAATGATCCTTGATAAAAGAATTAAAAAGCTGAAAAAGAAAGACATCTATCTTGTAAAAGTCCTCTGGAATCACCGTGGCAGTGAATAAGCTACATGGGAACTAGAGGAAGAGATGAGGAGGAAATACCCTACTCTTTTCTCTTAAAATGATTTTGTAATGATTTTGGGGACGAAATCCTTGTAAGGGGTGGATAATTTGTAACATCCCTGGCCTGGGTTATGCTCTAACCCTAGATGCTTTGCTTAATAAAGTTGATTAGATGCTTGTCCATATTTCTTGGAAAAGCAATTAAGGCCCAAGAGGAACTTATATTTCAATTTTAGTCCTTTTTGAATTATGTTGAAAACATTGTTTTATTTGTTTTGGACTAAAGTGCAAATTACCCAAGTTGAGGGGTTAACTTGCAAATTGTACATGATAAAATGTTCCTTAGATTTTGAAGCATCATAAGACTGAGAATGATTCAATGGTATAGTTTCCACAAGCTTGAGCACCAAGATAAAGCTTGCTGAGCAATCCTTGTGCATTAAAACCTAGTTTTGGTGTAATGTGCAATTTACCCAGAACCTAGGGTTCAAAATGCATAATACCACTTCTAGAGGGTCCCCAATGTTTCTTGGCATCAAGTAGAGAAAAGAAAATTGGAGGGGCACCTCATTTGAGTTGTTTTGGAGGAGAGAGAATCTTAGTATTAAAATAATCAAGATTTAAGAATAAAAGGAACTTTACTTAATTTAATGCAAAAAGATATATATTAATTGAAGAGTCCATCAACCAAAAGTTGAGGGATGTGTTTGCAAAGGATTGGACGTTCTTTGTGCCTTGTAAAGTCAACGAGAATATCAAAGGGAATGGATAAATCACTCCCATTATTAAAGGAAAAAGAAATATCCACTAAAGAGAGGATATTAATATAATATGTTTAAGGTGCTTAATTCCTTTTCTTTTAATCCTTGCATAATGAATAAGTTTTGCAAGTGAATGAAGTTGGCTTCGTGGCCAAGGAATGGAGGGGAAGAGGCGGCACTAATCTTGGAAATTAAAGGAATTAATTCCATTTTCTCTTTCCTTGGAATTCCCTTATACATATCTCATTTCCTACCCACTAAAGGATCTTTTTCGGAATTCCTTTTCTCTTCTTGATTGAAAACCGACCAAAGGAGCTAGGATCAGCTGGAGGACGACCCCCAACCTGTTGGTAAGTTCTTGATCTTCTTTCACCTCGATTTTATGGTGAAAATCATAAAACAATGCATAATTCTTCTCTATTTCACTCCCTCTTCAATCCTAGCCAACCTTTTCATTCAAAAAGCTTGAGAACGGACCATGTGCAATTGCAAAATCTTCATCCACCATTGGAGTCATGGATCTTGGAGCTTGGAATCAGATTAGAAGGCGGGTTATATAACTTAAACCCTTAAACATTGATATTGCATCCGATTCTCCAATAATTGTTGATTATTTTCTTCTATTTGGAACTCTTTTGATTCATTACTGAAATTTCCATGAAAACGACAGTAGTTCTTGGATGAACAAAGGAAGATGATGATGACATCATCTTGGACACTTTTCCCCAAGAAAGTACTTGACTAAATGGTTTCAACATAAGTGCTCAATCGGTTTCACAAACCATTTGGGAGTAAACGGTTTCACAAACCGTTTGGGAGTAAATGGTTTCATCAAACCATTTTTTTTGGTCGGAGAAAAAACGTGTTGCTATTAATAAGTCCAAAACTTTGGGTACAAGACTATGTGCCCCATACAACCAGGATAAAAAATCATTTGGGACCAAACGGTCTCATGACCATTTGGTACAAAACGATCCCAAACCGGTTGAGGCTCAAAACGTTTTCAAATGATCACTTTAGCAAACAGTTTCAAGTGTTCACTTTAGCAAACAGTTTCAAGTGTTCAATTTAGCAAATGGTTTCAAGTGTTCACTTTAGTCAACGGTTTCAAGTAATTACTTTGCTAAATGGTTTCAATTGTTAGACTTAGATCGTTTGAAGCTTATCCATGCAAGACCATTTGAGGTCTGATTAGTCAAGACTGTGTGGGGTCTAAGTGACCAAAATCGTTGGAAGTAATTAACCCTAAAACCGCATGAAGAATTAAAGTGTTTAAAGGTCAATTGTTCAATTGATTATTTTATGATTCCATCCATAGGTGATTATGGTAAATATACCTTTAATAAGATAGGGTGATTAATACCTTGTGAATGATTAATCCGTAATGATTAAGGAAGTAATAACATAATACAGGGTGTCAACTCTTCAATCAAGATTGAGTGGACTTAATCCAATCAAGATTGATGTAGATAGCATTCTATAAAGGATGAGAGAGAGAATTTCTTACATTAATGATAATCATGTGAAGGTTAAGTCTCAACACTTTCAACATATATCAATGTGTAATTAGGGTATGATCCTTGATAAAGAAATCATGAACCCTAATTAGGAAGGTTAATGAGCCCTAACCCTAGTTAAGGGCAATGATAAGTGAAACCCTAATCCATGATGATAGTAACCCTAGTTGAGGGAAATAAAAGGTGAAACCCCAATCTATGGTGATGATACGACCCTAATGAAGGGTGATGATATGAGAAACCCTAATTCAGGGTATTTTCATAATAAACCCTAATTGAATGTGAATGGTAAACCCTAACTGAGGATGATGTTATGAGAAACCCTAATAAGGGTGAAACCATGTGAAACCCTAAAGTAAGGGTGATGTCAGGTGAAACCCTATATAAGGTGAAAAGTCAAAATTAAATCCTAATGCAAGGATGAGATGTGAGACCTGATTCAAGGTGATACTATATACTGGTATGTAATTCTTTGAAGTGAAATCCTACACTGATATAGGATAAAGATGTGTGGAACCCTAATCTTGGGTTGTTCTGTATGAAACCCTAACTTTGGGCAATATGATAATAATCATAACCAAAATCTAGGTAATGAGATTAAGTATTCCTATTGATATTAATTGGGAAATCTTAGCTCTAATAAGGAAATAGTGATGATGCTCTTACATACATAGTGCTGATTGGTAATCGATATATTTGTTATCATGTGCACTAACTATGTAGGTTTCATGAGATGGTGAACATAGTCAGGTAAGAGCTATGATGCTTTAATACTAAATTTGCTTTATGGGCCTTGGGAGCCATAACATGATGTGTTGCCTAGTGAAAGGTAACAGGAGATATTATGGTGCTTTAAGAGCCATATGAGATACCTGCACTGCAATTATTATGTTTATATTGATCAATTAACCTGAAGGCATTAAGTTACCTGATAAATTGGTAACAAGTGTTTGATGACTTGAGGGTTTGAATACCCATGTTTCATAATCATGATAATGAGATGACAAGGGATGAGATTACCCTGATGTGATAAGGGATTGAGATCCCAATGTTTAGCAAAGCTTTGAAAAGAACTTGATAGAAACAATATTCCTTCTTTGTAGAAAATGATAAAATGTTTTATGACTGAAAACATGCTTGATGCTAAAAGAATATTGTAATGTACTTAAATAATCAAGTGAAACGGTATCATGTAGAGCCCTGACCATAGATCCATCATCGTCAGTAGTTTAGGTGATGGTGAAATAGGTTTTCCTAAGGGAACTCCTAGAGGCCATACTTTTGAGTATGTGGGGGTTATGGGCACAAATATCCTTATGCCCTAATGGAGGAATTGATGTCAGATAAACATTAAATCTCTCAATCCTTCATTATATATGACGGGATGGATGTATCACTAATCTCCTGAATGCCGGGATGGGTGTACCATTAATCTCTCGATAATCTTAATGCTGGATCGATGTAAGATAAATATAATATCTCTCGATTGCGAAGAGAGTACAACATGCCACTGTAACTCTAATAGCGATGTTGCCAGTATACCCAAGAAATCTATTTAGTAGAGACACAAGATGTCCTGTAGTTGGTCCTCAAACTGACTGAGGAAGATGAGGTCATGGAAATCTGGCTCTTTAGTTGACCTATGTATGGTACCAATTTTGATTTCGCAATGGTCGGTTGGAGTATGAGAAGTATACCTCATCCCCTCAGGGCATTAAGTATGATTGTAAAATGTAATCAGCCGTGTAGCATATTTGCTTAAGGTTGAAATATGATAATCATTGGTTGGTGTTACTTTGCCTAGTATGTCTAATGGACAAATGTTGTTTATACTCTTAAATTCCTTGTTGGATAAGTAATATGCTGCTTTATCAAGTTATAAGTGAAATGTTTTAAATAGACATTATTGTTCTAATATGTTACATACTGAATTACCTATTGATAATCACTTATGAATCTTCTACTCAGTTATATATATCATTAGCTGCAATAACAATGTTTCTGGAAGAGAGTTATATCTCTCGCTGGGACAATTTTCAATCGTCTCACCCCCGTGGAATTCAACTTTTTAGGTAGACGCAGAAGAGGCAGAATCTCTACAGTAAGGGAAGAGCAGTAGCAGTAGTAGAACCAAGGACAATAGTGAATTCTCAGGTGGAGACACTGGTTGTCATGTCATGTATATAGAGAGTCCTATATGTCGTCTCTGTACTCTCAGGTCCTAGGAGACAGTAGTTAGTTTTATATCGATCTGAGATTTTGGCTTCATGTCTCAAGATTTTTTTAATGCCTATGTATGATCTAACAGGGCAGCTGATGTTTGTAACTCTCGAGAAGAAATGATACAAGAGATGTACTAGTAAACCAGCATGTACTTGAAGTACTTTGGTTCCTTATGAAAGAGCCTTTCAGTTTATGGATCACTTTGTAAAAGTTTTAATGTTTAGTGATTTTCAGTAATTCTGCTGCTAACGATACGCTTCCTCTTTAGTTAATCCTATTTTTAAAAGTTGGATGCCACAATTTAGTGGTATCAGAGCTCTAGGTTCGCTAAGTCTACAGAGACATAAGATTAAGGTTGTTGAGTTTGTTCTAGTGTCTTCCAATTTATCTAATAGTATCTTCTTCTCATATAGGAGGAGAAGAAAAACTAAAGATGTCTGGATCACATGATGAACATGTTGTCGATAGCAGCGTTGCTGCACCAGGAGGAGGTGTAAGAGATTACGATAGGGAGGAGCCCCTACCTAAAAAACCCCAGTTCAATCAAGCAGATATGGGGAACCCAACCTTCCAAGCTATGTTTGGATAGTTTATAGAAGCAATGACCCATATGACAGATAGGATGCCATTACCTACACCTAGGGCACCTACCCACCATGAAGAACAAGGAGCCGGCAAGACCTTTGAATGACTTCGCCGGGTTGGAGCCACGGAATATGCTGGTACAGCTGACCCAACAGACGTAGACATGTGGTTGACCGATCTGGAGAAAGCCTTTAGAATCCTTAATATCCTAGAAGATGAGAAGGTTAGACATGCAATGTACCTTCTTAAAGGGAGTGCTTGTCATTGGTGGACCATAGAAGAAGTTAAGAGGTCGAGTGTGGATATCGGATGGGAAGTATTTCGACGAGAATTTGTCAATAGATACTTTCCTAAGATGTTCCTAGATGAGAAGATCTCTTAGTTTGAGAAATTAAGGCAAGGACCAATGAAAGTTAGCAAGTATGAGGCTAAGTTCATGGAGCTTCTACGGTTTTGTCCGCATATGGCAGCTACTAATGAGGAAAGGATTTGGTGTTTTGAGAAGGGGTTGAATGTCGACTTGACCACTCATGTGTCTGCATTAGAATACAGGAAGAGGTTTTCTACCTTTGTAGAGTCTGTCAGACGGATAGAGAGGTTTGTGATAGAGAAGAGACAGACTATGAGTAAGAAAGTGTATCCTCAGTTTCATGGACAAGGATCCAAAAGCTTTAAGAAACTGAAGTTTTCTACACCAATAGCACCACCAAGGTTCAATACCCAGACGCAGTGGACGTCTAATAGTGGTAGAGGCCGTAGTTTACTACCGGAAAGAGCCCATAGCTCAGCATCACTATCGGTAACATGACCATCCAGACCTCAGCTAGGGAATAGAGGTTGCTTTATATGTGGAAAGATGGGGCATCTGATGAGGGATTGTCGAGCCAAAGAGGCAAGTGTGACTCAACCTCAGAGGAAAAGTCAACAAGGTTCTCAGAGGTGACAGTTTCCAAGTGGAGCTAGAGGATTTGGACAAGCATCCCAAGCTGGATTGTCGGCACCCAGTAATCGACCACTGAGTCAACCGCAAGCGACGATGAGATTCTATGCGATGAATCAGCCTGATGCAGTAGTCAACCCTCGGGTTGTGGCAAGTCAGATGGAACTATTTTACTCTGATATGTCTATATCCTGTGTTGTATATGTTTTAATTGATATGGGTGCTATGCATTCTTTCATCACTGAAAGAGTGATTCTGGACTGCAATATGAAAGTTGGTAATAGGGCAGAGGGTTTGAAGCTAGAAACTCCTTTGAAGGGATCTGTAGTGTTGCGGGAGGTGTGTTCTTCCTACACACTCTTCTTTTCTGAACATTGCATTCAAGTGGATCTTATACCACTTGAGATGCATGGGTTTGATATAATTCTTGGAATGGACACCCTAGAAAAGTATAAGGTTGTCTTGGATTGTGACTCCAAGCAGGCTGTGTTCACAGATGATAGTGACACATGGATCTTTCAAGGAGACAGAAAGATTCTTCCAACCTGTCTTGTGTCAGCTATGGTAGTTGAGAAGTTGATGAGACAAGGATGTTTTACTTTCTTGGCACATGTTGTAGATACCACCATGGAGAGTTCTAATCCTTCCAAAGTTCCAATAGTCAGGGAATTTGAAGATGTGTTTCCTGAAGAACTTCCAGGTGTACCTCCGCCCCGAGAGATTGATTTTGAAATTAATCTAGTTCTGGGCACGCAAACCATAGCACAAACACCGTATAGGATGGCGCCTACTGAGATGGCAGAGCTTAAGAAGCAACTACAGGAGTTGCTTGAGAAGGGTTTTATCTGACTGAGTACTTCACCATGGGGTGCTCCGGTCCTCTTTGTTATGAAGAAGGATGGATCGATGCGATTATGCATTGACTACAGACAATTAAATAAAGTAACTATAAAGAACAAGTATCCCTTGCCAAGGATTGATGACTTGTTTGATCAGTTGCGTGGTGCAACTACCATCTCTAAAATAGACTTAAGATCGGGATATCATCAGTTGTGTATCAAGGAGAGTGACATACCCAAATCTTCGTTTAGGACCAGGTATGGTCACTATGAGTTCATATTTATGTCATTTGGACTAACTAATGCACCAGTTGCATTCATGGAACTCATGAATAGAATCTTTCGACCTTTTCTTGATCAGTGTGTAGTTGTCTTTATAGATGACATCATAATATACAGTAAAGATGTTCAACAACATGAGCAACACTTCTGTCAGGCTTTGACTTTGCTAAGAGAGCATAAGTTGTATGCTAAGTTTAGCAAGTGTGAGTTCTGGTTACCAAAAGTTTCTTTTCTTGGACACGTAATATCGGCTTCAGGTATTCGTGTTGATCCTAAGAAGGTAGAGTCTGTTCTGCAATGGGAGAAGCCTAAGACACCAATAGAGATATGCAGTTTCCTAGGGTTGGCAGGCTATTACAGGAGGTTCATTAAGAACTTCAGTTCAATAGCTTTACCCCTAACCAAGTTGACCAGGAAGGAAGTTCCTTTTGTCTGGAATGACAAGTGTCAACAATCTTTTCAGTTGTTGAAAGAAAGGTTGACAAGTGCACCTGTGCTGGTGCTACCTGAGCAGGGAAAGGGGTACATAGTTTTCTGTGATGCATCTAAGAATGGCTTAGGATGTGTGTTGATGCAGGATAAGCAAGTGATTTATTTTGCTTCTCAACAGCTTAAGCAACACGAGGAGAATTATCCAACACATGATCTAGAGCTAGCTATTGTGGTCCATGCTTTGAAAATCTGGAGACATTATCTCTACGGAGAGACATTCCAGATATTCACTGACCATAAGAATTTAAAATACATCTTTTCTCAACATGAGCTAAACATGAGGCAACACCGCTGGATGGAGTTAAAAGTATCATTGTTAGACAGGTTGTTAGCTGAGATGCACATAAAACCAAATCTGAGATAGCAGATTAAAGAAGCACAACAAGCTGATGCTATAGTTCAGCAGATTAGGTCAGAATATGGTAGTGAGAAACGAGATGGCTTCTATGAGTCAGAGGATCAGGTAGTTTGTTCTGTATGAAACCTTAACTTTGGGCAATATGATAATAATCATAACCCAAATCTGGGTAATGAGATTAAGTATTCATATTGATATAAATTGGGAAATCTTAGCTGTAATAAGGAAATAGTGATGATGCTCTTACATACATAGTGCTGATTGGTAATTGATATAATTCTTATCATGCGCACTAACTATACAGGTTTCATGAGATGGTGAACATAGTCAGGTAAGAACTATGATGCTTTAATACTGAATTTGCTTTATGGGCCTTGGGAGCCATAACATGATGTGTTGCCTAGTGAAAGGTAACAAGAGATATTATGGTGCTTTAAGAGCCATATGAGATACATGCACTGCAATTATTATGTTTATATTGATCAGTTAACCTGAAGGCATTAAGTTACCTGATAAATTGGTAACAAGTGTTTGATGACTTGAGGGTTTGAATACCCATGTTTCATAATCATGATAATGAGATGACAAGGGATGAGATTACCCTCATGTGATAAGGGATTGAGATCCCAATGTTTAGCAAAGCTTTGAAAAGAACTTGATAGAAATAGTATTCCTTCTTTGTAGCAAATGTTAAAATGTTTTATGACTAAAAACATGCTTGATGCTAAAAGAATATTGTAATGTACTTAAATAATCAAGTGAAACATTATCATGTAGAGCCCTGACCATCGATCCATCATCGTCAATAGTTTAGGTGATGGTGAAATAGGTTTTCCTAAGGGAACTCCTGGAGGGCGTACTTTTGAGTATGTGGAGGTTATCCTTATGCCCTAATGGAGGCATTGATGTGAGATAAACATTAAATCTCTCAATCCTTCATTATATATGACGGGATGGATGTATCACTAATCTCCCGAATGTCGGGATGGGTGAACTGTTAATCTCCCGATGATCTTAATGCCAGATTGATGTGAGATAAATATAATATCTCTCGATTGCGAATAGAGTACAGCATGCCACTGTAACTCTAATAGCGATGGTGCCAGTATACCCTGGAAAGCTATTTAGTAGAGACACAAGATGTCCTACAGTTGGTCCTCACACTGACTGAGGAAGATGAGGTCATGGAAATCTGACTCTTCTGTTGAACTATGTATGGTACTGATTCTGATTTTGCAATAGTCGGTTGGAGTATGAGCGGTATACCTCATCTCCTCAGGGCATTAGGTATGATTGTAAAATGTAGTCAGTCGTATAGCATATTTTCTTAAGGTTGAAATACAAGAATCATTGGTTGTTGTTACTTTTCCTAGTATGTCTAATGGACAAATGTTGTTTATACTATTAAATTCCTTATTGGATAAGTAATATGTTGCTTTATCAAGTTATAAGTGAAATGTTTTGAATAGACATTATTGTTCTAATATGTTACATATTGAATTACCTGCTGTTAATCACTTATGAATCTTCTGCTCAGTTATATATATCATTATCTACAATAATAATGTTTCTGGCAGAGAGTTATATCTCTCGCTGGGACAATTTTCAATTGTCTCACCCCCGTGGAATTCAACTTTTTAGGTAGACGCAGAAGAGGTAGAATCCCTACAGTAAGGGAAGAGCAGCAGCAGCAGTAGAACCAAGGACAACAGTGAATTCTCAGGTGGAGACACTTGTTGTCATGTCATGTATATAGAGAGTCTTATGTGTCGTCTCTGTAGTATCAGGTCCTAGGAGTCAGTAGTTAGTTTTATATCGATATGAGATTTTGGCTTCATGCCTCGAGATTTTTGTAATGCCTATGTATGATCTAATAGGGCAGCTGATGTTTGTAACTCTCGAGAAGAAATGATACAAGAGATGTACTAGTAAACCAGCATGTACTTGAAGTACTTTGGTTCCTTATGAAAGAGCCTTTCAGTTTATGGATCACTTTGTAAAAGTTTTAATTTTTAGTGATTTTCAATAATTCCGCTGCTAACGATACGCTTCCGCTTTAGTTAATCCTATTTTTAAAAGTTGGATGCCACAATTAGGGTAATATGGATAGGAATTTTTTGTTCCACTGCCATCTTGGTCTTCATATAATCCTACACGCACCCCACCTATGTTTGTCAAAATCACTGACAAAGCATATGATTAGAGATTTTAGAGAAATTACTTGCTATATAATGTTCTATGTATTACCCATTCACCTGAATCAACAAGGTTCCTTCCCCTTGGGTATGTTCTGCCTCTACCACTGGGTAGGAGCCAAGCCAAAATAGGTAGAATAAAAAAGACTTTCCCTGAACAACTTGTGGATTGGTAATGATAGGTGAGATGTAGGATTCTTTTATAAGGTAATCTTGATGTGGCCTCAAATCTATTAGTGGTGTAATGACTTAGACCCAGAGGGGGCACCACTCATTACATACAAAACTAAAGACTCATTTGAATCTAAACTTGTCAAACTTACATAAGAAAAATGATGTATTTTGACTTTGATATATGATAAATCAAGCAGGGGTTAATATAAAAGAAACAAATAAACTGCATATTGGTTTTTTTTTTCAATTTAGAAGTTGTTCATGGGTGGCATAAACTAAATTAATACAAAAAGCATAGTTGTAGAGGAAAATTTGACCACACTAAACTATCCTAATAGTCTATTTGTCCTTAAGAATTTTCACTTAAAGCTCCTCTTCTGGTTATCTACATGTGGGTAGTTTTGAGAACAATACCCATACATTGTAAAAAAGTAGAACATGTATCAATAAAGTTTTGTTTGTGTTCAATCATACAATTATTGTGAAATATAAGGGTTCACAAAATAAAAATATATTATCATTTAAGGGATTTTATAAAGGTAGAAACTATACTCAATATAAAAAAGAGTAAGCTATTAGCTAATGAGACACTGCCTAAAAGGACAACATTCAACGAAAGAGTTTCTTTTCTTCACCATCTTGCCCTGATTTGGCATGAATGATTGCTCACCAAATCTCTCTCACCACTGGTCACATTCTTGAAGAATTCTCTAAAAATTTAAGAATATGGGTCTATAATGCAAGATGCCCCAACCATTGATTGCTCACCTTTCCCCTTTAGTCAGAGTCTATGGAAACTCCTCCCCCTACTATATCATTTGTCTATGCAAGATACCCCAACCACTATTCACTCGCATGATCTTCCAACCCGGTCCCATTATGCAAAAACTCCTCCCGACATGACATTGCTGGCATTTTCATGAAAAACTTATGCCATCACTACCCCCCCCCAAAGAAAACACACCTAATCGATTGTCTCAAAATTCTCCAACATCAAAAGATAGAGGCTCAGACCATTCACAAGAACCAACCTCCATAGATACGATATATATCTGGAAGAATGACCATGACCATGCCTTGTTGATTCTCATGTTTTCTTGTATGTTGTTTGGAAATCTTCTCCTCCTCTTTTCTCTTGGAGACCAACTGGGTGACCTATTAATTTTGTCTTGGTTGTTCTCTAAGACATATGTACGTAGTTAGATCCTTAACCCTATTGTTTTTTTACTTTGACATGTGGACATCTCCTTAGCCTTTTCCTACACTTCCATAGTTTTTTAAGCAAGTATGTTTGTACCAAAGTGCATTTAGGACTTATCAAATACAATTTAGTATAGACTAATTGTCTCGAATGGATCTCCTAATTTCTTACTCAACCCATATCCCTTCAATATTTTAGCCTAGTTATCTTGAATTAGTGCAACCTTTGCATTTAACAATATAGTAGTAGATGCTAGTATTTGCACCCACCAGTTGATCCATTACCATGAGAATTTTGTCATTGTGCCTTATCTGTAAGCTCAAGCAATTCCCAATAATCCACATGTATGACAACTCTACAATCGTAGTAGTACTATCATATCTAGTTGATAGAACTTTATGGTTTTCCAAGACCAGTGATTTCAACATTTTTTGCCCAATTTAAGTTCTCATGGGCTTTCATACCTCACTTTGTTTCTTTAATCAGTATATATTCTATTAGAACATGATCTATCATTAGATAATTAACATATCACTAATGTTTCCTTTAAATCTGAAGGTTTTACTATGACTACTTTTTTAAACTCCCATTCATAACATGTGTGTCAGTTTATCACAAATAAGTGTTGGAGTCTCTTAAAACAATTCATGAGACACCAAGCCGAGTTGGAAGAGCTAAACTAGGGAACTAGGGAAAAGTTAAAAATGGTATACATATAACTCATGGAGTAATAGAGGGGCTTAAAATTGTGTATTACAAACAATTCATGGAGTAAGACTTATTAGTGAGCTTCCCTGATGCATGGATTTTGAGTCGTATTTATAGGCTGATTTCATACTTGTTTTGTGTGTTTATTTGTCATTTTTATGACTATAATAGCATGATTCACATTTAGTAGCCTATAAACACTTTATGCATGAAGTTGATCTTATTCTATCATATTTGTATGATTTATGAAATTTCTCGAATTTGACTTGTGTTTTTCTCTATATTTCAGGTACCTTCTATTCTAGGACCTGTCAATACTATCGACAGGTCCATTGATACTATCGACATGGAAACAACAACCAAGTTGGAGAAGAGCATCTCGGTCGATACCATCGACCCACAATGTTGATGGTCTCGAGATTAGTCTAGAAAACAAAATAGCATTATGTCGATACTATAGACACATGGTTGATAGTATCGAGATGTCAACAGGACAAATTCTATTTTACAAGCAAGAACACATGCCCTAAAGTGTCGATACTATCAACATCCCGTCGATAGTATCGACGACGTCAGATAAGAGTTTGTTCAAAATTGTCATGATCGAATGGTTGCGATCATTTGGTGGTCGTAAGTCGTACCTATACCTAAGAGAGGATGGCCCAGACATGAGGGGAACATTCTATTCTGCCGCACGAGTCCCGAAGGGGAGGAGAGCAAAGAACAGAGTCGGAAGCAATGTTCCAAAGGATTCAAGAGCCGTAGACGGACGATTCTACTGCCGAAAGGATGCAGAACGGGCATCTCGCACCGAGGATCATCCTGCTCGTACCCGTTCCAGGGGTTACATGATATTTCTATCAGTTTCCCATGTTTTCTTCTTCCTTTCCCATGTATTTTGTTAAGATGAACATGTGGGGCTAATTCCCTTTGATCCTAAGGAACCAGGAGTAGCCTGGGGAATCATTGTATGACATTTTTGCATGGATTAGTATAATTCTTCTCATTTTTCCTAGATATGTTATCGTGCGCTCTATCCTAATTACTATGCTTGAACACCATGGTTAATTTCTAATACCTTTAATTGCTCTTGACGGAGGATTTGTGGTTGAAAAGGCATGATTAACACATTAACCTATAAATTCCTTGGACAAGGTAATGTATGGTTAATGGTGGATACCCAGAGGATTCATTAATGCACTTAGATCTAGGGTATAAGTTACTACTGGCATGGAACTAACCTAGAACTAGGTAGTGGATTGCATCGCGGAAG
The DNA here is from genome assembly GCA_963693085.1 of Alisma plantago-aquatica. Classification (NCBI taxonomy): domain Eukaryota; kingdom Viridiplantae; phylum Streptophyta; class Magnoliopsida; order Alismatales; family Alismataceae; genus Alisma; species Alisma plantago-aquatica. The sequence goes on from OY856409.1 coordinate 861,669,556, forward strand.
CGAGCAATTCCGTCTACAAGCCTCTATCTGGAATAAGGGATTATTTATGCTAATTATGTGAATCTGTATGCAGCGAAACCTCGTGGTGAAACCATAATCCTATGGATTCCCATTATCATTTGATTAAACCAACATTTAATCATCGCTCTTTTATTTTCTCTTTATTTTATTTTGTTTTTCAAAATCAATCAACTTTTCCATCGATTTAGCTGATCGCAACCAGTTAGTAGTAGTTTTGTGAAATTCACGTTCCCTGAGTTCGCCTCGGGCCTCATAAGGCCTATATTACTTCGATACATACACTTGTGTTTAACGCACAGTTCACACGTGCCATGTTTTTGGCGTCGTTGCTGGGGAACGACGAATTTCAGCATTACGAGCGCTGTGAGCGGCCACTCTAGGCCACTTTTAACTTCAATTTTAATTACTCTTTTTGAACTCAATTACTTTTCTTTTATATTTTTATTCATTCTAGCACAATACTTACTTGATTTTTCATATTTTAGGTACTAGTGCATGGTGAGGACGTGTAGTATGGACTACATAAAATCATCTGAGACTTCACCATCGGGTGAAGAAGATGAGCTAATAAATATGCCTCCCAAGGACGTTGAACAAGAACTCGAGGCTTTCAAAATGGTCGAGAAAACCATTTGGGAAAAGATTAAAGCTTCTTCTTCCTCTACACAGAAGGGGACAATCAAGAAACAAGCTATCAACATACCCATTTATAAGATTGACCCATGGCTTATTCAATTGGTCAAGTCTTAGGCATTCCATGGACTCAAAAATGAAGACCCAGTAGCCCACATCAGCACCTTTGTGGAGAACTATGATATGGTGAAGGTAGATAGGTTCCCACAGGAGGCCATTTATCTGAAATTATTCCCATCCTTTTTAGCAGGCAACGCAAGGGAGTGGCTCTATAATCTGGATGATGAATATGTTGAATAATTGGATATGATGATTGAGGTGTTCTTTGAAAGGTATTTTCTTCCCAAAAAGGAAAATGATCTCATGAGGAGGATCTACAACTTCAAACAGCAATTCGGTGAGACATACTCAGAGACATGGGAATGCTTCAATATCATGCTGCAAAAATGCCCACATCATGGGCTGGATTTAGAAACACAAGCGAAGATCTTTTATTTTTCCCTTAACAAACATGATAGGAGTAATCTAGACTCAGTGGGAACATGTTTCTTTCTAAACAACAAAGGCTCCAAGTGTCAAAAGATTTTAAAGAATATGGGTAAGAAGCAATCTTGGGGTGAAAGAGACGCACCATAATATGTCAGAGTTGCAGGGGATACCAAGGCCATTAAAGAATTAAATGAGAAGATGTACTTGATAGCGAAGAGACTTCTAGAAAAATATGACGATGGGTCTGATGATGAGGCATAGGCAAGGTTCATGCGCCAACAACAGGGCTACAGGAATAATGACTATGCGTGGAGGAAAGACAAGAAATTCTCGTGGAAGAATCCAAACAATTTTCTGCAGGATCCAGATCAGAAGCCACAGCCTAGAGCGGAGGACAAAAGTAATGAGTTGCTCAACCAAGTAATAAAGCAAAACCAAGAGTTGATGAATACATTCGGCAAGCAAATTCAATCACAGGGGGAATTTATGAACCAATTCGGTCAGACTCTACAGAGCCATGGGGCTCTAATGAGGACGCTTGTGACGTCCATTGCACAGATGGCAGCTGAAATTGCAAGCTTGAAGAATCTGGCACAATAGGGTTTTCCATGGAATACTGATGTTCCAAGAGGGAGCCATCAATCCAAGGCTATCTTTCTGAGGAGTGGAAAGAAAATTTTAAACTCTGAAGCCGATGAACCAAACACATCACATTCAGAAGCTATAGGTGAGGTCGCAAAGGAAGCCGAAGTCACAAAAACTACTGAGGACAATGCAGAGATTGTTGCGGAGGAGCCCATTGTAGAGAAAGACATAGAGAAGAGGACACCATATGTGCTGCCACATCAGAGAGCACAGATAGTCCTGGTTCCATATCCAAACAGCCTTAAAGCAAAGAAGGTGGATCAACAATTTAATAAGTTCTTGGATAGCTTGAGGAAATTATTTGTCAATATTCCACTACTTGATGCAATTGAGCAGATACCTTCTTATGGTAAGTTTTTGAAGGACATTATCACTAAGAAGAGGAAAATTCCAGACACATAAGTGGTGGTTCTCAAAGAACATGTGAGTGCATTCATTCTAGGGACATTGCCACCAAAGATACAAGATCTAGGGTGCTTCAACATTTCTTGCTACATCGGGAAGGCAAAGTTTGGAGAGGCCCTTTGTGACTCAAGAGCGGGCATAAATTTGATGCCTCTCTCCACCTTTAGGAATCTTGGTCTTACAAAATCCCGGAGGAGCAACATGACGATCCAGCTTGCAGATAATTCAATCGTAAGGCCTTATGGGTTTTGCAAGGATGTTCTAGTCAAGGTGGACAGATTTGTTTTTCTGGCAGATTTTGTTGTGATGGAGATGCATGATGAGCAAGGGAACGAGCTGCTACTAAGTAGACCATGGGCAGTTGACCATGGGCATATCTGATGATCGATGTGAAATAGTAATTCCGAATAGCCCAAAGTCATCAAAGGAACAAGGGAAGTGTAATAAAGTCAGACACTTTGATCACAATGTTTCCATTTGTCTAGGGAAACCCTTTGTTGACATGGTGCATGTCATGACCAAGGTGGACAAGGGAACACTTGTCGTGGATATCATGGATCAAACTAAGGTGGTCTCTCTTGCTAAAGCCGTAGGATATCCAAATGATGAAGATGAAGAAGTTTGCTTGTCTATTGATGATGATGCTTTGGATATCTCAATGCTAGAATCTTATCCTAAATTTCCTCTTGAAGCTTGCTTGTTCAATATTACGGATGACTGGATGAGGAGCACATTGCTACAGGACTACGTGAAGATGCTTCAAGTTTTTCCTTGTTACTATTCTAGGCACTTTGAAGATCTGGGACCACTGCCGCCCCCATTGCATCCTTCTTTGGTGAATCTTCCAGATTTGGAGCTAAAGTCGTTGCCCCCTCATTTGAAGTATGCATTCTTAGCAGTGGATGCAAAGCTACCAGTCATTATCTCGGCATATCTGAGTGGCGCTGAAGAAGAACAATTGATGGTTGTGTTGAAGAACCACTGTGGTTCTTTTGGGTGGTCAGTTTCCGACATCAAGGGGATCTCCCCTACTCTATGCCAACACAAGATCCGACTTGTTTAAGGAGCTAAGCCTGTAATTCAGCCCCAATGATGCCACAACCCTATCATGACGGAGGTCTTCAAGAAGGAGGTGATTAAGTTGCTTTCAGTGGGAATTATCTATGCCATCTCAGACTCTACGTGGGTAAGCCCGACACAGGTAGTCCCTAAAAGGGGGGGGAATTACGGTAACTACAAATTTGTTAAATGAGCCAGTCACCACCCGATTGGTTACTGGGTAGCGAGTTTGCATAGATTACCGTAAATTGAACACTACAACACTAAAGGATCATTTTCCTCTACCTTTCATTGATCAGATTTTAGAGCGACTGGCTGGTCGCTCTCATTTTTGTTTTCTAGACGGATATTCCGGCTACAACCAAATTTTGATTGAACCTAAGGATCAAGAGAAATCTACTTCACTTGTCCTTATGGTACCTTTTCTTATCGTTGTATGCCTTTTGGATTGTGTAATGCACCAACCACTTTTCAACGTTATATGCTTTCCATTTTCTCTGACATGGTTGAACATTGTTTAGAGGTGTTTATGGATGATTTCTCAGTCTACGGTACGTCATTTGATGAATGCCTTTATAACCTTGATAAGGTTTTGTAGAGATGTGAGGACACTCATTTGGTCCTCAATTGGGAGAAATGCTACATGATGGTTAGCGAGGGCATTGTGCTAGAACACAAGGTGTCTAGCAAGGGACTAGAGGTGGATCTAGTAAAAATCAAGGTTATTTCCAAATTGCCTCCACCAAACTCGCTGAAGGGAGTTAGAAGTTTCCTTGGTCACGTAGGATTTTATCACTGGTTTATTAAGGATTTTTACAAAATCACTAAGCCACTATCTGAGTTGCTTGAGAAGGACGTGGTTTTTTATTTTAATGAAAAATGTATGAACGCTTTTGAGATCCTTAAGCAACACTTGATTTCCGCACCTATTATGCAGACTCCATATTGGAGTCAACCATTTAAGCTTATGTGTGACACATCTGATTATGCCGTGGGGGTCGTTCTTGGTCAACTCCTTGAGAACCGACCCACAATCATTTATTATGCGTCAAAAACTTTAAATGGTGCAATTAAATTATACCACCACTAAAAAAGAATTACTTGCCGTGATTTTTGCTTTTGAGAAATTTAGGCAATACTTAGTGGGATCTAAAGTGGTGGTATGGATGGATCATGCTGCAATAAAATATTTAATGGAAAAGAAAGATATGAAACCTAGACTCATTAGGTGGATACTTCTTTTACAAGAATTTGACATTAAGGTTGAGGATAAGGCGGGCATTGAAAATATGGTTGTAGACCATTTGTCTCGCCTTGAGAGGGTATATGAGAAAGATACCAATATACCCATTACTGAGACTTTTCCGGACGAATAGATTCTTTCCATTAAATCCAAAGATCTGTGGTTTTCACACATAGTCAATTATCTTGCATGCAAAGAACTACCCGAGGATTGGAGTTATCAAGAGAAGAAGCGGTTTTTCCATTCATTGAGATTTTATTTTTGGGATGACCCTATTCTTTTGAGATAGTGTAGGGATGGTGTTCTACGCAGGTGTGTGCCAGAGTTTGAATATGACAACGTGCTCAGCCATTGGCATACATTGCCCATCGGCGGACATCATGCTAGCTCAAAGACAACTGTGAAGGTATTGGAGAGAGGCATATATTGGCCCACACTTTTTAGGGATGCCTATGATTTTGTGAGAAGATGTGATGCATGTCAGCTGGCAGGTAATATCTCAAAAAGACAAGAAATTCCCCTAAATGTGTTTCAAGAGGTTGAAGTCTTTGACTTATGGGGTATATATTTTATGGGACCCTTTGTGTCCTCAAATTCTAATTTGTATATTTTACTTACAGTTGACTATGTTTCAAAGTGGGTAGAAGCAATACCCACTAGGACTAATGATGATGTGGTAGTGTGCAGGTTTGTGAAGGAGTACATCTTCTATAGGTTTGGAGTGCCCCGCATGATCATCAGTGATGGAGGTATGCATTTCACAAATAAGAAGTTTGCTATGCTTTTGAGCAAGTATGGGGTAAAGCACAATGTGGGCACCCCATACCATCCGCAGACACAGGGCCAAGTAGAAATTTCCAATAGGGAGATAAAGAAGATTTTGGAGCGTACTATCACCGCATCTAGGAGGAACTGGAGCATGCTCCTATCGGATGCACTTTGGGCATATAGGACCACCTTTAAGACTCCTATAGGCACTACACCTTTTAGGTTGTCTTATGGGCATGCGTGCCACTTGTCGGTGGAGTTGGAGCACAAGGCGCATTGGGTGCTAAGGAAGTTGAATGTGAACATTGATGATGAAGGAAAGAGAAGGTTGCTCGAGCTCAATGAGTTAGATGAGTTGAGAATGAACGCTTATGAGAATTCCCAAATTTACAAGGAACGGACGAAACAAATACATGATCTCCATATCCAAAGGAGGGTCTTCTCAAAAGGTGAGAGTGTCTTGCTATTCAATTCACGGTTAAAGCTACATCCTGTGAAGTTGAAGTCCCGATGGAGTGGACCATTTGTTGTTGAAGAAGTGCGTCCACATGGAGTTGTGATGGTAAGAGATGGTGAAAGGATGTTCTTGGTGAATGTCTAGCATCTAAAGCACTACTATGGAGAGGATTTCACAAAGAAGGTGCATGCGGTCAAACTCATCGCACTTGATGAAGATTGAGCATGATTCCATCTAGCCTAAGACATTAAAGAAGGGTGCTTGTTGGGAGGCAACCCAACTTAGGTGTAGGTAACGTTTAGTTTCTTTATTTTTCATTTTCATAATGAGTTCTCATGAATTTTATACTTAGTTTTTGTAAAAATGATATCCTGATGTGTGCGTTTAGTGTGCAGGACTGGAGCTTGGTCAATAGTATCAACATCATTTTCGATAGTATCGACTCGGGCTCAGTAAGACAGTTGTAACCATTTTCAACATGTTGATACCATCGACGGACCCGTTGATAGTATCGACACTGGGTCAGGTGGCTACATGAAGAAAAGGTCGATGTTATCGACTCGTGGTCGATACCATTGAGTTTACTGGAGATATTCAGAATTTTTCTTATCAGGTATGTTGATACCATCGACATCCTCGTCGATAGTATCGACAACTATTGTCTTCAGTAGCAGCAACATCGCGATAACGACCAAAGGCATTCAAATGGTTGATACCATCGACACCTGTCGATAGTATCGACAAATGATGTCACCGATTCAGGATTCTCATCATCTGACGGACACCCACGCCTTCATCAAACGGTCTACGACATCGATCTATGGATGGCGTTAATACTATCGATGACCGTCGCTACTAACGATGCATCATCAATCTGCATCTCCAATAGCAGCAATCGATGGTCGTCGATACCAGCGACCCTCAGATGTCATTGTTCTGTCGATACCATCGACAGACTGTCGATAGTATCGATGCACTGACAACAGTGGCAGCCAAATCTTATAAAGGAGACCTATTTCTTCAATCTAAACACATTGTCAAGAATCCACCCTTCCTCTTCTGAGAAAGAGAAAGAGAAGCCACCCCCGAGCATCCGGTGGCTACAGAAAGCTTCACTAACCGTCATCTCTAAGCATCTCTGAGCTTTCCTTCTCCATCCCTTTTCTCTCACTTGTTTCCTTTTGCAATATGGTGAGATCTGATGCTTCCTTGTCAAGGGTTGCTCCACCTGCTTTACTTGTCCCAGCTGGAGGACTCATCCCTCGCCCGAGGAAAGTCCACCCATCGGTAGAAATCAAGAAGGTCTACGATGAGCAATGTAAGTGCACAAATGAGCCCACCCAGTATGGTGACCGGCAGTTAATCAAAGATCTGGGGTTTGAGGTGAACATGGAGTATGCTTCAGGGGAAAATTAGAGAATCCCCAATGCTCTGCACCAACCATGTTGAGGGTCATCCGTTCTTCAGTGGGTGGCCTACATACAAAGAGATTGTCATTTAGTTTATGGCATCTCTGGAGATCTGTGTCGTCCCCAACGAGCTTCAACCAACACTGACTGAGTGGAAAGAGGGGCAAGTTTCTTTCCGCCTCTACAACAGAGACTACACCATGTCCCTTTGCGAGTTCAATGGGGTTTATGGGTGGTCTCATGGGGATCTACACCAGCCGCCGCATAATCCTAACTATGACACCATGTATGCGGCATTGGTCACTGTACCTGAAGGCTATTCGATCAGCTGGCACCACACATCAATAGAGGACTTGAAGCATCCGTTCATCTGGATCCTACACCGTATTTTATCAAATACACTTTTTGTAAGATCCTGACTGTCACAAAGCAAGTTTCAAGAAACGGATCTCTTCTTTCTCTATAATCTGCTGGAGAGGGAGTGTTTAAATTTTGGAGCCTTTTTCCTCACTCGAGTCATGGCGATGAAGAGAAACACATCCCACAAGGCCCCAATCTATTTTGGGGGTCTCATCACTCCTATCACCATCCACCTTGGCTTGGGTTTTTAGGATTACAAAAGTTGGGATGTAAGAATATGATGAATCTGAATCATTTCATCAATGCAGTCCTTCTCAACGTCCGCCACGGTACCATCTTCACCGCCTATCATGTACAAAAAGTCTTTCAGGAGAGGAAACTTCCTAACTTCGCCTTCTACCTCAGGCCTGGCCAAGATTACAGGTGGCCAATCATTGACGTTGATACAAATGAGGAACAAGGAGGCGACAACGAGGAAAATGAGCAAGAGGGCGATGACGATGATGAAGAGGAGTAGGAAGCTTCCATTCCCCTCCGATGACGAGTTGTCCCACAGAAGCGACCCCGACATTTTGGAGCATCGTCTTCTTCTCAGCCATCTGCACCGCAACACTCTCAAGGTGGAGAGGATGTTTACTCCATGCAGGGCATGTACACTATGCTCCAAGATATTCAATAGACGCAACATCAACATACTACGTCTTTTATAGGTATCCAGGATATTCAGAACAAGTTGTACGACAACCAACAAGCCATCTATGAAAACGAGTGCCTCCTCTTTGCAAACTAGGAGAACATACACAACCAGTTGCAGAGGATGGAAATGCAGCAACAACTTTTCTATGATCATTATTGGAGCCATAACTATTTTGGAGGGTACCCGCAACCACCGCCGATGCCACCCACCGATCTGACATTCTAGGGGCAGTATCCTACTTGGGACCCGAGCTAGTTCCCGCCACCACCACTGCAGTAGAGGGTATTGTTGTTCCAATTCTTAAGTCTAGATTTTGACTATGAGGTCATAATCTAATTCAAGCTTTGGGGGTGCTGGAACAACATTTATCTAGCTTTTATTTAGTTTTTATTTCAACATTTATTTTGGTTTTTAAAAATTAGTTGTCTTTATTTCTAGGTTTACTATTTTCTAGGATCCACTATGTATCTAGTGTAATCAGTGGAGTGGTAATGAAATGCATGTCATCTTATGTTTTCACCATTGGGGGCTTGTGAGCAAACAAAATATAAATGGAAATTTTAAGCTTGTCTTGTGAGAACTTGAGGACTTAACTTGTGAAACTTATTGGGTAGGTCAACCCTAGAACATATGAACACATATGTTTATCCTTATGGTTTACGGGAAGAGTTTGACATGGATGCTTGATCCTAAACCGACCAAATGTTAACTTGACTTTATTTTGATGTGAGAGAAAGAAATCCATTGATTAACCTATACACAAGTCAGTAAGGAGGGACATATAATTCTTTCTGAAGATTCTATCAATTAATCTTGTGACCAGTTCCACCACAATGTCATTCACACTCCACCATAAGAATTGGGAGCACATAACCGTCTTTCTCTCTTTAATTGCACTACATATAGATAGATCATGCATTATAGTTCTTTTGCATTTAATTTCATGAAAATGAAAAAATATATAGAGTAGTTATACATGTGCATTATCTTTAGGTGCATGTCAGTTAGTTGCATAACTATTATCATTTAGTTGCAATTTCATCTTGTAAGCATGTATTACATCATGTGTCTATATGTTCTTCTAAAAACATTACAGGTGGGGGAATTTGTTCCATACCCTCAGAAAAGTGTAGAAGAGAATGCATCAAGTGTACAAGTTATGTAAAAAGATGGAAGCCCAAAAAACAATCCATATCATTATGAAAAGAGGGATTGAAAAAAAGGAAAAGAAAGAAAAAAATAATAAAAAAAGGATTTAGTAGTAATTAAGAAGAAGAGGGAGAAAGGAACATGTTTTCACCTAAACATTAAGAAGAATGGACACATGATGCAGTTTTCTTAGATATTCCATCTCACTCTGAGACAAAATGATACTGCATGCATCATTTCAACAAAAAAATATTAGCATTAGGATCATTATCATCTGCATTTGCATCATCATAGGTTAATCATTTTTGTATTGCATGATTGATTGTAATGTGCTTCCATTTCTTCCACAACCGCCTATTCCATTCACCTAGTGATCTAAGTGGTAGGCCACCCATGATTTTCTCCTCATTCATGTACATCAGGAGAGCTACTTCCATTTAGATGGTAGTTAGAGAAAATGAGCAACGTAGATAAGAGATCACAAGATGCACCAAGCCTGAACCGGAGGATTTTATTATATTAACTGCTTTATTTGATAGTGTTTGTTGATCTTGGGGTGGACATCGTTCATGAATAATTCTTGTCGCCTGAAGGGCAGTTATCGTTCCGTGGTTGGTAAGGGATGGTATGTGGCTCGTAGGCGGGAATCATTTTGAGATATCACTCAATGTGATTATGTTCTTTAGTTGACCCTCTCAATTAGATTTTATAGTTTTGTTGCTTGAGTACGAGAAAGATTCAAGTTTAGGGGAGTTTGATGTAGAGATTTTGAGTTATATTTATAGGCTGATTTCATACTTGTTTTGTGTGTTTATTTGTCATTTTTATGACTATAATAGCATGATTCACTGTCAGTAGCCTATAAACACTTTATGCATCAAGTTGATCTTATTCTATCATATTTGTATGATTTATGAAATTTCTTGAATTTGATTTGTGTTTCTCTCTCTGTTTTAGGTACCTTCTATTCCAAGACTCGTCGATACCATCAACATGTCCGTTGATACTATCGACATGGCAACAACAACCAAGCTGGAGAAGAGCATCCCAATCGATACCATCAACCCATAGTGTCGATGGTCTCAAGATAATAGTGTTTTGTCAATACTATCAACACATGGTCGATAGTAACGAGATGTCAACGGGACAAATTCCATTTTAGAAGCAAGAATGTGTACCCTAAAGTGTTGATACTATCGACAGCCCATCGATAGTATCGACGTCGTCGGATCAGAGTTTGTTCAGAATTGTCATGATCGAACGGCTGCGGTCTTTTGGCGGCCATAAGTCGTACCTAGACCTAAGGGAGGATGGCCCAAACCTGAGGGGGATGTTCTATTATGCCACACAAGTCCCGAATGGGAGGAGAGCAAAGAACAGAGTCGGAAGCAATGTTCCAAAGGATTCGATCACTACAGACGGATGATTCTACTGTCGGAAGGCTGCATAACGGGTGTCGCACACTGAGGATCAGCCGACTTGTACCTGTTCCTGGGGTTACACGATATTTCTATCTATTTCCCATGTTTTATTCTTCCTTTCCCATGTATTCTGTTAAGATGAACATGTGGGGCTAATTCCCTTTGATCCTTAGGACCCGGGAGTAGCCCGGAGAATCGTTGTATGACATTTTTGCATGGATTAGTATAATTCTTCTCATTTTTCCTGGATATGTTATCATGCGCTCTATCGTAATTACTATGCTTGATCACCATAGTTAATTTCTAATACCTTTAATTGCTCTTTACAGAGGATTAGTGGTTGAAAAGGAACGATTAACATGTTAACCTATAAATTCCTTAGACAAGGTAATGTATGGTTAATGGTTGATACCCATAGGATTCATTAATGCACTTAGATCTAGGGTATAAGTTACTACTGGCATGGAACTGACCTAGAACTAGGTAGTGGATTGCATTGCGGAAGTGAGCAATTCTGTCTACAGGCCTCTATCCAGAATAAGGGATGATATATGCTAATTATGTGAATCTTTATGCAGTGAAACCTCATGGTGAAACCGTAATCCTATGGATTCCCATTCTCATTTTATTAAACCAACATATAATCATTGCTCTTTTATTTTCTCTTTATTTTATTTTGTTTTTCAAAACCAATCAACTTTGCCATCAGTTTAGCTGATCACAACCAGTTAGTAGTAGTTTTCTAAAATCCATGTTCCCTGAGTTTGACTCGGGCCTCATAAGGCCTATATTACTTCGATACGTACACTTGCGTTTAACGCACGGTTCACACGTGTCATTCCCCCTTTGTGGAAATTTCCTTGATTGGTGGGTATTCCTCTCCTTATCACTTCAATGTATGCTCACTTCTTGTCCTCTTCCATTGGATCAAGTTATGACTCAACCAAAAGAAATGTTAATCAACAAACCTATCATTTAGCACCATGGATAGATCATTGTTCTCTTCTGGAATATATACATCTGTACATTATATATGACTTTAATTTTAAATATATTATTCTAAACAATTTTCAATGTATATTATGAAGAATGAATATAAAGTATGTAGAATCTTTCTTTTCCCACTAGGTCTAGTTTGATCGGGTGTAGTTGTGTGAATTCACAATGTTAACATGTACAACAAACTCACACTTTTTCATTTTACTACACTACCAAACATGCCCTAAGTTAGCTCTTTTTGTTTCCATGACATGCTACTGATTACATAGAAGAGAATATAATTAGATAAGTTTAGAGTTTCACTTTACTCGTGAGATTATATTCTATTTTCTTCAATTAGGTATTTTGGCATTCAACATTCTCATTTCTAATACTAATACATGTTCAGTATTCTGGCCTCATTCACTTGGTATTTTTTGTGATTGACTTTGACTATCGATGATTCAAGGGTAGAGATGAGTTTACTAGGATTTTATGTAATAGTATGCTACATCTCCATCCCACACAACAATAAAATAGTAGAACATTGTATTTGCATGAAAATCCTAATACTTGCAGGCATATTTTAATAAGAAACACAAATGCCTCACAACCTTGATACAAACTATCTTTGGATCATAACAAACTATCTCTGGATCATAACAAACTATCTCTAAAATCATGATTGCTTGAATTATCTTATATCACATAGTTCTCTATTATTGTGATAGCCAAATAATCATGTGCATGGTTTAGTGGTGGCACAAGTCAATCCATCTTGTCTTGCTTCTTTATCAATATAAACTAAAATGTAGCTAGTGTTGGTCATGGTTTGACACATTTTGTGAACATGGAAGTAGAGTAGGCACCCAATGAATGAATATTGAACATATCATAATGACATTCTTAAACCAGTTTTACATCATATTTTTAATTTTTCCATAGAAATAACTTCATTTATTTAAATTTTTTGGTGTTGGTATATTTGATATAGTTATATCCACACTTTTCTATATTTGTACTCGCACTTAAGTGGGCTCATATAACCCACTTAGCTGGCCTCACTCCTATATATGAGGCTATGTACTCTCATTTTTAACTAGTGAGACACTCCTTTCTTTATGAAATCAAGAGTAAGTTCTTAACCTTACCCTCTCCTCTTTTTCCTTTCTCCCTCCCACCCTCACATGGCAGCTAGCCCTAACCCAGTTGTCGCTACCTCCTCCCTCCCCCTATGGTTCCTTTCCTCCTCTCTCTCCTCCCTCTAGCAAGATCAAATAATAGCACCACCAGTGTCACCACCGCTTGCCCCACCCCTCTCCTTCCCATACCACCACTCCATCCCTCCTTCCACAATGTGGCAGGAGCCTCAAGCAAGCAACACATTGCTAGTGTCATGCTAGAGGCCGTCAACCACTGCCCTCATGACTATGACATTGTAAATGCTATCGGAGGAGTTTCTTGATTCCCTTCTCCCTCTCTCTTCATATGTACTTGTTCTTCATTTTTATTATTTCATAAAAAAGAGAGATCAAGAGATCTCGTGCTAAATTACAAATCACAAAAAAGGAGAAGGGGAACAACTTTTATTCATCTTACTCTCCATGTGGTTCCCCTAATCCACATGGTTGACTGTATTTCTTAAAAGTTTCATCTATCCTACTGTGTAATTAGACCGGTAGTGCTTTCTATTTTCCTATTGAGATCCATTCCATTAGTACCACTCGTTTTTCTATCGAGTTTTATTCCATTAGTACTGCTTTCTTCCTGCCAAGTTTCAATTTGGTACTGTTGATCCTCTTTCTAATGAGTTTTCATTCCATTAGTATTTCTATTATATTTTTTGTACTATGCTACATTACGATACCTTTACTTTCTATTTGTATTGTGCTATGTTTTGATATTTTTTCTTTCTATTTGTACTGTGCCATTATATCTGGTACTTTACTCACCTCATCACGGGTGATGATGCTAAGTCGACAATCATTTATAGTGATATTCTGCACATACCTTTCGTTAAATTTAACGATGAAAACTTTCTTCTATGGATGAATGTCGTCCAAACATTTCTCAAGTCCTAGGATAAACTCAAATCTATCAGTAATGAATCGCCTATAGCTGATGTGGATAAAAGCCTTGGAATCTAATGGAATTTACGATCAATAAAAACCAAATTGAATATATGCATTACAGCTTTATCCAGTGTAGAATTGTAAATGGTGGAGGTGAAGTTGGATTGAATGGATGTACCCGTATGTGATAAATTTCATTACTTAAATTCTATTATTGTAAAGGATGGTTAGGTCTAAGATGATGTTTGTCACAGGATCACAACAAGATGGTTGAAGTGGATAAGTGTAACATAATATGTGACCATACGATCCAACTTAGAGTAAAAAGCATGTTTTATATAACAACTATATGACCATCCATGCTAAATGGGAGTGAATGTTGGGTAGTGAAGGAATAAGGTCTCAACAATATGAATGTGATAAAAATGCATATGCTGAGATGGATGTGTGGAAAAATAAGAAAAGGTCATTTGAGGAATGACTATATCAAGAACAAAGTGGGGTGATTAGCATCAAGGAAAAGTTGTGTGAAGGCTATCTAAGATGGTATGGATACGTGCAATTCTAACCGAAAAATGCACCTAATCAAAGCAAGGTCATTGAGTCAAGCACATTGAAAAGAAGTAGAGTCAGGATGAAATTAACTTTGAAATAACTTATAAATGAGATTTTCAATCTTTGCATCTTGACTAGAGTATGGCCAAGAACATAGCTGATTGGAAAAGAAGGATCCATGTAGCCAAACCCAACATGTTTGGCATTGAGGCTTAGATGATGATGATTATGATGACTCACTGACGGTTCTCGATGATGCTTGGGTGACAGGCAAAAGTCAAGTTCTCTCATGGCTCTAAGCATGCATGGAGCTAGAGGTCGCAGTCAAGTACATACCGCACTGCAACACCAAGACTATGTGGGAGGATATGAAGTAGTTCTGCACTTAGAGGACAACTTCCTACACATGTACAACATAATGGATAAGATCTTCTTCGAACAGCAAGGAGAGAAACCCTTGTCCAAGTACGTCGATTCCATGAAAGCCCTAGAACATCAACTCAACTTCTTCTCTCCTACAAAGCCCGTTGAAGTCACCAAGGAGCGGGAGACTCTTCTGACTGGCTACTTCCTCAACGGCCTCCATATCTTCTACATTGCTATTCACCAACTTTTGCTTGTGGGCATGACACTTTTATCCATGGATCAAGCCTACACTCATCTCTTGCAGTCTCAGATGCTCTCTTCTCACATGCCTACCAGTGACACATCCGAGCTTCCCCAATTGTTGGTTACAAATACCAAAGGATGTGGTCAGGGACAAGGATAGTGACCCAAGTGCACCTATTATTGCAAGATCGGGCTCATGGATGAGGTATGTCATTCCAAGCATGTCTATCCAACCCATTATGGGAGACAACATGCCAGAGGTTCTGCCCACATCACCCAAACTCCTACCCCACATGTTGGCAATGTTGTTCCCTCCCTAAAAACATCATTCATTTCATTTCATGTCTCTTTATCCAATGAGGCATATGAAAGACTTCTACAAGCTGCACAAATGTAATTAGCTCCACAACTTCACTCCACCTTGGAAAAATCCTACTCGGAATGGTAAGTCAGGGATTCACCTACTATCAATTCTTCTTCCCATCTAGCCACCACTCCCTAAGGTAACTTTAGGGCATATATGTTTTCTGCCAGTTCTAATTGATTTGTGGAATCTAGTGTGACATATGACCACTATGCCCCATCTTCAAACAACAACCCATTCATTTATCCAACACTCCTCTTTCATGGTGGCAGATGGATAGGTTAATCAAGTAACTCAATGTGACATTGTTCCTATCTCATCCAAAATCAAGTTGATTTATGTCCACTTTGTTCTAATCTTTCCATACAATTTAATGTCTACTAGAAAATATTGTTGATTCCCTCCTATGATGTGTAACATTTGGTCCATTTATGCATTGTATATTTGTCATTTTCAGAGGCTATTTATTATTTGTTTTTTGCACTTATTGTTCATTTTTATATTAATTTGTTCATGATTTATTAATATTAGCATGTGTTACTCAATTGCATCAAATAAATCTAATTTTAACATTTTCAAATTATTTTTTATATTTCTAGAGCTTATGTTTGGATTTTATGAATTTTAGGAATTTTACAAGAATTTATGCAGCTCGGTACTACCGACTTTGGAGTTGGTGGTATCGACACTTGCTCAGTATTGGGGAGGAAATGAATCAAAAAGACTCAGTAGTACCGACAGGACTATCGATACTATCAATAATGTTACAACATTTTGTTTGAAAGTTATCGATACAACTTGGTGCCTACCAACAAACTGTCGGTAGTACTAATAACTTGACAGTTGGCCATGAATTTTGTGGAGTTGGTAGTACCGACACCCTTTTGATACAACCGACACGACAGAAATAGGCAAATCCAAAAATTGGGTTTAATCCAATGGTCCATAATTATTGATGCCCTAAGTCACTACTTTGACTAAGGGGATTTCGGCCAGACCCAAGCATCACATTCTATTCCATTGCACAATGGAAAAGGCACAAGAGAGAGACTGGGGAGGAAAACTACATAATCAGGAGGTTCTGGGCACGTCCGGTGGGTAGAATTCACACTTGCAGATCCATTCGTCGGCGTGGAGCATCCTAGTCACGTTTCTCTAGGGGGTTCATCGATTTTTCTATGTTCTACACATTTTTCCTTCTTCCTAGCGTATTTTTATCCATAGAAACCATGATGGATTATCCTCGTGTTCTTTAGAACTCAGGAGTAGCCCGGTTGTACACTGTATATGGACATTTTGCATTAGTATATTATTTTGTCCATATTTTTGGACGTGTTGCTGTGAAATCATATTGAATTATCTATGTTGTGCACCATAGGTGAATAATTAGATCCTTAATAGCTTCAAGAGTGGGATCAAGGATTGGAAATCCATAGTAACACATATTTTATATCGCCCTTTCAGAAAGGTGGCCTGCGAGTGTGAAGAGAATAACTTAGAGTAGTTCATTAAAGCACCTATCTAATAACACAATCGATATGAGACTGGGAGTACTATTAGGATAGGTAGTGGATTACTCCATGAAAGCAGGTAATTCTAGCTACATGTCTCTTTATCCAGAATTAGGAGGAACATATATTAATCTTAGGAAAAATTATAATGTCAATTCTGGTGAAACCATAGTCCTAGGGAATTTCTTCTCATTGTGACCATAAACCAATAAATTAGTTTCTTTTCTTGCAATCATTTTAATAACTCTAAAATCAAAATTTTCTTCAGCCTAGCTGATAAAAAGCAGTTAGTAATAGTTCTTTGAATTATGTTTCCCTGTGTTTGATATTCGGGTCTCATTGGCATGTATGAATTTGTCATGTAAGATTTTGTTTTACACGTATAGTTTAATCGTGTCAAGTTTTGGTGCCTTTGCCTAAGAAACGGCACATTCAAGAACTACAAGTGTTGTAATTAGCCAATCTAGGACACCCTCTTTATTTTTCTTTATATTCTTTCCAAAGTTGAATTGTAAATATCTTTTGATTCAATCACTAGTATCTCTTTCTCACATTAAACTTACAAATTTCAGGTTTTAGTACATGGTTCAAATGTGAACCACTGATTACAGTCCCACATCAAATCCACAGCCGGTAGGTATGGGTGATGCAATGGAAGAGCAGACCATTTGGGAAAAGATAAAGGCATCATCTACAACAGCTCAGTTGAGCCCGATAAAAAGAAGGTTATCAATGTGGGAAGTTACAATATAGACCCTGGCATGGTGGCATTGGTGAAGGGAAAATCTTTTCATGATCACAGTACTGAAGACCCAATGACACATATCAAAAATTTTGTGGAAAGTTGTGAAATGGTAAAAATTGATAGAGTGCCAACGACAATCATTTACCTAAATATTTTTCCATCATCATTGGCAGACAATGCCAAGTCGTCATTCTACAACCTCAAGCCTGAGTCAATAGAAACCTAGGAACAAATGATAGACACGTTCTTTGAACGTTACTTTTCACCCAAGAAGATGAATGAGTTGACCAAGAAGATAATCAACTTCAAGAAACATGCAGAAGAGTCATACTGGGAAGCATGGGAGAGTTTTCAAAACATGCTGAGAAAGGTCCCTCATCATGGGATTGACTTGTATGGCCAGGTGAAAATCTTCTATTACGGGTTGCATCAGGAGGAAAGGACCACATTCGACAGTGCAAGGACAAGCTTCTTCCTCAATAATAATTCGCCCAAATTCCATGAGATCTTGAAGAATATGGCCAAGAACCATTCATGCGGTGAAGAAAGGGAACACCCAAAAACCATTAAAAGTGTTGGGGAATCTAAAGTCATGTCGACATTGAATGAGAAGCTTGACCTCATCGCCATGAAGTTGTGCCAGAAGGATGTAAAATTGTCTGGAGGTGAGGAAAAGGATTGCATGTTCATGAGGTAGAAATACCAGTAGGATAGGGTTCTTAGCAAGATTGACAAAATGGCCTTAGCAAGATTGACAAAATTGAGCACATGCTAGGCAAGCTGGTGAGTCAAAATGAGGTGATTATTGGCCAAAAATAGAGGAAGCTACAAAATAAAGGTGTAACGACCTCGAATCTAAGTATCACATCTATTTTCCTTTTTCCTAAAAAAAAATCTTGAAACATATTTCCCTTAAACTTTGTTGAGTAGTAATTTTTGACCTTGATAATAATTTTGGGATAGTATTAACTTTATATCACCACCCATTCACATAATTATTCATGGGTGTGACATTGAAAAATTTAATTTGCATATTGTGGAAAAATCATACATAATGTTAAGTGTGAAGCTAGATCTGATGAATTATCCTTTTAATAGACGATTTAACATTCATTTGTTAGCAATAGTGCCTAGCCAGTTAATAATGGGCTTTTGAGGTCAGGATGATACTCTTTGATTGGCTTAATAGCCAGTCTAAAAACTTGAGAGTTCAAAGGAGGTTAAATGCACACTTTAATTGTCTAGGAGAGAAACATACAATGTTAGCATTAATATTTTGACTTCAATTTGTCACGCTGGTATGACTTCAATTTGTCACGCTGGTCTTGACATAAGAGAATACCGCATACCTGTCACTTCGGTAACGTATTGATGAGGAGAAGACTATCAGGATCACTTGATCTGACGGAGCAGAAAGTGAGAGAGCTTTAGTGTCGTCCCCAACAACAGTCGCACGCAGGAGTTACACTGCGTCGACGCCGACGAGAGACTCTCCGCTGATCGCACGCGTTTTGTGCCTTAATTGCTCACATTTTCACTGGTAGCCGTTTTGGGAGATCAAGTCGATCAAATGGAACCCTCGCTTGAGTCCTGGGGTTCCCTAAGCGTCGAAAGCCTAACCGGATGCCTCCGTGCTTGCCCAAAATGCCTCACCGCCCTACCTTTTTAGATCCCATTGCCATGGGATCGTCCACGAAGGAGAAACGACTCCTCCTTAAGAGTTTTCTATACCCAATTTCTTCCGAACGCCACTATCTTCTCGCACTGGAACCATCGTCGTCCCCGTCGAGGATCCAGAAGCAGTTCCTCTTTGCTTGCCCTCAGATCAATTGAAGGTAACTACACCATCTCCAGGTTAGGAACTTCCGTTTCCAGTTTTCAGATCACGCTAGCTTTGCCCAAGTCCTTAACCCAGAACCAACTCTGAATCGTTGAGAGTTTCATGAGCGTCTTGACCGATCATCTGGTATCCCCCTACTCACGAGTTCTGCACTGCAATTCATTTTTTTTTCTTTTGCTCTGTTCCGGTGTCTCCGCTAGCAGTGTAGGCTTGCTTGAACGCAGTGGCTATTCACTGTTAGTGGATATGAACTGGGACTCCTGAGAGCAAGCATCTACTCGATACGTGTCATCATTGATCGCCGGATCTGTCCCTGTATTCTGCTATTTCACCTTGCGCTTGATATGTCTTCCTGCCGTGAATTTCTTTCCACTTCCTATGCCGATTCATGGCCAAGCAACGTGGAACAAGTTATGGGTTCTTTGACTGGTAGCTTCTCCCAAGACGTGACAGGGTCACAGGATGTATCGGAGATAGTAGATGCTTGCTGTGAGTGACCTTCCACCCCAATCGTTTTCTGTAATCCAGTGTTCATATTTGTCTCGTCGCGATCAGCCATTGCTGGAGCAGGTGCTTGGTTCACTGACCTCAATAGCTATGCCTGATACTCGCATAATTGTGGGCGTGTGGGTTAAATGACAGTGATCAATCATATTTTGTTGTTTCCAGTTGGGTTTCATCATTAATTGTTTCCAGAGATCCAAAGCTATGACACTGATTTTGTTTCCTGTTCTGGTGTTCGGTCAGGCTGGGAGGACCGACGGCGTATGTGCCTTGGGTAGCTTAGATTCCGTGATTGTTTATCTGACTTGCGTTCTAAGTTTGTTCAGCAGTTCCCTAGACCCTGTGGTCTTCTTCGTTTACCAATCGAGATCCCTTCTATGGTCGAGATTACTGTACTTTTCCGATACTGCAGTTGTGCGGTCGTCTTCTTTGATGTTGATTGCGTACTACTCTAAGGGACCTTCAATGACCTCCGTCCCTTACTATTTGATGTCTTACTCGCCTCAGTAGTCTGGATTGCAATTCGGCCTTTCAGGGATTGCTCTTAATGCGTTTTGCATAGCAGTCCGTATGTTTTGTTGAGTGGTCGACACTGAAGATTTGACTCATAAAAGATAAATCGCTTTACGTGACAATTCCGTTGCTTTTTGGGCATACCGTAATGGTCATGGAATTTTAAGATAAAGTCAATCAGCTTTAGACTAGAAGCTTATTTATGCAGGAGTGTGTGATTTTGAATCAAGAGAGTTTCCGGGTTTTTGTATGGCCCAAGAACCCAATATCGAGTGTTTAAGAGGAGTGTTGTTCGTAGATTAATTATTACATGAGGAACAATATTAACATAAAGTATAATTTTATGTATAGGTGGCGATATTAAATTTGGCCCAAACTTAGCTAACTTTTATTTGACTTGGACAAGTCTGAAGGTATGTACTCCTCCCTATTTATAACTGGGCATTTATGTGACTAAGTTTTCCCATAATGAAGCATCTTTTGAAATACTTGCTCTTATTCCAGTTGTTGGACAGTTCATATACTTTTAGTTGGATTTATTATTATTTTGAAATTATTATCATATTGAATTGGGCTAATGACCCCATCCGCTATTGTGGTTAAATCATGCCACATGCTTGTGAAATGTACATCTTGCCACTCTATTTATGCATGTTAGATAATTTGACTAGTTTAACTATTGTAGACGCTTATGCATAACCATTAGGGCACGCTACTTCCGCCCGAGGTGTGCTACTTCCACCTTTTTATATACAGAGGCGTGCTACTTCCGCCTAGGGTGCGCTACTTCCACCCATTTTTACTTAGGTCAATGACTCAGTGGTGTCTTGGCCCTATTATAGTTACTTTAGTCAAATATATCTGCATGCAAATATTTGTTGTGATACTGATGATTTATAATGGCAAGATATTTTATTTCACTTGTTTATTTATATGCCTCATTCGTTTGAAAATTTATTTCTTTTGCTATTTCTCATTGAAACTTACCTAGCTTCAATGACCCCTTTTTTTTGGGAACATCTTACTTTACTTTTTAAATGCCCTAGTTAGTCTTTTAACGTACATACTCAGCTTTTGCTGATTTATATCTTGTTTTTCTATTATTCTGGGTGTTCCCTCCACCCAGGTGTAGGTGTTCTACAGGACAGAGATTCAGGATGATTGTGAGCTAATTGGTGGACATAAGGACAATTTGAGATAGCCTTGTTACCCTCTGTATTTGGACATATGTGTGAATATATGTAATCTTTTCATTCTTTGTACCATCTTTAGGGGGAGAAAGTTATGTACATGAGCATATTTTGTAACTTTGTAAATAGTAATGTTTTCCGCTGCTTAATTATTTCACGACTCATGTTTTTACCATTGAGTGGGCCCTCTATCGGGTCCCACTCTTTACAGAATGGTATCAGAGCCTGAGCAGTCGGTAACTAGACTATTTCAAGTTATCCTAGATTGTCCTTAGTGGGTAGGTGACCCTTTAGAGGTTCTTGACATACCTATACTTGAATTGTGTTTACCAATTAGGGTTTCACCCCCTATCAAATTTGGTGGTTTCTAAGTATCCCAAATAAATTTGTAGATGACCTAGTATTGGGTAAACTCTTATCAATCCTACCATATCTTTATATGCATAGCTTTCTATACATAAATGTTGCCTCTCCTAGTAAGTAGCCTCTACCTCCCGCCTTAGGGGAGTACAATTCATCCACTATAGAAAGAGTAGGTTGACTTCACATAATTTTGCGTAACCCTAGTAAAAGTCATTAAACCTTTTACTTTTGTTATTTCCTAGCATATGATACATGCATTATGTGAACTATGCATGCATGGATACAAAATTAGGATGTTGACATGAATTTTAGATTTTGAGGTATTATATAATGGCACATGATGATATGAACTAGATCCTTTAAGGTTGGTCTAGTCTTTCCTGCAACATGGAGTTCGCTCAACATAATTTTGCTTAACACTTGCCACCCAAGAGTTGAATACTAACCTCGCTGAACTTGTGATATCTCATAAATGAGGGTTTGTTGAAGGAAGATATATGTTTCAAGCAATGATCCTTTATATTTTACCCCTCACATACCCATAAGGTAGAAATGATGCTGATCTTCCTTGTCTTATAATGGAGTGATCACATATTTGGATCACATAATAAAACTTTGTACCATATTGGTTTTCCCCGAGGACACGTGGAGACACAATTATCTTTAGAAGCTGCAATTGATACTCTATTACTTAAAACTTCAGATGTGCACAGACACTTAGGTCATGTGAGGTAGGTACATCTAGGGTTGATCCTTAAAAGAGTTGACCATTCTCTCATCGTCGTCGTGTAATTAGTTTACCTCATGTATGAGATAGAGTGTAGTTTGACTATCTAGTGCACCTACA
Source organism: Alisma plantago-aquatica (assembly GCA_963693085.1). Taxonomy (NCBI): domain Eukaryota; kingdom Viridiplantae; phylum Streptophyta; class Magnoliopsida; order Alismatales; family Alismataceae; genus Alisma; species Alisma plantago-aquatica. The sequence goes on from OY856409.1 coordinate 861,692,403, forward strand.
CTTGTCTTGATACCATGGAAGAAAAGCCAACTAAGGTAGTAGAGTCCCTAATCTCTTTTTATTATGGTTATCTATGGTATTATAAATAAATGATGTTTTGGGATGTGATGGCATAGATCACGATTAAGAGAATGGTGAAATAATGAAGGTCGTGTCTAGTTGGACCTACTAGAGGTTCACTGCATGCTAGAAGTAACATGTATCCCCTCATTTAGAATTGGCCTATGCATGTTGTAATTTTTGATGAGGTGTGTAGAGAAGAATATTTTGTAAAGATCAAGTGATGTTTGGGTGATAGCATATGTGGTGCATGGTAAAAGTGGTTGACTTGGTTCTCGGATTGATTTTGGCGCCGTTTTGGATTCTAATCACTAGGTTTTCATTGTCAAAACATATTTTCATTATTATATTATATTTACAAAAAAAAACTTTTTTTGATTTCATCGATGATTTTTGAACCAAGTCACCACAAGAAGGAAGTTGTAGTAGCACGAGAAACCTTTGATTTGCATGTTCAACCCTCCGAGCCTAGGCATAAGTGTGATGTAGGAAAAAAATATAATAGTTATGATCTAGTCGGCTGCCCTCTTGATTCTTTTTATGATGAGATATGTCCTTCAAGGGGTGAAGCCTTGTACACTTCGGTCTGTTATATTATTGGATGAATAGTTGTAATCCATGGCTATTATGTAGGAAAAAAAAAGGAATTTTGATGATATCATCCTCAATCATAGTATAAATTTCCTAGACCAATTCACGATTTGAGAAGATAATATGACGTGATGGATAAAGTAATGTAAATTCACGTCGAGTTCTGCATACAATTGTTATGTGACTATGTTATGCTAGGACCCATATATTAGCTTTTTCTAGTGAATTAGAAATTTATAATTGGTTAGAAGATTACATCTTAGTATTTTGAGTTGTAGCTTGGTGTATTTCGGGGATGAAATCCTCTTTAAGGGGTGGTGTTCTGCAACGACCTCAAATCTAAGTATCACATCTATTTTCCTTTTTCCTAAAAAAAAATCTTGAAACATATTTCCCTTAAACTTTGTTGAGTAGTAATTTTTGACCTTGATAATAATTTTGGGATAGTATTAACTTTATATCACCACCCATTCACATAATTATTCATGGGTGTGACATTGAAAAATTTAATTCGCATATTGTGGAAAAATCGTATATAATGTTAAGTGTGAAGCTAGATCAGATGAATTATCCTTTTAATAGACGATTTAACATTCATTTGTTAGCAATAGTGCCTAGCCAGTTAATAATGGGCTTTTGAGGTCAGGATGATACTCTTTGATTGGCTTAATAGCCAGTCTAAAAACTTGAGAGTTCAAAGGAGGTTAAATGTACACTTTAATTGTCTAGGAGAGAAACATACAATGTTAGCATTAATATTTTGACTTCAATTTGTCACGCTGGTCTTGACAAAAGATAATACCGCATACCTGTCACTTTGGTAATGTATTGATGAGGAGAAGATTATCAGGATCACTTGATCTGACAGAGCAGAAAGTGAGAGAGCTTTAGTGTCGTCCCCAGCAACAGTCGCACGCAGGCGTTACACTGCGTCGACGCCGACGAGAGACTCTCCACTGATCGCACGCATTTTGTGCCTTAATTGCTCACGTTTTCACTGGTAGCCGTTTTGGGAGATCAAGTCGATCAAATGGAACCCTCGCTTGAGTCCTGGGGTTCCCTAAGCGTCAAACGCCTAACCGGATGCCTCTGTGCTTGCCCAAAATGCCTCACCGTCCTACCTTTTTAGATCCCATTGCCATGGGATCGTCCACGAAGGAGAAACGACTCCTCCTTAAGAGTTTTATCTACCCAATTTCTTCCGAATGCCACTATCTTCTCACACTGGAATCATCGTCGTCCCCGTCGAGGATCCAAAAGCAGTTCCTCTTTGCTTGCCCTCAGATCAATTGAAGGTAACTACACCATCTCCAGGTTAGGAACTTTCGTTTCCAGTTCTCAGATCACGCTAGCTTTGCCCAAGTCTCGGGGTTGACAAAATCTCCTATTTTCTGCGTGCTAGTCCTTATCGAGAAGGCGCGGTGCCTACGGATCTTCATGTGTTAACCCGGAACCCACTCTGAATCGTTGAGAGTTTTGTGAGCGTCTTGACCGATCATCTGGTATCCCCCTACTCACGAGTTCTGCACTGCAATTCATTTTTTTTTCTTTTGCTCTGTTTCGGTGTCTCCGCTAGCAGTGTAGGCTTGCTTGAATGCAGTGGCTATTCACTGTTAGTGGATATGAATTGGGACTCCTGAGAGCAAGCATCTACTCGATACGTGTCATCATTGATCGCCGGATCTGTCCCTGTATTCTGCTATTTCACCTTGCCCTTGATATGTCTTCCTGTCGTGAATTTCTTTCCACTTCCTATGCCGATTCATGGCCAAGCAACGTGGAACAAGTTATGGGTTCTTTGACTGGTAGCTTCTCCCAAGACGTGACAGGGTCACAGGATGTATCGGAGATAGTAAATGCTTGATGTGAGTGACCTTCCGCCCCAATCGTTTTCTGTAATCCAGTGTTCATATTTGTCTCGTCACGATCAGCCATTGCTGGAGCAGGTTCTTGGTTCACTGACCTCAATAGCTGTGCCTGATACTCGCATAATCGTGGGTGTGTGGGTTAAATGACAGTGATCAATCATATTTTGTTGTTTCCAGTTGGATTTCATCATTAATTGTTTCCAGAGATCCAAAGCTATGACACTGATTTTGTTTCCTGTTCTGGTGTTCGGTCAGGCTGGGAGGACCGACGACGTATGTGCCTTGGGTAGCTTAGATTCCGTAATTGTTTATCTGACTTGCATTCTGAGTTTGTTCAGCAGTTCCCTAGACCCTATGGTCTTCTTTGTTTACCGATCGAGATCCCTGCTATGGTCAAGATTACTGAACTTTGCCGATACTGCAGTTGTGAGGTCGTCTTCTTTGCTGTTGATTGCGTACTACTGTAAGGGACCTTCAATGACCTCCGTCCCTTACTATTTGATGTCTTACTCGCCTCAGTAGTCTGGATTGCAATTCGGCCTTTCAGGGATTGGTCTTGCTGCGTTTTGCGTAGCAGTCCGTCTGTTTTGTTGAGTGGTCGACACTGAAGATTTGACGCATAAAAGATAAATCGCTTTATGTGACAATTCCGTTGCTTTTTGGGCATACCGTAATGGTCCTGGAATTTTAAGACAAAGTCAATCAGCTTTAGTCTAGAAGCTTATTTATGCAGGAGTGTGTGATTTCGAATCAAGAGAGTTTCCGGGTGTTTTGTACTGGCCCAAGAACCCAATATCGAGTGTTTAAGAGGAGTGTTGTTCGTAGATTAATTATTACATGAGGAACAATATTAACATAAAGTATAATTTTATGTTTAGGTGGCGATATTAAATTTGGCCCAAACTTAGCTAACTTTTATTTGACTTGGACAAGTCTGAAGGTATGTACTCCTCCCTATTTATAACTGGGCATTTATGTGACTAAGTTTCCCCATAATGAGGCATCTTTTGAAATACTTGCTCTTATTCCAGTTGTTGGACAGTTCATATACTTTCAGTTGGATTTATTATTCTTTTGAAATTATTATCATATTGAATTGGGTTAATGACCCCATCTGCTATTGTGGTTAAATCATGCCACATGCTTGTGAAATTTACATCTTGCCACTCTATTTATGCATGTTAGATAATTTGACTAGTTTAACTATTGTAGATGCTTATGCGTAACCATTAGGGCGCGCTACTTCCGCCCGGGGTGTGCTACTTCCGCCTAGGGTGCGCTACTTCCACCCATTTTTACTTAGGTCAATGACTCAGTGGTGTCTTGGCCCTATTATAGTTACTTTAGTCAAATATATCTGCATGCAAATATTTGTTGTGATACTGATGATTTATAATGGCAAGATCTGTTATTTCACTTGTTTATTTATATGCCTCATTCTTTTGAAAATTTATTTCTTTTGCTATTTCTCATTGAAACTTACCTAGCTTCAATGACCCCCTTTTTTTGGGAACATCTTACTTTACTTTTTAAATGCCCTAGTTAGTCTTTTAATGTACATACTCACCTTTTGCTGATTTATATCTTGTTTTTCTATTATTCTCGGTGTTCCCTCCACCCAGGTGTAGGTGTTCTACAGGACAGAGATTCAGGATGATTGTGAGCTAATTGGTGGACATAAGGACAATGTGAGATAGCCTTGTTACCCTCTGTATTTGGACATATGTGTGAATAGATGTAATCTTTTCATTCTTTGTACCACCTTTAGGGGGAGAAAGTTATGTACATGAGCATATTTTGTAACTTTGTAAATAGTAATGTTTTCCGCTGCTTAATTATTTCACGACTCATGTTTTTACCATTGAGTGGGCCCTCTATCGGGTCCCACTCTTTACAAAAGGTGCACAAATCTGTAGCATTGAATATCAAATTTCTAAGCTAGTAGCAGAAGTGGCTTCCTTAAAAAAGTCCGTTCAGCAAGGATTGCTCGGGAATGTAGTTGCATCTCATTAACATCACCAAGAAATGTTTATTTCTATTGTTGAGGAGCCATAACATCATATAAAGGAGTCACCCAAGCAACACACTTTGGAGCTTGATAGAGTGCACGTGCCAAAAGCCCCATTTTCCCAATCTATATGGATTATGCAACACTCCAGTAGACAACGAACTTCAAGGTTCTACCACTGTCATGTCACCATCTCCAGTTCTAGAAAAGGTACCTATGAAACAAGAACATGTGAAGGTTCTACTTCATAGTGGAATAGTAACTATTAATAAGGAGGCACCCACACTTCATAGGGAGTAGCCACCCATCATTTTGTCCATAGGAGACATGTAAAATTATATACCAGAAGGTGGACTCAAAGCAAACTTAGGGGAGGAGATACCTATTGTTCCCTATATTCCACCACAAAAATGTGTGGAGAAGCCATATGTTCCACTCTTGGATAGTCTGAAGCCGAGAAAGGTGGAAAATTAGTTCAAGAAATTTCTAGATATCTTTCGAAATCTCAACATCAACCTCCCACTGGTGGAGGATATAGAACAGATTCTTGCTTATGGAATATTTTTAAAGGACATCATCACCAAGAAGAGACGAATAAAATATACAAACGTCTTGCAGGTTGATAAAGTGATGAGTGCAATGATCAAGTGAAAATTTCCAATTAAGAGGAAATATCTAGGATGTTTCTACATTCCTTGTTCTATAGGAAACCAACATTTCCCACAAGCGTAGTGTGAATCTGGGGTGAGCATAAATCTCATGCCTCTCTCTACATTCTAGAAGTTGGGATTGAAGGAACAAACAAGGACATCTATGACAATTGAGCTGGAGGATAGATCTATTGTGAGGCCATACGGGATATGTGAGGATGTCTTAGTCAAAGTCGACAAATTCATTTTTCTTGTTGATTTTGTGGTCATAGACATGTGCAATATACGAGGATCAGAGATATTTTTAGGAAGGTCGTTTCAAGCTACAGACAATGTGATCACTACCATTGGGAGAGGCTATTTGACACTTGGGATAGACAATGATAGAGTGGAGTTAAGACTGCAAGACAAATCTTCACCACCATCCCATGAGAACCAAGGATGAGGAGGATCATTCATGTCAAGCCTAGGACATTCAACAAGGGCACTTCTTGGAAGGAAACCCAAATTTATTTTTGTTATTTACTATTTGTTTAGGTACTTTTGTTAGTTACATTTCATATTTTTCAAGTTAGATTTTAGTTTATGTAAAAAGGTACTTTGATGTTCTTGTTTGGTTTGCAGACAGGGTCAAAGTGGGTACTACCGACTCCTTATCAGTTAAAATTCTATAGAAAGTCGGTACTACCGACACCAAAGTCGGTACTATCAATTTTTCTTAGGAAAAATTACAAAATCCTGGACCAAAGTTGGTACTACTGAGTACCAAGTTGGTACTACCGACTTTTTAAGAAAAAGTGACAAGATTTACAAGAAAAAAGTTGTCGATACCACAGACACACATGTGGGTGGGAACCAATTTTTAAAGATCAAAGGAGGAGATAGAATGTCATATCTTGATGCTAAAAAGACACAAATTAGTGGCACCAACAAGAGGGATATATGTTTGATCCAAAGAACCATCACTACCACCACCACCACCATTCAGAGCAACTGGTACCCTCGTTCCACTTTTATGTCTAGATTTTGACTATGAGGTCATAGTCAAGTTCAAACTTAGGGGGGTATTAGAATGTATTTATCTTTATTTTTTCTTTAATTTGAGTGGGATTGGTATTAGGATAGGTAGTGGATTACTTTGTGAAGGTAGGTAATTCTAGCTACATGTCTTTATATCTAGAACCAGGAGGAACATATATTAATCTTAGGTAAAATTATAGTGTCAATCGTGGTGAAATCACAGTCCTAGGGAATTTCTTCTCATTGTGATCACAAACCAGTAAATTAGTTTCTTTTCTAGCAAATAGTTTAATAACTCTCAAATCGATGTTTTCTTCGGCCTAGCTAATCGAAAATAGTTAGTAGTAGTTCTTTGAATTATTTTTCCCCATGTTTTATATTCGGGCCTCATTGGCCTATATTACTTCGACGCATATGCTTGTGTTTCACATGTACAGTTTAGTCGTTTCATCCATCCAGTTTTATTTTATTGTATTGGATTAATTTGATGATGATTGGGTAGGACATACACTCTGGTTATCTAAACTACTTCTCCACCCCACCTTTAAGTGCACTACAAAACCTTCTTGCCTCCATGTCACTATAACTGCACCTACATCATGGCCATCTACCTTTAGACAAGGTTAAACTATTAATTAGTTCTTTATCTTCCTATTCTTGCATTTCTTGTAATGCCTATAAAATAAAGAAGTGCCATCTTATGTCCTTCTCGGCCCATACCTCTAAAAATCATCCCATATGCTTGATTTGGTTTATAGTGATGTTTGTGGTCCATTCAGAACTACTAGTTACAATGTATATAGACACTTTCTTACATTTTTGGATGATTTCTCTAGAATGGCATGACTTTATTTACTTCGAACTTGTGATGAAGTTTTTAAACTAATTCACAAGTTTCAAAGTTGTTTTTGGTTCAATTTTCAACTTCTATTAAGATACTTGGAACCGACAATGCCCTCGATTATAGCCAATAGGTCATCGCCTCTTTTTTTCATGATGCAGGGATGATCATCAACGCTTCTGTACATAACCTCCATAACAAAACAACATCATTGGGCATTAAAATTGTCATCTAGATGACATTACACACTCTCTTCTCACTCTTTCCAACTCGCCTAAGCGTTTTTGGTTTGATACGGTCCACACAACTTCCTTTCTTATCAATTACCAACATTCCTATGTTCTCAAGGAACAACACTCCTTTTTCTATTATTTTCCCTCAATCTACATTGTTTTCACCATTGCCTCAGGTTTTCTATTGTGTTTCCCTCATTCATAATTTTGATCCCAAGTCCACCAAGCTCCCCTCCAAGCTATTTGAACAATGTTTCTCGATTATCCTTTTTCTCATAAAGGGTACAAGTGTCTTGAACGTAGCTCTGACAGAGTCTATATCTCTATGGATGTAAAGACCAAGTCTCTACTAAAAACCATGGCAATCAAAAAACCAAATGTGTGGCAGCGGAAGAAATAAAACTTGACTTTATTCAAAATGTATAAAGAGTACATTATAAAAATTTCCCAAATGGGAGTACAACTTTATACATGCATAGGATCTAGGTAGAGGAAGACTTAAACTAATACAACTTGTCTCTACAACCAACATAAAAAAATTTATGCAACTAGTCCAAGCTATCTAGATGTGCATGATCTCCTTAGCCTTAGGCAGGTTCACCAAGCTTCCATGCGCACTCTGATCCTAGCATGGATGGTTGGGGTCATCTAGCAAGAGAAAGATAAAAATGTATGTGTTATTCAAGAGAAATAGGACAATTAAATAATCTAAAGCATTGCAATATAAAAGATTCTCTACACTAAGAGATTTTAAAAGAAATGAGGCAAGAATAAGAATAAGAGAGAGAAGACTGGCATAATCAATCAACTAAATTAATCACTTAGAATGAATATATTAAGACACAAAGTCATCTCAATGTAGGGGAGGCACCTACCGGACCTCACCAAGTAGCAGGGGGACTAAAACCCCAGTGCCTGATATAAAATGGCAGGGGGACTAAAACCCAGTGCCCAGCAGGAGGACTAAAACCTCAGTGCCCTATGGGTGGTTTGTACACATGTACACTACATTGTCATTTGGCCTAAAATACATCATGCTTAATAGTTCACTTGGAAGTAGTGAAAATATAAAAGTAACATTTGCATTATAGCATTTGGGAATAAAACCCACGAATAAACCACATGAAGGAGCCAACATAGGCTATAGAAAAATTTAAGCATTTCCAAGTATATGAGCCAACATATTTAGTAGCAAGATTCACATGTTTCAAATGAATGAGCCACAATGGAATTAAAAGCAACAAATAAGTAAAGATCCAAATAAAGGCATTTAGGAGGATATCAAGGCTAACACAAAATGTTTGTAGGGTTGGATAAGACCCAACTGAAGGATTATGATTGTTTGCACATAGATTTCACATTCATACATTCCACATAGATAATAGGAATCACATACACAAATAAGTATCACATACCTTATTTTGATTCATTACCATTACTTTCACCAATCATATTGTTTTCACTTCCATTTTTCCCTAATTATAAACATTACACATGTATTAGTATATATTAAGGCATAAAGCATAGGAAAAACCCTAATTTGGAACTTATTTTCAAAACCACGATTTAAAGCTCAAAACCTACTCCAATCGATTAATCACATTCTATTGATTGAGAAAACATATTTTATTTCCCAATTTGGAGTTAAAATATATTAATTACACATTTTAGATCATTTAAGGTGATTAAAATGATATTTAAGATAAACTTCGAAAAATAATTTGGAATCAGGCTTCAAAAACTACAAAATTGTATTCTACTCGAAAAATCCTTTCCAACAACTATTTATTCTCATTTTTTTGACAAGGCATCGATTTATAATGAAATAAACAAAATTGACCATTTAGAATTTGGGAAAATGCCACCTAGGCTACTAAAAGATTTGCAAATTGCGTAAAGACCTATATACCCTTGTGATATAAATTAGTTAATTAGATTTTCAAGGGTGCTATAGTCAATTAGACTCCAACAAAGACCTACGACCGATAAAACAAAACCAAATGTGAAATGTCATTACTGCCCTGCTGGTTAATTGAGGGGGCAAGGGTGCCCTGGTCATTACCTGACCAAGCTTCTTGCAGCCAGCAATGGCGCGAGGGAGCAACAGGTCAGGGACCATGAATCGAGCAACCGCAATACCTTCTAGCGATCTTCTATGGGAAGTGAACCAAATGGATTCATCAAGGACCGGCGAGGACGATGGAGCCAAAACAAGGCGGAGTTGTGTGCAGAAACCACCCCAACGTTGGGTGAAGTCGGAGAACAGAGACAAGGCAACCATGACCAAACCATCGAAAACCCTAAGATAAGCCGCTGCTTAGGACTCCAACAGGTTCACAGATTTAGGAGGGGTCAAAAACAAGCATCATGACAGGCGGAGGAACACGGGGTGGAGAAAAGGTCAGGCACCGCCGAGGAGCTTCCAGTGGCCTATAGGACCTGGCGTCACGATGCAAATGGGGGCCAAATAAGGAAGGGAAAAGAAAGACGAGGCGTCGAGGGTGCTCACCGAGCCATTAATTGACCAAAAGGTGGAGGAAGGAGACGAAACTATTTTGGGGTTCACCAACGAAGAGAACGAGGAGATCAGGGAGCTCCATGGAACTAGGGAACCAATTGGAAGGGGAGGAAGAAAGATCGTAGTTCGGAGGTCCTTTATCCAATCTTAAGTAGGCATGAGGAGGGCTCTAGTCCCTTCTGTAACCTCACGATGGAAAAGAGGAGGAGGCCCCGATTGGGCATTTCGCAACCAGACCAAAAAGGACAATGAGCTAGGGATCATTCTAATCATCATGAAGATCTGTACTCAATGGGAGAAGAATAATGCGAAATGACGAAGGAGGGTGCGAGGACGGGTCTGAGGAACCCGACAGTCGTCACTGTTCAGTGACCCACGAACGGACTGAGGTTGAAGATGGTGTCTCGTCCATTAGATCGAGCGGGGAACAAGTCTTGACCATCGCATGGCGGATCCAAGGTGGAACAGGGTGTGTGACAAGAAAATCTATCAAAACCTTAGTGTTATGCGAGATTAAATGAAATGCATGATATTCAATTAGGAACTTTAGCCACACTTTAATCAATGCTTATAAAATCGATTTGAAGGGTCAAATGAAGTCAAAAAGCCCTCAAATTTTAACCAAATGCTCAAATTAATGTCTAGAATCGTGATATGCAATTAGATTCTCGTTTCACCCATTATTTGGCCCTTAATATATATATTGCTCATTAAAGTGTATATTAATATATTAAAATGAATGAGTTATATGAAAAGGCTTCTTTTTAATGGATTATATGAGTGAAATTCGAGATATTCATCCATTATTAACTTTAAGAGAAAAATCTCACCATTTATTCTATTTTGATATATTATTACCATTTTTGAGGAGAGAGAAGGAAATTAGGTTAATTACACTCATAACTAATTCCATTACATATTTTTTCTCATATCTAATCAAAAAAGATATAAGAGCTCCAAATTAACATTATCCACTTATTATCTCTCATAAAACTTCATTTTGCATTATTATTCCTTAATTATTTCCTTAAGTGGGTTATTTGTGCAAAAACCCCTTTATTATCATAAATGGGGGGGAATGGAATTTCACCATCATTAATGCTCAAATTGCACATAGAGTCCAAAAATTATTCAAAAGAATGGGAAATTTATGAAAAATGTCCAAATGAACTAGAAGGCAAAGAAAATCCCAAAATTGGGTAAATTGCAGTAAAGACCCTGGATTTCAATATGTTACAGCACTCCACCCCTTAAAGAGGATTTCGTCCCTGAAATCATAACAAGAGGGAAGAGAGGATGAGTGAGTAACATCCCAACCTTAAACAACTAGGTGGGTATTAAAATCTCTACACATAAGCCAAGTCTTACTAAGGTTTCCACAAAACCTATACACTTTTATCCAACACAACATAATCAACATTTCGTCTTATTAGCATAATCTCCATCATGAAGAGGCATCATATTTATTATACCATCACTTGTGCCACATTTTATTCAAAACAATTACATCTCAACATTATATCATGTGTATTTTCCTCATCAAGGGTTTTAAGCACAATTAGGGTTTACTAAGCCATTTCAACATTAATTAATGTATTAGGTCAAAAACCTTAATAACATGAATTCATTTTACATTATCCTCTTAAAGCTATCATGTAGAATTATCACAAATTATTTTGTAGAAATAGTTAATATTATCCAACAAGTTATTAAGCCTATAATAATTCCAAATAATGTTCATATAAATTATTTATCTCTATATCACACATTGTCACATTATCTTTCATACTCATATTAATGACATCATTAATCATTTTTGTCCATTACACTTCATATTATAAATTATACATATTTTAATTCACATTAGGCATTTATGAATATTTATGTGAATCAAATTATTCATTTTAGTGAATAGGATGTAACACACACTACAAAAATATGGGTTTTTAGTGTAGGATATTTGTGAAGGATTAATAGCCCTCTCAAAAAGCAGTTATTTGTTAAGGCCCGGCCTACACTAATAAGTAACTTGCCTTCAGCCGAGAAACTTAAAAACAAATTTATTAGTGAAGGCTTTAGATCCTAATTAACTGTGAATTTTCCTTCACTCAGGGTTTCCCACCACAATTTCCCGCTCTGCTAATTAGTAATCAGAGACGATAACTAGCATACAAAGAACTCGTAACCGTTCCCTCTCCTCTCGCTGCCTCCTTGTTTGACCGACCATTGCGGAAGAACCTTCCCAGCACGCAATGGAGTGCCGCCGGCAGCCGGAGTAATCGTAAGATCTCTTGGAAACCCCGTTTATTATCCGTCTTCCTCCACTCTTCTCCTTTCATTGTCCTGCATTGTCCGGAGCTCTCGTCCCCTTCTCCTAAATTGCGGAATGATAAACCACCTTGCAGCTTTGCCTGACGCAGAAAGGAGAGCCGTCGCTGGCGTGAGGAGCAACCTGATTTCTTGCCCACATGGTTCGTGATTTGTCATCCTCCAGTTTTAGTTGATCACCCTGCATTGGCTACCGGCCGTGGTCCGTTTGATTGCCCAGACCGTTCTTCCAGTCACTTCTAAACTGAGCGACGTGCGAAAGTATTTAGGCCCCGTTTGGCTCAGTTAATCAGGATTACTGGTATTTCTTTATCAGCTACCGTTGGTTGATCTTGTAATTGTATTGTAGAATCTTGTTCATGAGAACCCTTCATTCCCGACACCGTGAATGTGATCCCTACTTCAAGGATCGTGAAACCCACCCCTGGTACTTGCTCTTTATCGATACCCTTTTGAACAAATCTCTCCATCACCTTCCTTGCGGGATTGCCATCCCCACTTGGTCCCCGATCAATACTCCGGCTACAACCAGTGGCGGAGCTACATGGCGGCACGGGTGGGCAAGTGCCCTACCCATTGCCTCCCCCAACATACAAAGCTGTTATGCAATTAACTGATGAGCGTCAGAGTCGGATACTTTATAACATACAATGCTCTATCCGCTTTATCTATGTCTGATAATACAATGAGTGAGCAGTCAATGCAGTTTTCATTTTCTGATAAAATAATGACTCGCCACTCCGCCATTGGTGCTCCTTTAACAAACGGAGGGTGTATTTGTCCATTTGTTCTTTATATATCAGCAAACCACTTTTTATATTTGATTAAACATAGTTAAATGGCTTAATGCTTATGGCACATGTCATTACTTGGCCACACTAATTTCTCCTCATCCTTACTGTATTTGTGCTATCTACTCATGTGCGTGGCTCCCCATATGCATAGCCTTAGAAACGCCATATTTGTCTTCATACAGAAAAGTGATGACGACCTATTTTCATTTATGTTTGTATTTTTTTTATAATATGTAGTTTACCAGTATAAGAAGTCACAGTAAAAACTACCTTTCTGATAGTATGTTAAATTGGGATGTAATGACGTACGGTGGGCAATCACTAAAAATGAGCATCATTACATTATGAAGAGAATATGGGGCTGGATGTAGACTTAAGTGTATGGTCGTATTTGTTCAATTTTTTTTTATGTAGTTGTCTAGTGCGGCAAATTTCTTGGGTCGTACAGATCTTCTTATGTTTGTGGTGAAGCATGGTATGCTCCTTTTGTTTTTCCTAGAAGTGTACATTTAGCGTAAATATTTCATTTCTAATACAACTCAAGTGTGCTGAATTTGTATACAGGGGCCTAGCCAGGGGGAGGCTTCCGGGGCTTTAGCCCCCCCAAACAATTAATACAATTATTTATCTTTTAAGTATTAAATATTAGCTCAACGCATAAATAAATACATTAACTGCGTACTAATTCACAAAAAAAGGGACTAGTTAGAGTGGTAGATAGCTGGTTTTCTAGAGCAAGTGGTGCGGGTTCCATTCTCAATTGTTTGTATAGGTACATCACAACTTCTGAAAAATAGCTCAACTTATCCACTTAATTCAATGGTATATCGTAACTAAGGTTTACCCTCCACGGTATTTATCTACAATGCACTCTAAAAAATACAATACATAAGACTTAGAATATTGAAAAATGATCATGCAAAAGAATTTATATTGTGAAAGTCACATTTTAGGTTAAGAGAACATACCCAACAAGCAATGAAAATTTTAATTATAGTCATAAATAAATTGAATGTAATTCTATATAGTTCTATATAGTTATTAGAAATGTTCGAGTGTGCTGAACAACTTTAATACGTTTAGTGAAGTCTTTAACACTTTGTGATGTCATAAAAAATTGCTCTATTTTGAAACATTATAATTCTTTATAAATTTTATAATATATGAATTTTTAATATATACATAAATTTTGAACAACCATTATTGGTGCCCTCCCAGACTAAGATTCCTGTCTTCGCCACTAGCTACAACCTGGATTAAAACCCCTCACGTTGCCGCTGCCGCCCCTTGTTCCTCAGCCCCCAAAACCCCCTCGCATTATTTATGTGTTAAATTAAACTTATCTTACTCATAATTGGTGGCATGCTGTATTTTAACCACCAGAAATATAATACGAATGTGGTACTGTAGAAGCCCGCCGTGTGCGGCAAGCTTTCTAACTACCAGCAGCTGCTTCATTTCAACTTTTTTAAGTTGGCATTGTTGTGTAAAATGTGTGAGAACCGCCAGGACTTCTGTGTGGGATTACCGTCAGGGTAAATTTTAACATGTGAACTACCAACATTTACAAAAGTTCCATTCAAACTCACCCTTAAAGTTTACCCAGTTTGTTTGATTACAAAGACATTGATCTTCTTGTTTTGGATACCGGTCCATTTGATCGCCCACAAGGTGATTAAAGTTTTACCCAATTTGTCTCTAGTGTTCCGTTCCATAACTAATATCTCCTAGACTTAGAAAGTCTAATTGGCAAGATTTGGCATGACTCACTCATTGAGGTAACTCACTCCCACGAGTTAACACTTTTTGATATCTTCACCTTAGACAACATTGCACTGCCTGCATTCCAGTTGTTTCGGCTGTGTTATGACTTTCTGTACAAGCTAGAAAAATTACAATAAGAATTAGAATAAGAATAAGGATACAGATAACAATAGGAATAACATCCTGTACTCATACATAATCTATAGTTGAAAACACCCTACAGATCCATCGACTGCTTCTGCCTACATCCTCCAGTTTTACTGGGTTTTGTCCTTTTGTACTCATATGGACAAAACTTATGCTCCATTCCAGCCACATGTTGGCACACCACTAAGAGATTTGAAGCGAGAGCTGCTATTTCCTATGGCTTTGATAAATGATTTTTTGTTGTAGTAATCTGAATACATTTAATATGTAGTTTCTTAGTTTCCATTACCTAAATCACCTTTCAGGGACCAGGGATGGTCTGATCAAGAATTGACAACATAAAAAGTAATCCACTCATTCTGTCAAATGAGTCAGTGCTTATATATATCTTCAATGAGAAGTTTAATGTAGTCGTGTAACAAGCTGCTGCTTGTGATCTGTTTTCTATTACCAGTGCTTAGTGCTCTTTCTTCTAGAGCTTTTCTTCTCGTTATGGCTGAGTTTGGAGGTGAAGTTGTTGTTGTGTTTGTTCTGGGTCTCTTCTCTTGTTATGTAGATATGCTTGGTTAGTTTATGAGGGGGAGAGTTTATCCTTTATGGAGTGGCAGAACTCAACCTTGGCCTTGTCCCTTGGTTTGTTTTCCTGCTGGTGATGTGCCTCTGTGGATAAGTGTAGGTTGATGGCTGAAGTGTGGTTGATGCTGGGTCTCTTTGTGCTCCCCTCTCATTGGTTATTTCAGTGATGGTTTGAGTTCTTTTCTGCTGGTGTTTGTTGGATGAGACAGTCTCTTGGTGATGGTTTAATCCTCTCTCACGGTTGTGATATGAGCTGCTTGATGAAGAGTGGTGATGCTGGTGGTTTGCTTCGGGTCTGTGCTTTGTGTTCTGAGTTTTGGTTTTGAGCTTCGGTTTCTGCTTGAATGAATGCACCCAACGTTTCTAGACGTTTTGGGTATTGAGTTGCTTGTTTGGTGATTGCTTCTGCTTGTGAACTGGTTATTTGTTCTAATACCAGTGCTCAGTGCTCTTTCTTCTGGAGCTTTTCTACCCGTTATGGCTGAGTTTTGGAGGTGAAGTTGCTGCTGTGTTCGTTCTGGGCCTCATTTCTTGATATGTTGATCTCTTGCCGTGCTTTATCCTTTACTGGATGCTTCTGGTTTGTTCCTTATGTGCTGGATGATGTGGGGTTGTTTGGTGGTTGCAACTGTTGTTGTTCATTTTGGCTCCTGTTCCTTGGTTCTGCAAGATGATGACCTGATGTCTTCTTGGTGTTTGGATGCTCCCCTCTCACTCTTGGAGTGATGGTCGAGTTTGGGTTTAATGTGTTGTGTCTGTGGGTTCAGTTTGCTCCCCTCTCACTGATGGTCAGTGTTGGTCGAGTTTTGGCTGGATGAGTTGCTGCCTTTATGTTGTTTGGTTGTTCCCCTCTCACTCCTAGAGTGATGGTTGAATTTTTTTGGCCTTGCTAAGCCCTAGTTCTTGTGGTGACCTTGGAGTTATCTGCTTGGAACCCTTTTGTTCTCTGGCTGCTGCTGCCTTGTGCTCGAGCTGGTTTTCTGTTGGTGGCAGCTGTGGCTTCCCTCTCAATCTAGCAGTGATGATCGAGGTTCTCTTTTTGGTTTCCTGAAGCTTCAGACCTCTTGTAGGTTCGGGTGATCATCTTCTGGTTGGTTTGCCTTTAAGTGGTTGAGCTGCCCATCAAATTACTAGAAGAAATAATCCAATAGTTGTTTTGAACTATCAATATCTGACTTGAGATTGCCAATGAGGGAGTTGTGTAGCTTTGCAATTCCCTATGAAGGGTCTCGGGTTCAACCCTTGGAAGAGGCCTCTCGAAAATTAGCTTCCCATCATGTAGGCCGACCAACTATGCAACTTTAAATAGTTCACGGTGTGCAGACCACTAGAGACCCGATAGTTTCACAAATGATGAATCATCTAAAAAGAAGTTTCCTTGTCAAATGGTATCCGGAACCAGATGTTTGGAGCTTCACTCATTCATGAAAAGCCTATATATATTCTTATTTTTTATGAAACCTACTCTACTAATAAGAGTAGTCATCAATGTTAACATATTACAAACGAGTCAGTCAAGAAAATTGGTATTTTGTCCATTTGTTCGATGCCGTTACCTGATAGGTTTTTTAAAATAGGGCAATGAGATGGCAGGAGTTATGTCGTTTTGCATCTTTTAACTGATCTTGCTGTCCTAAACTCCAAATGAATAGGGATTTTTGTCTAATTTAATGGATTAGTCTCTTTAGTGGATATATCTCTAAGATACATCCAAATAAATGAATTCACACGCTTCCCTCCCAAGTAGACAAAGAAGATTTCCTAGGGGTATGTAGAAATTTTTATTGGGTTGTTGATTAGTATTGAACCAAACCAAACTAGTACTTAAAATCCATTTGCTTTGGTAACTAGCTTCTCTGGAATAATGAAGAATGATCCACATGTATGAAATTATTCTGGGGCAGTTGAAACACATTTGACTCAGACTGGTTTCTGTTGGCTTTTGAAAACATTTCTTCTTACCATTCCTTTTTATGTGTTTTTCTATGTTGCCTTATGGTTTTGTCTCTTAATGCTCCCCTCTCACTTAGAGTGATGGTTGAGCTTCTCTCCTGAGTTTTTGAGGTTGATCTGCTATGAAGTTTTCTGCATAATCTAAAGATTCGTCAGTCTTGTTGGTTCTCCTGTTGCTGCCTCGTGCTGCTTCAAAACCAATTCAGTGGTTTGAGGCACTACTCATTGTATAGGTTTAATTTGTTGTGGTTATGAATATAATGGGAACATCAAAATCCCTTAATGAAATAGTTGTGAAGATCTTTTTCTTCTGTCCCTAAGTTTCGCTATCATATGAGAAGTTTCTGCTTTGTTTGCATCAAGGAGGTATGCAGATTTTGCTTGTGGCAAATAAATAGAAAAAGTCCATTGTTTGTTTACATCAACTTGCCTACTCATAGGTTATATCTCCTTCTAGGGGAATTAACTTGAATGATTGAGATATTGAATTATGTTTCATTTTCACTTAATTAGCAACTCAGCCTAAATCATTTTGCTTTCCCGTATGTGATGCAAAATTATGATATAAGCATGATGTATGTTGGGGATCTAAAAGAATCTTGCCCATTTTTTTTTGGGGGGGGGGTGGGTTGCTGGTAGACAAGTCATGTACCTTTGTTGAACAGGGCCATGGTTAGCGTATATGATTGTACTGTAGCCCTACTCCCTAGTTGCTAGGAGCTTCTTATACTTGCCAAGAACTTGCTAGGACTCTTCTTGTTGAATAAACACTTGCCAACAATCCCATATTAGTCTTGTTTGGTATAGAGTTAGGCATATGGGCAGGCAATGGTGAATAGAAACACAGTCACAGGTACTGGATGGCATGTTAGAAACTGTTCTATGTCATCAAAGCTGCTGCCACACGTGTGCTTGTACTATTTTTAAGTCATAAGTGGCTAGCTTCCCTACATTGACACCTTGATCTAGTTAGTATTGAGCATTCCATTTTGACACATGGCCTTGAAATATATTTTAAAGATTTTAAATAATAATATCTCTTCTGAATGAGAAGAGAGCTCAAAATAAAGTGGAGCGGAAATGAAGAATTCATGAGGTTGACCTCAATATGGTTGGGTAGTGTCCGTGCTTCCTAGATCCACATGTATGAAATTATTCTGGGGTAGTTGAAACACACTTGACTCAGACTGGTTTCTGTTGGCTTTTGAAAACATTTTCCCATGAGTCACTCATTTGTTTGAGCTCCCTAAACTTTGCTTTTATACACAATGTATGAATCAATGATACTACATTCTAAACTTTTGTCTTTTATTTTTCTCTTGTATGCAGATGGATTTCTTACGGGATAGAAATTGGATGTATATTGCTAATAGGATGCAAAGTGAAGTATTCCAGTCTGGTTTACAAAAGTTCATTGAATTTGCACGTACCCATCAAATACCACCCAGACCGGGAAATTTAATTTGCCCTTGTAAAACATGCTCGAATAGATACATTAAATCAGAGGATGACGTATTCTTACATGTTTTACAAAAAGGATTTGTCCGCAGCTATGATGTTTGGACATATCATGGGGAGATGATTGGGAGGAATACAATAAGTGCAACATCTACTAGGCCTGCATCTGGAAGTATGCATCAAATGTTGGGAGATATATTCAGAATGGGCGATACAAGTCATGCCAGTGAGTTTGAACTCGAGGAGGAGCCTGCAAATCTTAACGCCCAACGCTTTTTCAAGCTTCTCAAAGAAGTTGATCAACCACTGTATGAAGGTTGTAAAACTCACTCCAAGTTGTCCTTTCTGGTGCCTCTGTTATATCTCAAGGAGGAGTCTGGATGGTCAAATAATTCTTTTACAAAGTTGCTGAAGTTGATAATCTCAGCCTTTCCAAAAGAAGGTAGTCTGTTTCCTGAGACTTATTATGAAGCAAATAAAGTTGTAAAAGACCTTGGCCTCAAAAAAGTTAAAATTGATGTCTGTCAAAATGACTGCATGCTCTTTCGTAAAGGTTCATCAAAGAAAGACACGTGTGATACTTGTGGTGAGTCTAGATGGAATGAAAAGACATATAGAACAAAAGGCAAGAAGGTAGCTGAAAAGGTGATGTATCACTTTCCTATTATCCCTCGTCTGGAGAGACTTTACATGTGCCCTTCAGTTGCAAAAGATATGATGTGGCCATTTAAAGAAAAAGGAAATGATGGTCGTATTCATCATCCCGCTGACACGGAAGAAGGGATCTCAATAGATAGAGAATTTCCAGACTTTGCTGCTGAGCCACGAAATGTCAGACTTGCTCTAGCTACAGATGGATTCAATCCGTTTGGACTTATGAGTGCTTCAAATAGCACATGGCATGTACTATTAACCCCTCTCAATCTCCCACCTTGGCTTCTTCTAAAGGAGCCATACATAATGATGTCTTTGCTGATCCCAGGTCCTCATATGGTTGGGAATGATATTGATGTTTACTTAGAGCCATTAATTGATGAGCTTCAAAAACTTTGGGGGCAGGGAGTTAAAGTATATGATGCTTATAGCAAGAAAGACTTCACTATGCGGGCAATGATCTTATGGACCATAAATGATTTTCCGGCTTATGGTGACCTTTCTGGTTGGAGCACCAAAGGGAAAAAGGATTTAGGTTGCCCTTCTTGTAATGTAGACACCTTATCCAAGTGGCTTCAATTTGGCAAGAAACAATGTTATGGTTTCCATCGACGTTTCTTGAAAAACAATCATATTTATAGGCGTGATAAAAAAAGTTTCAATGGAGAACAAGATTTCCGTCAACCGCCTAGGCGCTGGTCAGGTGATGATATACTACAAAAATTTCAGGGTTGCACAAACATCACATTCGGAAAAACTAATAAACGTAAAATCTCTACAAATGGACATCAGCCATTGCCGCCTGGATGGAATAAAATAAGCATTTTTTTTTTACTCCCGTATTGGAAATATTTGTTGCTGAGACATAATTTGGATGTAATGCACATAGAAAAAAATGTCTGTGAGAACATATTGAACACTTTGTTGGGCGACTCAAAGAAAAGTAAGGACAACTTACAAGCTCGTCAAGATCTAAAACAATGGGGTATCCGAAGGGATTTGTGGCCAGTCGATTCAGGGAGCCATTATTACTTACCTCCAGCATCTTTCACAATGAGTCGTATGGAGAAAGAGAAGTTTCTATCTGTTTTACAAACATTGAAGGTTCCTGATGGATATTCTTCTAACATATCTAGGTGTGTCAACATGAGAGAGAAAAAACTATTGGCATTGAAGAGCCATGATTGTCATGTTTTAATGCAACAACTTCTTCCTGTTGCCTTGCGGAACTGCATAGGCCTAGATGTTTATAAACCTATTGCAAGCCTATGTTTATTTTTCAATAAACTTTGCTCAGATGCTATTGATGTAGAAGAATTTAAGAAGCTTGAAGAAGACATTGCTGTCACACTATGCCAGTTAGAGAGAGTATTTCCTCCAGCATTCGTTACCATTATGATGCATTTGCCTATCCATTTAGCTTATGAAGCAAGAGTTGCAGGTTCTGTACGGTATAGGTGGATGTACCCCATTGAGAGGTACTTGAAGAAACTCAAGAATTATGTCAGAAATAAAGCTCATCCTACCGGTTCTATTGCTAGAGGCTATTTGGCAGAAGAATGTTTGACATTTTGTGCTAGATATCTACCTGATTTTGACACAAAATTCACTCGTACTCCTCGTAATGTTGATGACTCTCCTATTAGAGTGGTAGTACCGAAACACTTTGATGTGCAAACTTTAGAACAAGCCCATCGAAATGTACTATTTAATACTGACATGTTCGATGATTACAGAAGGTAATCAAATTTTTTTTCAATGTTAAATTGTTTCTAATATAGACTAACCACAACTTTTGAATTTTTCCAATAACCAGTGAACACATGATAAAGCTTCAAGAGGCTGAACCAAATATCACACTACGTGCTTTAGAAAAAAAACACGCAACACAGTTTGCTAGGTGGTTGAGAGAGCATGTAAGTAATTTATAAAATTAATCAAAATTTTATTTTGAAAGAGTATTTAATCCCTTCTTATTTTTCTGTTGATAAATTAGGTAATACGTATGCGAATTGATCATCCAAAGGATGTTAGTGAGGAGTTGAGATGGATATCGCAGGGTCCTTCTATAGATGGAATGTCATATGAAGGCTATTCAGTATATGGATACCGATTCCGCTCAAAACATGTTGAAAGTACTTCTACTACACAAAATAGTGGGGTCTACTTGGTGGCAGATACATCTAGTTATGCAAGTGGGAGGGATAAAAATCCTATTACGGCTACAATTACATATTATGGACAATTGGAAGAGGTCATTGAGCTATGTTATGGTCCAGAAATAAAAATACCATTGTTTCGGTGTGCTTGGTTTGATGAAAGTTCTTCTAACAGTTTGCGCATTGACAAATATGGTTTCACACAGCTCAATTTCTCAAGGAGACACAATCAAGATGAGCCATTCACTCTTGCATCACAAGCAATGCAATGCTTTTATGTAAAAGATCCTGATGATGATAATTGGTTCACTGTTTTGAAACTTCCACCTCGAAATTATTCTGAAGTACCTATCGTTGAGGATTATATGAGTGGGACACAAGTTCATAGTGGTAACAACCACACAAGTGATGATATCTCCTGGTCAAGGAATGATATGCATGGATCATTTTTTGCTAGGGAGCCCGAGGAATAAAGTTGTTTTGATTAGTTGTTGCAAACCTTAGTGAATGATCGTGCTTGCAATATTTTTCTTTGTGGATTATTATGTTTTGGTGCAAGGATATTGCCTTGTCATTTGTCCCTTTTTTATCTTGTGTTGATGTAATATTTTTCTTTGTGGATTATTGTGTATTGGTGCAAAGATATTGCATTGTCATTTGTCCCTTTTTATTTTGTGGATTATTATGTGCTTACAATGTTGTACATTTATTCCATAAACTGCTGGACTAACCTCATATGCATTGCTACAATTGTTATGTTTTCATCTTATGTAGCATGAGGAACACAAGGTCAACTATGAGAGCTTCTACAACCCCGCCACAACCCACTACTACTTCACCTACAGTCTCCTCTCCTTCAACTGAAGTAGGAGATGAGCATGAGGAACTTGAGGATGAACATGACCATCATAGATATGGAAGGGGCCCTGCAAGTGAGGTTAATCTAATTCCAAAACCAGGAGAGCAGCGACACAAGGTGGAATGGAATGCAACAGGTAATGCAGTTGGAAAGAACAGTATAAAGTTGAACAGTTACTGTGGCATATTAGCTAGAAAACCACAAATATGGAGTTTAGATCTACAATGTAGAGAGAAACCACAACTAGAATTTGAAGATAGAAAATCATGCATTGAGGTACTTAAGTAATTACAAAATTTCTTTTAGTCTAGACTTAGTGTATATTTTAAGACTTTTTATTGTTTTTTAACATCTCTAAATATTTTCTAGAAATTCTTTGATTTGGGAGATCATCCAAATGCATGGAACTATGTAGATGCTCACATTCACAAAGCTTTACAAAGTTGGAAGTCACGGGTTAAGAAAGATTACTATCTAAAGTATAAGGATAATCCAGATTTGATGAGGAAAAAGGTTGAGCAGAATGCATCATTAGATATTCGTCAGTTTGACAATCTTGTTAAACAATGGTCTTCTGAGAAGTCTGAGGTAATATCAAATTAATATATAATCATTTATCTTTCATGTATAGTGTTTAGTAAGTAATTTTTTTTTGTATAGAAAATTGCTGCCACAAATAAGGTTAACAGGTCAAAAAAACAAATGCATCATACTACAGGATCCAAACCATGGAGTTGTTATAGGGAGGAAATGGTATCACCTTTCACTTTGTATTTATTTCCAAAGAGTTCTAAATAAGAAACTGTTTAGCTAGTAGTAATAATCCTATTATTTGATTTATGAAAGAAAACTGCGGAAGGGGAGCCAACTCAAAAAGAATTTTTGAAGAAAGTTTATGAGAACAACCCGTTGGTGGTAATTTATTCAATATTTTAATCAATAATAAATTAAATTTTCAAATACAACTTGTCTAATTTGTACATTGACTTTGTTCAAATAATGGCAGGATGAGATAACTGATATTGTTGAAAATGAAGTTACAAATGGTGAAGTAACTGATCCAACACAAATCGATGAGGTGACATGTCGTGCGTTCTTGCGTGTAGTCAACCCCGTAAAAAAGAATAGGGTTCGTGGTATTGGACTCGGACATGCCGCGGAAGGGAATACTGGGAAAGCTGCCAAAATTCGGTATGAAATGTTATTGCGAGAAAGTATTGCAAATGATGTAAGTAATTTAACAAATTTGT
Organism: Alisma plantago-aquatica; assembly: GCA_963693085.1. Classification (NCBI taxonomy): domain Eukaryota; kingdom Viridiplantae; phylum Streptophyta; class Magnoliopsida; order Alismatales; family Alismataceae; genus Alisma; species Alisma plantago-aquatica. Next base: position 861,716,134 of record OY856409.1, read on the forward strand.
AAGTATCTTATGATATTGTCATTATTGTCTTCTAAAAGTATATTTCATTGTAGGATAAATTAAAAGAGGTTACCCAAGAAATGAAAAATATGTAAAAATCTTGGTCCCAATTTATAACATGGGTGCAACAAAATCAGGTTGTTTGATGGCAACAATTGAGTATCAGATTTTGGAGTCACCTAAGGTCCCAATTTATAAAATTTGTTTTATTCTCTTCTATATTTTCAATAGGCGGAATCAGCTAGAAGTACACAGTTTGGCCCGACGAGTGTGTTTCCAAATCTGCCCCCTTCTGGAGTATTTCAATCTTCTGTTGGTACAACATCGTCAAATTTTAGAGCACAGGTACATATTCACAAATTTAAAGAATTTTAAATTTTTATAAATAACAGAAGTTGAAAATGAGAATCTTGCTTTAAAGGCTCAAATGTTTTCAAACGAGGCTTCTCCTGGTGTGTTTTCTACTCAAGCTACCTCAAATGGTATCAATGGGCCAGGGCTTACATTTCAATCACATGTATGACATTACATATATTTTTATAACGGCTTATCTGAAATAAACTCCTTCTCATGCTATCAATTTTTTTTGAAGCCACATTTTTTTCAAAATGGGCCTCCCACTATTTTGTTTCCTGCTCAAGGTGGTGTGAGTGGATCCCAGGTATAAATATAAAATATATATATTACTGATATTTTCCTATTCATGTTCAACTTTATTGAAAAATTAAATTCTTTTCAAGCAGCAATATTTCCCAAATGGTCATCCTATTGGTGTGTTTCCCGCTCACGGTGGTACAAGTGGATCACAGGTATTTATATAAATGTATTATCAAATGTGTGGTTATTTATGATCATCTAAAATTGAAATTTTAAATTCTTTGTCAGCATCAATATTTTCCAACTTCAACTCGTACTGGTGCGTTTCCGGCTCATGGTGGTACAAGTGGAGAAAATCATGCAAGGGATACTGCAACGGAAAACGTTCATAATGCTTGAAGAATTGTTATGAAGCCTCACAATTCCATGCATATAGATAGTATTTAGAAAATGTGTTTGAGATCCATAGGACATTAGATCATATGTTCCACCTTGTAGTTAACCATTGTCAATCTATCAGAATACTCATTCATCTCATTCTTTGTATTCTTCTTCTTTATCATATACTAAACTTTTCTTCTTACCATTCTTTTTTTTTACTTACTCACATAGTTCGTTCTTAGTTTTTCATATTATTTGGTATTTTCTTGACATTTTAATTGATGTTTATCAACATGTGAAGCTTCCATGGATTCCATGAGATCCACATTTTAAATTTGTTTTCTAGATGTTCTTTCCATGTAATTGCTACTGCTATCATGACATGATATAGAAGAGAAGGCCTGCTAAATTTATCTGGACCAGGAGATATCATTGAAGCACAACACTTAATACTGTCATTATTTTATAGCGTACAGGTAATTAAACTGTCTGCAAAAGTATTTTGTATTACAACATTAATATGAATAGGGCAGCATTCATCGATTATTGTAAATATAAGGGTCCTCTAATCCATGTTTTGCTTTTCTGGTTTTTGTGTGTTCTTTCCATTTTCTGGTTTTTGTGTAAAAATACACATCGAAATTCACAGTTTTTCATCCCACTACACCCAATAAACAGGCCCTTAAATCTTGTGTACTGCAATTATTTTTAGGTTGGTCCTGGTTCTATTTTGCGCGGTCAATTGGTAAATGCATCAAGTGATGACATGTAAGTTCAAAGTAAGATTGCCCTGTTGCCTTCTGCTTCCTTTGATTGCATGTTAAATCAAAGATAAATCTCAATTTACAATGTTTGTAGGGCACCTAGGCTAAACTGTGATGCCCAAGAATGCCCTTCTGAATTGCTACACCCTCCTGAGGATTGCAATGTGAACTCTTCATTATCTTTTACACTTCAGGTGCCTCCACTCGATTTTTTTTTCTCTCAGTTTATCATCCATTGTTTTGCAATTATATCATCTTTTGCGTCCAAATAGGTATTCTTATAGAGTATGCCTTTTACTTCACATAAACTATTCTATGGACTGCCTTTTGCAGATTTGTCACGTCGAAGACATTTATGTCTCTGGCTCTCTAGAAGGCAATGTTATTCATTTCAACAGGGCAAGGTCTGTTGTCGTGCATCCTTCTGGAGCTATTAGTGCTTCTGGATTGGGTATGTTGTTACTGTCGGGTGGTCTAAAATAGGTGTATTGGTTGTCATTCACTTTTGATGTGATCAGGGATCGGTAACTTTTGAAATGTTACTATTCATGCAGGTTGTAAAGGTGGGATTGGTCAAGGAATGATATCACCTAGTGGTTTGGGAGGTGGTGGTGGGCATGGTGGTAGAGGTGGAGATGGTATCTACAATGGCACTCATGTAGAAGGTGGAATGACTTACGGCAGTGCTACACTACCATGTGAACTTGGAAGCGGGAGTGGCAATGATAGTATTGGTACTTCAACAGCTGGTGGAGGCATTATAGGTATGACTATAACTGAATTAAGCAAAGAGTAGTGATCGACTAATTTGTTTCGGCACTGGTTTCATATTTCTTCTTTAGAGGGCTGGCCTAGATGTTTTTATTTGCTATCCGGCCACTTATGAGCTATGTCTGTGATTCTTTGTTTTTTTTGTTATTGCTTGCAAGTTTACATCATGGGCCCCAAAGCTTCTATAGAAAGTGCAAATAATTGTGATCGTCTTTTTTTTGGAGATAAAAGAGTAGATTTTCTGTTTATCAGACAAAATCATTCCACTGTTTTTTTATAAGCAGCCTACTACTGTAAGAAACTAACACTGCAGTGCAAAATTGCCCTTGGCATACATCGTCTTTAAGCTATGTTCTCATGTTCCTTAGGTCTGAGCCAATGTATAATTGTTAATATTATTTAACGATTGTATAATTTCCTTAGTCTGTAATGTAATACAAAATTTCTACATAAACTTGGTCCTTCCAAAGTTTATATTCAAACCTAAGAACCACCATTTAGCTCTCATGAATTACATGTCGATTCTACAAGATAATCTGCTACCGTCATATATAACTGTACTCCTTGCACCAGAATAGCAACCAACGACGTGGCTCAAGACTATTCCACTGTATTAGGTGCATTAACAAAAACAACACTATGTCCACCAATACATATAGAAGTTCACTTTTCGTGCCCAATACTGTATACCATATGTGGAGCACGATCTGAGTTATAAATTTTTACATGTTCAGCGTTGCATATATACCCCACACTATTTCAGTCAATTTTTATTCTTGAATGCACGTATGATATTACTTAAAATTGTTAGTGCACCAAATTGCCGATTGCTCTGTCTGGAACCGCAAAAGAATGTCATGGAACTGCCTAGCCTCTGTTAAAAATCAAAATACAGTTGACATTCTAAGCAAACATTAAATTAGATTTGATGGCAGCTATAATGGGGGTGGCGGCGGCGGTGGACGCATTTACTTTCATTGGTCTGATATATCAACTGGAGACGAGTATGTCCCAGTTGCAAATGTCAATGGAAGCTTAAATATTGGGTATGTATACATTGTAAACCATACATATATTTTACCCAAGTACATGCTTTTTAAATGCTGGAAGATTCAGTAAAATTTGGTACCTAGTTGTTATAAAAGGTAGCAATTGTTAATACCTCTTATATAATAGATTCAGTAAAATTTGGAAGGCAAATACCTCTTGCACTCATCTGGACCTTATATAATAGTCATAATTTTCTTACAATCTTATAATTAAATTGCTATAGATGGTTATTTGTAAATCATGAAGTTAATATGTAATCTATTGTACTATAAAAGATGAAGAACTTTTAAGTTTTTTAATTTAAAGCTTATGCAGACCAATCATTGACATCCTATATAAGTAAAATCTTATTTAAGGACTTCCATATACCATAGTGTGAATTAATCAATGCAATTTCAAAACAATGAGAGCTTATATAGTATTTCATAAGTATTGCTGGATTAATTTCCAAACTTTTGTTTAAAGTTCATTGTTGATATTTAGAATAAGTAATGGCTTTAACTTGAAGGCCTTGTTCAAGTTTCAGAGAATGCTCTTGGGAACCGTTTCAAAATTCTCATTTGAGTTATTATACAAAAACACACTCTGTTTGGATGCACATTGCATAGGATAAGTAATTTTCCCCAATTCAGAAATTTTTTCTGCCCTACTTTGCTGATGTTCTGTTCCGTTTAGCCAACATCCACAACAAAGTCTAGTTCCTGGATTGTCATGCCTGTTGTTACCTCCCTGTCATGATTCAAGGACACAGTTTTCTTTTGCATTCTTTTTTGGTCATCTTTTGCTTTCTTTTGCTTTCTTGAATAAACAAATTGAACAGAATCAAACGCTAGTACTTGAATCACATTCAACATCGTGGAGTGCTTGTATCAAGACAATGGATCCTATATACTTGTTTGAAATGATAGATCTGGATATTACTGCGATTGACAAATATGATGCAACTCGGTGAAGCTTCCGCTTTATCCCTTTTTGCAATAGGTTTTGCAGCATGCCACTGTTGGCGCATGGTTTTGGAGTTAAAACAACTATGCATCTAGAGATGGGAGAAAAACAATAGATGATTAGAAGACGACAAATTCACTGATTTAAGTAGGAGATGAAAAGTGGCTGGAAGAAGAAGAAGTGTTCGGCATGGAAAGACCTAGAGGTGGAAGACAAATTTGCGCCTGGAGAGATAACACACACGTAGTCACAGGTCATGAATGGCCAATGTCGTCTTAATACTTTGAGATTTTCATTTTCTGTTCTTGTTTTTACTTTGAACCAAGGTGCCTTTCGTTTCTCCAACAGTATAAATGCATTTTATGTTCTTGTTTTTTCCTTTTGATTTGCTTTGTACTGACTTAGCCACTTTACTCAGGTTACTTGGGTTATTGAGTCCAAGTTAGTGGTCTTAGATAATTCTTCGTTGTAATTCTTGGTTTAGATTTTGCACTGGTACGAAGATGTTTAGGTCGTTCTTAATATGTCTGTGTGATATTATATATAACCATTTTTTGGACATAATCTTTATCAACGAGTTAATTTTTTTGAGCTTTTCAAACCTGCCTTGGCGCTCCTGCTGTCTAAGCTACTATTGCTTCTCCCTTGAATTGTAACTTGTCCTGCAGATAGTCTAATAATTTAGTTATTGTTCTATCGACATTGACTTGTATGTTGTTCTATAGAAGTGAACTTTCTTATGTTTACACAGCCTGCTACTCATAGTTGTAGGCAATTGAAACATTCTGATTTTGCTTATTCAAAAGTTGGTTTCTGTTGTCATTAACAGGTTCAACAAAGGCTTCAAGGCTTTCCAGACGACAGAATCAAGGCATCTGTGACTTCTATTAGTCAAGTGAAACCGGTTCCAACTCCTCCTGTCGCATTAGTTGTTGCTCATAGTGATTCAATTAGCAACCAGAAGGTATGCAAACTCACCACTTTGTGAAATATGAAGTATAGCTCTGCCTCCACTCAGTATCTGATCGAATTCATCATTGAGCTAGGTTATTGTTTCACATTCACTTCCAACAACACCTTTGAATCATGCCGCTCATCCTGGTGTTTTGCGACCTCCACGGTCATTAACACCTGCAGGTAGTGGATTTAGAAATATTGTTATGAATATGGTGCACAGATATTTGTTTTTCTTTTGTAACTGGATTAAAATTATTGTCTTTTAGCAGTGCTTAGGCTGCCATCGTATAACACTGGTTTTGGGGTTGCTCTAAATATAGAGACCCTCATTGCTGCCGCTGAAAGACGGGACGCTCCAATCGAGGTTCAAAAAATGAAATTCTTTCATGTGCTTTTGTTTCAGTTACCTTCTAGCTGAGCTCTGTGCATTTGCATTGGTAATTGATGATTCGTTTGTTACTTTCATCTCGTATACTAGATGTTTCCTGGTATTGATGATTCAAAGTCCCTTGAGGAGTTATATGATAGCCGGCCTTCTCATGACCTACACAGTGGAGTGGGTGCAGACAAGCCTGAACAGATGCATAAGTCTTCTAGGATTGCTGATTCTGTTGGATTACCAGACAGCAGAAGTCAGTTTACCAACAAAAGGAACATCTCGGTCAGTCTTATTGTTTTCAGACTTCACTCACAACACTCATATCTCATTGCTCGTAAGCATAATGGTAATCTCATTCATCCCCTGTAATAGATGTTGCCCGTGAATGATGCTTCAAAATGTCTCGAGGACCCTATACATGATGAATCAATAATGGAGATAGATGATAATAAAGGTCCGTTTCTTTTATTGCTTTGAGCTATAGTGGTGATGTGATGTTCTTTGCAGCTCTTCATAGATTGTTCAGCCTACTGAATTGCTATTGATAATCTTCCATTGGTTGACATGTTTCTAATAATATTTGTTACAGATCAGAAAAGTTATTCTCAGCTACCTCAAAGCAACAAAGTATCTGCAGTTAAGACGGCACCAGCTAGAGCCAGTGGCAGAGGGAGAGGGAGGGGCAGAGATGTTCGTGTTCTACCAAAAGATACCACAGCTGAAGCCAGCCTTAATAAAGAGAAAGATTTAACACCTCAAGATATATTGAAAACCTTTTCTACTCAATAGTAGTGGAGCATGAACTCTATGCTGGACAAGGCCTGATGTCCAAGCTTCCTCTCAACATTATCAAAGTTGGTCATTGGCTAAATGAGTGATAAAGTCAAAATGTCAATATATACTTACATTGAAATTTGTATCGATTAAGGGGAAAAGGCCGATGTCCTCCCCTATGTAATGAACAATTTTTCTATGTGAAATAAAAAGGAATGTTTCAAAAGAGTGATTTGTTTTGGTTGTTGTGTCTTATTAACTAAATTAGTTTATTAAAATATTCTTTGTGCCTGATAGAAGCCACAAAAATATTACTTAATGAAAAATAAGAAAGTTAAAACCTCATTGACAAATAGGAAAACATAGATCACAATTGTAATTCATGATAAAATAAGTATATTTATGAAGGCCCTAGAACCTCATTGAAAGTTGTGAAATTAGCCTTCACAAATGTATTTGGGAGGCCTGGGAATTGTTTTTATGAAGGTCAAATAATCCTTCAATAAATGTATTTGTGAAGGCCCTAGAACCTCATTGAAAGTTGTGAAATTAGCCTTCAAAAATGTATTTGGGAGGCCTGGGAAGTCTTTTTGTGAAGGTCAAATAGTCCTTCAAAATAGTATTTGTGAAGGCTAGAGTCTCTCATCAAAGTATTTGTGAAGAGGCTTTTAGAGTAGGACTTTTTGTGAAGGAATGACCTTCAACCGAATTTTTTATTGAAGGAATTAATGTACATTTGTGAAGGAATCATCCTTCACAAATAGCCAATTTTCTTGTAGTGACATTAAATATTAATGAATTAATTCATATATCAAGTTATGATGAGGTGTTCATTAGAGAACAAGGTGATATACCTTACATATATTGATAACTTTGTGACTATAATCCATTTATATGTATCAAGGTATATTATGTGATGATGACACCTAATGTCACTAATGTATCATTAAAGGCATTAAGGATATATATATATATATATATATATGTATGTTGTCAAGGCTAGATGATTACATATTAGGGTTTAGGTCAACATGATCATTACATGTCAAAGCATCCTTAGGGTGCATTATCCATAAACATTTTACCATTAGGGTGGCATAGTCAACATTATGTATATTCACAATTAGTAATGAGTAACTCATTATGATGTGCATTAAGCCTATATTAAGGTTCAAGCATATAAACTATCTCTATATGACTTACTACATATTCACGTGTGTATAAACAAACAAGTTGAATGACAAGTGTAATGTGCTTGGTAAATTCTTGTTCACGTAAGTTATTATGTACATAAGTCCACATAGATAGGGTTTTTAACTCTAAAGGTATTTGATTTTGCTTTTAATTGGGATTCCATCCCCCTAAAAAGGGATTTCATTCTCAAAATCAGATTTGCAAAACCAAATAGGGTACTAACACCATTACCCTCACTCCACCCCTTAAAAGGGTCAACTAAGTCAAACTAAGCAAAGGGTAAAAGGGTACATAAGATTCAACACTAAAAGGACTTACTAACCAAACTTCAGGGTGTAACATAGGGTACACTAAACACTAAACATAGAAGTATAAGGTATTTAAGGATGATTTTTGTGTAAGAGATCAAATCATCACTTATGGCTTTCCTAAGGTATTCAACAATTAGGCAACATGCCCAAAGATAGACTATTTTGAGCTGTCTGTATCAGATCAGGCCAGGCCAGGTCATATGAGCATGGGAGTCCCCATAAACTAAGCTAGTGGCGCGGAGGAAAATATTGCCAACCCCCAAGCTCTGACCCTTTCTAGACACCATCACTTCAACTTATTGCTCTAGTAGCTTCTCAATAGACTATTCACCCAAAGTTGACAGATTTTATTTCTAATTATGAAATTATAACTCTAATTTAATGTTGGTCAACTCTAAGGTGAAAGCTTTCTAAAGAAGCTATATGAGGAGAGAGGTACTATCTAGGAGACAATTTGAATTAGTCAAGACTCTGACTACCTTGATGCTCTGATACCATGCTGTAAAGACCAAGTCTCTACTAAAAACCATGGCAATCAAAAACACCAAATGTGTGGCAGCAGAAGAAATAAAACTTGACTTTATTCAAAATGTATAAAGAGTACATTATAAAAATTTCCCAAATGGGAGTACAACTTTATACAAGCATAGGATCTAGGAACAGGAAGACTTAAACTAATACAAATTGTCTCTACAACCAACATAACAAAAGTTTATGCAACTAGTCCAAGCTATCTAGATGTGCAAGATCTCCTTAGCCTTAGGCAGGTTCACCAAGCTTCCATGCACACTCTGATCCTAGCCTGGATGGTTGGGGTTATCCAACAAGAGAAAGATAAAAATGTATGTGTTATTAAAGCATTGCAATATAAAAGATTCTCTACACTAAGAGATTTTAAAAGAAATGAGGCAAGTATAAGAATAAGAGAGAGAAGACTGCCATAATCAATCAACTAAATTAATCACTTAGCATGAATATATTAAGACGCAAAGTCATCTCAATGTAGGGTGAGACACCTACCGGCCCTCACCAAGTGGTAGGGGGACTAAAACCCTAGTGCCTGATATAAAATGGCAGGGGGACTAAAACCCCAGTGCCCAGCAGGAGGACTAAAACCTTAGTGCCCTATGGGTGGTTTGTACACATGTACACTACATTGTCATTTGGCCTAAAATACATCATGCTTAATAGTTCACTTGGCAGTAGTGAAAATATAAAAGTAACATTTGCATCATAGCATTTGGGAATAAAACCCACGAATAAACTACATGAAGGAGCCAACATATGCTATAGCAAAATTTAAGCATTTCTAAGTATATGAGCCAACATATGTAGTAGCAAGATTCACATGTTTCAAATGAATGAGCCACAATGGAATTAGAAGCATCAAATAAGTAAAGATCCAAATAAAGGCATTGAGGAGGATATCAAGGCTAACACAAAATGTCTGTAGGGTTGGATAAGACCCAACTGAAGGATTAGGATTGTTTGCACATAGATTTCACATTCATACATTCCACATAGATAATGGGAATCACTTACACAAATAAGTATCACATACCTTATTTTGATTCATTACCATTACTTTCACCAATCATATTGTTTTCACTTCCATTTTTCCCTAATTATAAACATTACACATGTATTAGCATATATTAAGGCATAAAGCATAGGAAAAACCCATAATTTAGAACTTATTTTCAAAACTACAATTTAAGGTTCAAAACCTAGTCCAATCGATTAATCACATTCTCTTGATTAAGAAAACATATTTTATTTCCCAATTTGGAGTTAAAATATATTAATTACACATTTTAGATCATTTAAGGTGATTAAAATGATATTTAAGATAAACTTCGAAAAATAATTTGGAATCAGGCTTCAAAAACTACAAAATTGGATTCTACTCGAAAAATCCTTTCCAACGACTATTTATTCTCATTTTTCTGACAAGGCATCGATTTATAATGAAATAAACAAAATTGACCATTTAGAATTTGGGAAAATGCCACCTAGGCTACTAAACGATTTGCAAATTGCGTAAAGACCTATATACCCTTGTGATATAAATTAGTTAATTAGATTTTCAAGGGTGCTAGAGTCAATTAGACTCCAACAAAGACCTACGACGGATAAAACAAAACCAAGTGAAATGTCACTACTGCCCTGCTGGTTAATTGAGGGGGTAAGGGTGCCCTGGTCATTACCTGACCAAGCTTCTTGCAGCCAGCAATGGCGCGAGGGAGCAGTAGGTCAGGGACCAAGAATCGAGCAACCGCAATACCTACTAGCGATCTTCTCCGGGAAGTGAACCAAATGGATACGTCAAAGGACCGGCGAGGACGATGGCGCCAAAACAAGGCGGAGTTGTGTGCAGAAACCACCCCAAAGTTGAGTGAAGTCGGACAACAGAGACAAGGCAACCATGACCAAACCATCAAAAACCCTGAGATAAGCCGCTACTTAGGACTCCAACAGGTTTTCGGATTCAAGACGGTTCAAAAACAAGCATCATGACGGGTGGAGGAGCACGGGGTGGAGAAAAGGTCAGGTGCCACCAAGGAGATTCCGGTGGCCTATAGGACCTGGCGTCTCGATGCAAATCGGGGCCAAACAAGGAAGGGAAAAGAAAGACGAGGCGTCGAGGGTGCTCACCGAGCCATTAATTGACCAAAAGGTGGAGGAAGGAGATGACGTTATTGCGGGGTACACCAGCGAAGAGAACGAGGAGGTCAGGGAGCTCCATGGAACTAGGGAACCAATTAGAAGGGGAGGAAGAAAGATCGCAGTTCGGAGGTCCTTTATCCAGTCTTAAATAGGCATGAGGATGGCTCTAGTCCCTTCTGTAACCTCACAACAGAGAAGAGGAGGAGGCCCCAATTGGGCGTTTCGCAACCAGAACAAAGAGGACAATGAGCTAGGGCTCATTCGAATCGTCATGAAGATTCGTACTCAATGGGAGAAGAATCACACGAAATAACGAAGGAGGGTGCAAGGACGGGTCCGAGGAACCCGACGGTCGTCACTGTTCAGTGACCCGCGAAAGGACTGAGGTTGAAGATGGTGTCTCGTCCATTAGATCGAGCGGGGAACAAGTCTTGACCATCAGATGGCAGATCCAAGGTGGAACAGGGTGCGTGACAAGAAAATCTACCAAAACCTTAGCGTTACACGAGATTAAATGAAATGCATGATATTCAATTAGGAACTTTAGCCACACTTTAATCAATGATTATAAAATCGATTTAAAGGGTTAAATGAAGTAAAAAAGCCCTCAAATTTTAACCACATGCTCAAATTAATGTCTAGAATCATGATATGCAATTAGATTCTCATTTCACCCATTATTTGGCCCTTAATATATATATTGCTCATTAAAGTGTATATTAATATATTAAAATGAATGAGTTATATGAAAAGGCTTATTTTTAATGGATTATATGAGTTAAATTTGAGATATTCATCCAATATTAACTTTAAGAGCAAAATCTCACCATATATTCTATTTTGATATATTATTACCATTTTTTAGGAGAGAGAAGGAAATTAGGTTAATTACACTCATAACTAATTCCATTACATATTTTTGCTCATATCTTATCCAAAAAGATATAAGAGCTCCAAATTAACATTATCCACTTATTATCTCTCATAAAACTCCATTTTGCATTATTAGTCCCTAATTATTTCCTTAAGTGGGTTATTTGTGCAAACACCCCTTTATTATCATAAATGGGGGAAAAATGGAATTTCACCATCATTAACTCTCAAATTGCACATAGAGTCCAAAAATGATTCAAAAGGATGGGAAATTTATGAAAAAGGTCCAAATGGACTAGAAGGCAAAGAAAAGCTCAAAATTGGGTAAATTGTAGGAAAGACCCTGGATTTCAGTATGTTACAATGGATGCCACCTTTTATGAGGATGAAATGTTATTCTCATAATCCTCACCCCATAGATCATACTAATTCTATGGTCTCTCTACTTGATCCATTCATCCCATCAACACCACCGACATTACCACCAACATTCCCAAACAGGAACATTAAAGATTAGTCACTGGTTGCAACTGCATGATCATCATCTGTTATGGACCAATCCAATATACCATTGGCACTACTCAGTGGTATAATCTCCTGCACTACCAAGCATCCCATTTCTCACACTTTTTGACTAGTACGTCTTTCTTCTTCTACCTCATCCTTCGCTAAAACCCTAAACACAATATATGTTCCTAAGTGCCCAGAAGTTGCTCTACATCATCCTAAATGGAAAGCTATCATGATGGAATAAATGAAGGCTCTATACAACAAAAAGGCATTAGATCTTGTGACAAAACTAGCATGCAAAAATATTATAGGTTGTCGGTGCGGTTTCTCTATCAATCAGAAGTAGGATGTCTTTGTCGAATGACTCAAGGCAAAGTTGGTTGCCAAAGGATTCACCAAAACTTTTGACATGGATTACTTTGAGACATTCTCTCCACTCACAAGGATTACCTATATTCACATCATTATCTACCTTTAATCTCACCTCGATTGGCCTCTCTACCAGCTCGACATCAAGAATGCCTTTCTTTACTAAGATCCCTTGGAGGAAGTCTAAATACAACAATTGCCTAGTTTCATTGTTGAGGGGGGCGTCTTCTCACATAGTGTGTTGTCTCTGACAATCTAGAGCAGTCTCCACATTCTTGGTTCAACAAGTTAACCAACATACTTACATAGCTTAATTTTTAGAGATTAGCCACCGGCCACTCATTGGTCTTCTTCAAGTCCTCCAAAGGCCATATTCTTGTTACTGTCTATGTTGATGACATCGTCATCACTGGTGATGATATGATGAGGATATCTCAGTTGAAGTGATGTCTACAAGTACATTTTCACACAAAAGACTTGGGCAACCTATGATATTTCCTCAAGATCGAAGTCCTCCACTCCACCTTGAGGATCAACCAGTCACAATGACGTGATGTCTTGGATCTACTTAAGAGACCAACATGTCAAAAGCCAAATCATTCTCTACTCTAATGGACTATCATATGTAGCCTATGCATGAAGGAGAACTCTTTGTTGATCCAGAAAGTATTGTCGTATAGTTGAGAAGATGATTTACTTGACTATTATTGTGACCATATATTACGTATGTTGTTAGGGTAGTCAGTCAATACATGAGTGCACTACTCCAGGCCCATTGCTTCAACATTCAACACGTTCTTTGTTACCTCAAGAGTGTTTTAGGATGAGGATTGCTCTCCAATGATCTTAAGTCCAAGGTGATCTCTATCTCTGGATATTTATATAGCTGGATGATGAAATACAATCCAATTCATATGTATTCGGTGAAACAAACATGTCCATAGTGGAACCCCCAGCCAGAAAGCTTGTTGAATTTTGATCCCCACTTGATTTGCGTTCAACCCTTAGAAAAAGTATGCTCAACTGTTATAAACCGAGCTAAACAATTGTCAATTGTTCTCGTGAGAGTTAACTCATTCAACAAATTTAATCAAAGATTATTCTTGATTTGCAAAAAATAAATCCACGGATCCAGGCAGTTTGACGGGAGGAGTTCTATATCTCTATAATACGATTATCACGCATGCCTCCAATTCGGCTTGATTGCACTAAGGTCCAAAATCACCCAGTCCGAAACTACTATAGCGGAATTGAGCTTCTATGAGACGAAATCATCCCAACACGTTAGGGCGTTCGGACGTCATATACGCAAAATTGGTATAAGTTGTTCTAAGCTATATCTGTGTGAAATATATGGCACAAAATTTTAAAATATGTTTGGGTTAAAAAGTAGGAATTGGGAGGCATGCGTATGAATGGATTTAAACTTGTGAGCCAGAGCAGGCATGCGTATGAATGGATTTAAACTAGTGAGACGCGGGAGAAAAATTTATTCCGTCTTATACCTAGTCTAACTAGGTATAAGTAGTTGCTATTCATTCTTAACGGGAGGATAACTTTCTCTGTTATATCCGACGTGATCTCGTGGACTGACATTCCTTGCCATGGCTTGATGGTATAACAACTTGCACTTTTTTCAATTTATATACCACGTTCATACAACACCTTACTATGATCATTCATATGCAAAATTCTATCATAAACAAATTTATTCGTGCAGCTTTTGTAACTTTCCAAATTAGAAACTAAAAATGGATTTAAAATTTATTTCAAGCAGATTCGAATATAAGATTTATGATTCACAAGTACACATTATAAGTTAATTCAAAACTGTCTCATTTTGTAATTTATTGTATAAGCTAAAAAGCTTGTATATTATTTCACATTTGATGATGAACTACAAAGCTTACCATCTTTGATAATCACTATGATTTGGAGGACATAATTTTTTATACAAACTTTTCCCCCACAATCCATTTTGATGAAATCCATGAAGGTCATGCAAGAAAAAGGAGGTTTCGATTGTGACATCATGCTCATGAGGAGTCTTTAGAAAACATAATTGAATGAATTAAAATAGGCGGTATTATTTCTCTTATAAGCAATTAGCATCACCAACTACTGATATGGTAAAATTATATAAAAATGAATCACACTAGCTATAAGAATTCACATTTATTACTATTAAATACTAAAGAAGATTTAAGAAATGTAATCAAGTGTTTACACGTTATACATGGACATGAAATAGAATTTTAAAAGGCTTTTCCCATTACATTACCTAAGAGATTGGTTTATCAATGGATATCTACTAGACTACCACTACACAAAAAGAAATCATATCTAACTTATTTGTAGACACTTACTGTGAGGTTTACTTCTCAAGCTTGGTTTCCGTCTAGTTTCTCCAATTATTCCTTCTCTTCACCTTATGAAAGGTAGAGTAGGTTAGTGGTGAACCATGTAGGATGTGAAAAGGAATGGGGGTACTTGAGGCTGTATCATGTCCATGCTTCTTTTATAAAAAAAGTATCAGATTATTCAAGAACATGAGGTGATTCCTATAATAACCATGGAGTGTGATGAACAATTCATGGACATGCTATGGTGTTGTCTCGAGTTGGTGGTGGCTTCACAAGGGTTTTCAAGTGTTTAAATGTGCTTAATTTTGATATGTTTCTACTTTGTGGAGTGTGTTTGATGTGTGTAAAGGCTCTATAGAGGTGAGGTAATCCTTGGATCTTATAGTGAGAAAAAAACCGTTGATAGCTTTTGTTTAGTTCGGAGTGAGTTCTGGATAGATTTGGAAAATTTCAACTAGGCTAGGACTAATTTTTGACCGACTTCTCTATTGTTTAGACCGAACCAACTAAGGGTCGAATTAGCCCATATGATAGAGTGGCCTATGATAGGTCAGTTGATTTACCTAGAAATGATAGACAACCATTTAGATATGGGTGCTTTTTTTTCCTTTTGACGGCCCTATATATCATAATTCCTTCTTTCACCCGGCCGCTGTGGCGCGGATGGTTTGGCTCGGCTTGCCCCCCCCCCCAGGGGTCCCGAGTTCAAATCCTACCGTTGCGCAGCGTATTTACCACATCTTGGTTTGACACCTGTTTGGAGGGGGGGGGGGGGCTTGAAATTGACAACGGCCCTGCAGATTCATAATTCCTTCTTTCCTTTGGAACACACAGTTTACAAAATTGACAACGGTGAATTATGTAGAGACCCTCTCAAACTTCATATCATTTCCTTTGCACGTGATTATGATCTGAGTTGTTGATATTACCCAAGATCCCCATAAAACGAATTTTCACCATCCTTACCACCTACGCACATCATGGCATGACGGATTGATTGTTGCCGACGATGAGAAATTCCAAATCTTTACAACTGGATAAAATCAACGGTCGGAACTTCCACACCTAAGCTGATCCCAGTTCAACTCAAGAGTTTAAAACCTACACGAAGTTGACTGACATGATCATTAAAATATGAAGTTGAACTAGTATCGGGCGTCATCAGTCCAGTTGCTATTCCATGCACTTGTGGTGTTCTTTTGTGTGCGTACGGTAGATGGACGGCGAAATGGTTGTTTTCCATGAAAGCCGAAAGCCGCGTACCCGGGTTTCCGGTGACGGCCAAGTGAAGTAGAGCACGCACATATTTGACTTCCAATTTTTTTGTTAATTTTGTTTATCTAATATCTTCTTGTCTATTAGTTGATTTAAAATTTGGCAACTGTGTATTGTTTATAAATTAGTAAACACACATGTGCCCATGCACATGAAAATACAATAAGAATTATTTTGTAATAATTTAACTTAACAAAATGTGGAGAAATGATCAATCATTTTAATTAGATTTGTAATATTGATAGGATATGTATGGAGAAGGATTATTTAGGGAAAAAATATTAGTCGAACATTTAATTTTTTGTTTATTATTATCACTTTTGTATTAGTTTAAGAAGGTATGGTGAGCAAGAGGAGTCATTAGAGATTTGTTCTTTATACCATCGTGGTTATCTTTAATTGCTTCCATGCCTCTAATTTTAAGGGACGTGAGTGGAATCAAATTTAATTGGAAATGAACAATGTATGATAATGACAACCACGTTCATCTTTTTTATGACCCAAAAAACGGATTGGCAGTTGTTAAGCTTGACATGTTTCAAACAATAACGATAGGTAAGAATTTCAAAGAAGAGAGAAGATAGAGGGCTTAATAGGCGTTTGGTTGTTGAGCGATGGGAATGGAGAACCGGATTAGGAAGGTAGTTTGTTTAAAAGTAATTAAGTTACGGAAGAGAATGGGTCAATGTGGTGTTTGTGATGGGAGACGTGGGATGGTGGAGAAAATGAGGGAGAGGTGGTTAGAGATAGCAATTAAGGATAATTAAGAATGATGGTTAGAAGAAAGATAATGAAACGGTTGAGTCTTGTTTGGAGGAGAGAGAGAGTATTTGGAGCGAGTGGAGGATGAGAAACATTGTCTTGTCTTTTGAAAGGACGTGTTAGGAAGTTCAAAGTGGACATTTGGTGTGGAGAGGTGAGAGAAAAAAGACCAACAAAATAAAGAAACCGTGAGAAAAATTGTGAGAAGAGGGCGAGTGAAGGAGAGAGTAGCATTTAAAAATGATGTGTTGTGATTGGCTAGCGGGGAGAAAAATGGCATATGTGTAATTAGTTGGAAAAACTCCCTCTTTTTATAGTAGTATAGATAACTCTATTTGACAAGCCTTTGCACCTTAAGTCATGCATGTGGCCGTTGATGCTTTCGGCCCACCGATTAGTTCGCACTGCCGACGGGAACGGTGATGATGTGGCTTTACACGCACGGGCTACAGTTAGTGGCGGAGCCAGGAGTTTTGGCAAAAATGATTTGGTCATGCGTATTTTCAGTCACGCTCAGGCTGGACGGTGATTTTGAAAAAAATTGAGAAGTTTTACCTTTTTGATGGTGGTATTGGCGGGGTGGTAGGCAGTGAGGTGGCAGTGACATTCCATGATAATTTTAGAGTGATGTGGATGGGCATTTGTTGGGTGAGGTGGTTGGTGGGGGTTATATAATGCAGAAATATATTTGTTTTGAGTATAACTTTTGAACAATGATGATTTTTTGCGAAACAAAAATCATTGAATTCTTTTTAAAAAATACATTTCAAAAAGACCAATGTTGATATATTTTTATGAATAAAATAAAAAAGTAGAATGTAGAGGTGATGTGATGAGAGAGAAAATTATTTTGTTTATAATTTTTAGACCGTGACGAATTTTTGAACAAAATAAAAATTATTAAATTTACGATAAAATATATATTCAAATAAGAGTAATGTTGATATAATTTTGAGGAAAGAGGTTGAAAAAGAGAGGAGAGAAGTGATGATGGAAGATTAGAGAAGCGAGGAGAAAAATGGTGGGAAGATGAGGGAAGTGAGAGAAATAATGAGATGGGAAGTGAGAGCAGTCTATGGAGGACATTAAGAAAGTATGTATTGTATTCAGGATAATTAGGCGCGTATTTATCATTAAAAGCGTCCAAAATTTGATAAATGTGCCCAAAAATTAAGTACTTGAAAATAGTAAATATGCGGCTAAAAATAGCTAAAAAGGCTTAAAGATGACTATATAGCACCAAAAAATGACAAAAAGCACAAAAAATGGTGATATGTCCACAAATGGATGAAAAATGCCTAAATATGACTAAATAGCACCTAAAAATGGTTAAATATAGCCCAAAATTACTAAAATTCCCTAAATCACTAAAAGCACTACTTTTTACTTTTGGTTGTCAATAAACTATTTTTGGATCTCAAACAAATCTATTTGGGTGTCATTACCTTGTTATTAGTTGCCAATTACACCTAACTGTGATTTAACACGTATAATGTTTATAATTGGGAGCCATTTTTATGATTCTGGGTGTCCATAAATCATTTCTAGGCATCAATTAACCATCTTTGGGTGTCGATTAGCCATTTCTAGACGCCATTAAGTTGTTGTTGGGTGTGAAGTACCCTTACACCTTATTTAGTGCATACAACCATATTTGGGCACCATTATGTTGTTCTTGGGTATCAAACAAACCTATTTGGGTGCCATTATGTTGGCTTTGGTTGTCAATTATCTTAGCTGTGGTTTAACGTGTACAATATTTACTTGGGCACCATTTTTATACTTCTATGTGTCAATGAACCAATTCTAGGAGTGAATGAATCATCTCTGAGTGTCAATTAGCCATTTATGGGTGTCATTCAGTTGTTGTTGGGCGTGAAGTATCCTTAGGCCTTATTTAATGTGTACAATCATATTTAGGCGCCATTAAATTATTCTTGGGTGTTAAATAAACCTATTCAGGTTCCATTATGTTGTTTCTGGTTGTCAATTATCTTAGCCATGATTTAACATTTATAATATTTACTTGGACACCATTTTATATTTCTAGGTGTCAATGAACTATTTTTGGGCGTCAATGAACCATCTATAGATTTATTAACTATATGAGCTTCGAATAATCATTTCTGGGCACCATTAAGTTATTCTTGGGTGTCAAACAAATTTAGTTGGTTGTCATTATGTTGTTTTTAGTTGTCAATTACCTCAGTCATGACTTAACACGTAAAATATTTTATTGGGATCTATTTTTATACTTATGGGTATCCATGAATCTTTTCTCAGCATGAATGAACCATCTCTATGTGTCAATTAACCATTGAGCATCAATTCATCCATGGACTTGTTAAATATTTGACGCCCTTACACCTTATTTAATACATACAACCATATTTGGGCACCATTAAGTTGTTCTTGGGTGCCAAACAAACATGTTTGAGTGTCATTATGTTAGTTTTGGTTGGAAATTACCTTAGCCATGATTTGAGGCGTACAATATTTACTTGGGCACTATTTTTATACTTCTATGTATCAATGAACCTTCTATCGGTGTCAATTAGTCATTTCTGGGTGTCATTAAGTTGTTGTCGGGCGTGAAGCATCCTTAGACCTTATTTAGTGGGTACAATCATATTAGGGCACCATAGAATTATTTTTGAGTGTCAAATAAACCTATTTGGGTTCCATCATGTTGTTTCGGGTTGTCAATTACCTTAGCCGTGATTTAACGTGTACAATCTTTAGTTGGGCACTATTTTTGTATTTATGGGCATCAATGAACCATTTCTGGGCATCAATGAACCAATTACTGGTGGTAACTAAATATTGGGTGCCAATTCATCTGTAGACTTGTTAACTATTTGGGTGTCAAAAAAATTTGGGTGCCATTAAATTGTTGTTAGGTGTCAAACAAACTTATTTGGGTGCCATTACGTTGTTTTTAGTTGCCAATTACCTTAGTCGTGATTTAACACATATAATATTTTCTTGACCTCCATTTTTATATTTATGAGTGTCAATGAATCTTTCCTGGGCGTCAATGAACTATCTTTAGGTGTCAATTAACAATTGGGTTCCAATTCATTCATGGACTTGTTAAATGTTTCTTTTTTTATATTTAGCCCACAACTAATCTTTTCTCTCAACCTTAGTTTTGTTTGAATATATTTTTATAAAAAATCTAACAGTTTTTATTTCATTAAAAAATACATTATGGTTTAAAATTATAAACAAAACAATTTTCTCTCTCATCACAATTTTTTCAAAAATATATCAATATTAGTCTTGTTAGAATGCATTTTTCATAACGAATCCAATGATTTTTGTTTCATCAACAAATTTGCACAGTTCAAAAGTTATAAGCGAAACAAATTTATTTGTGTATTACGAAACCTCCTACAAACACCTAATTAGGGTCTGCCATGTCATCCTTTCAAACCCACATTCTGCAGCCTTTTGTGCGGATCCATTTAGATAGAGGTTGTCACGTGTTACTTGTTAGTTGGAGCAGAAAAGAAAGTGGGAGAAGAGGGGACCGCAACAGCCAAATGTGGTTTTGGCATGCGTGTGACCCATGCGTAAGCAGGCGTGAGCTTTCCCAAATTTTAGTTTGAGTTTTGGATAGGTGGGAACCATCAATCTAGGACCTTTGGTAGTAAAATTTGACAGGTCACAATTAGTACTTCTACTTAGAACTTGAATAGATTTAGATTAATTAGTCTGTAATTTTAGAGAAAGGGTGGAATACATGCCTCACCATGTCTATATGTGGCTCTACCATTGTCCTGTAGTGCATCTACAATTTTTGTACAATGTCAGTCACATTGGCAATAGGTGCGTACGGTAGATGGATGACATCACTCGCTGGAGGACAGTGCTTCATCAGCTCCATCCTGATTGAAATAATGTGAGAATACTAATTTATACTTTCCGTCGTCATCACTGTAGTTGAGTAGGAAGCCATGTAGGTCAACATGGAGTTGCTTCTCTTCATCAACAATTTCTGCAAGCCCAACTCCTCCCATAAGAGTGTATGACATGGAGAGATGGAGTCAAATGGTAGAAAAACTACTAGAAAATTAGGGTCTTTTAATGGAAGGGAGGAAAGAGAAAGAGTAGTTAGGAGTAGGGGTCTAGGAAAGTAATAAATGTTACAGCCTTAACTAGTCTTCAGTGCTAAATGGATGGCCATGCGTGAGCCACTCCTTTTAAGAATAGTCATGTGTGATCCTATTCTTCTGGCAATGTTAAATGTACCTTAGTGGGCTAGGTGTTTTATATGGACGGCCATGCGTGAGCCGATCCTTTTGTGACCATATGTCACTCTTTTGCAGATGACTCATACGTCTCTACGATGTTCTCTTGTGCTGACCAAGAGGTGTTGGAGAGGTCATGGATTCCAACTCTTCCATGGACCTTGTATGACACTGTCAATTGCCCTTCGCAAGGGGCTATTGGATTTGTGTGGTACGACTCAAATCCTCAGACATAATAAAAGATGTAATATAGCCGTGTAGTATATGTGGTTAGGGTGACATACATCTCACATTGGTTGAGACTTTGTGTTATCCTTTTTACTTGATTTTTGGAATTATAAGACGGTAAGAGAAGTGAACTGTAATACAAGTTCTTCATATTCCTTTTTTGGAATATAACTTGATATAGTATTCTGTGATAGTTGTCTAGTCTTGTTTAATCTCTTTTATCCATTGAATACATATCATTTAGTTGAATCTTCTTAACTTACTTAAATGTGCTTAGTTTTATCTTCTTAGCTTATTTGTGCTCTTATAGTGTTGGAAGAGAGTTATATCTGTCGTTGGGACATTTTGTCTCACCATGTGGGTTTCCACATCCTATAGGTGACCATGCATGAAGAAGTAGAAGTTGTGCAACTGAGGAAGAGTATCACCAAGAGAAGTAGCTGATAAGGTTGGATGTGATGCTAGTCTTTTGGTGTTAGAGTCCTAGAGTCGTCCCTGTACACTATGTTCATTGGGGTGTCTTTGAGATGTTTTGTTGTTATGTGGCCGATACGAGGTTTTGGCCTTTGTTCCATGGTTGTACAGTTATGACAGATGTACATGTATATATATGTAGAACCAGTATCTTATGTAACAGGTTGATGATAGGAACATTAACCTACGGTGATGTAAGAACCATGTGATATGTTATGTGTTGCATGTGGCAGACTTTGTGGACTCATATGTAATAATTTTCTAGTTGATGGTGTCTAATATAATCAGTTTTAATTTCCTATTTATTTTTAGTAATCTGCTTGCTTAAGTGTTATTTCTACATTTGGTTTAGAGTAATCTTGTTTGTGGCACATCAGGGAGTCATAGTTGGTTTGGTATCAGAGTTTTAGGTTCGTGGAGTTTACATGAACCTAGGAATGAGGTTTGTGTCTGTTCTAATGTCCTCCAGCCTTTCTTATAGTGATTGTTGTTTATGCAGAAGAAGAAGAAGAAGAAGAAGAAGAAGAGTAGAAATGATGGTTGGAGAACACAAAGAACATGCTATAGAGAGCAGTGTTGCTGCACCCGGTGGTGGTGGGAGGGCTCAGGCAAGAGAAGATCAGGTGCCTAATGGGCCCCATTTTGACCCTACTGCGATAGAGAAGCCTTCCTTCTAGTCTCTATTTGGGAAGTTTATATATATGATAAGACACATGGTGGATAGGATGCCTGCCCCTCAACCTAGGGTAGTAGTCCCTAGTGTGACACTTATCATTCATCACATGTCCATCACCAAGACCACATACCTTGGGGTAGCAGCCCCTCATCTAATTATAAGAGGAATATCTTTTCACATAAGACAGTAGACCATCATCAGGTCATACGACCAGTTATTCCTTTCCTTGTGTTATCATAACATATGTGCCTTACAAGGCTATCAATATCACAAAATATTATGTATTATCACTTCCTTAGAATATTCCAGAGGATGTCACCACCATTTGGTATTACCCTTTATTAGATCCTAAGACCCACTACATCACACATGGTGATTCATTATCATCTCATCATGCCTTATTAAACATATAAGTATTACTCATTTTACATTATTTGTACTAACTTGCCATAACTACCTATAGTCATTACATTCAGAAAGAAGGTATATTAAAATACCTATAAACAACTTTATTTAAGATAAATAAGAAATCATGAGATTTCTAATCAGAATTAGGACTCATACTATTTATACTTCATTTGGGTATCATACCTTTAGTTCATCAGTGAACAATGTTACCTTTACTAGGCAACAAGTATCATTAGGTTATTAGACCCATATGTATCATGTTATTGTGCAATTATTCCATATGGCTCACAAGGCCTTACATAATTTGTTTCATGTTACTACATTATAGCTCATCTCTAGCTATACTCATCCTATTCATGATTAGGGTTTCATGACAACATAATGTCACATGGAGAACCATTTAACTTCCATCCTTCCCTTAATTAGGGTTTGGATTTCCTCTTATTATCGATTAGGGTTTCCAAGTTCATGATTATTAATCATATCTTAATTCTCATCATAAGAGTTATAATATTGCCATAAGTATTCAAGCATACTTAATACTTTCATTAACCATCATCAATTGATTATTAACATGAAGTATTACTTTTCCCATATGAGATGTACAGTTTCCCTCTTATCTTTATTAGAGTATTGATCTCCACATACTTATCACATTATTTGAGCTCAGTTTAGGTTTATCATTTCCATACTTGATGAATTGCATCCATCTCATTACTTCATAAAGTATCAATTTATTATATCCAACTGTACAAATACACTTTAGGTGTATACGTTCATGTCCATAAAGGAGAGTCAGCCTAGGTTTATCGGCCTAGATGTATTGGCCTACAAATATGATTGTGTCGGCCTAAGCATCTTCACTTGTATCCTCCAAGACACATTAAACCTTGTATTGATTTAGACACATATTATTGTTTCGGCCTAGGTACATCAAAGTGTCGATTGTAAAGTACTTGAGAAGGTATATCGGTTATGGTGCATCATAGGGTATCAGTCACCCTATCACCTTGTGTATATCATTTACATCACTTCAATGTGTATCGGACACTCAACCAACTAGGGTATCGACCACCATACTCAACT
The DNA here is from genome assembly GCA_963693085.1 of Alisma plantago-aquatica. NCBI lineage: Eukaryota > Viridiplantae > Streptophyta > Magnoliopsida > Alismatales > Alismataceae > Alisma > Alisma plantago-aquatica. The sequence continues at coordinate 861,740,201 of OY856409.1, forward strand.
AAGGTATCGGTTTATCATCACTTTGTGACGGGCTTAAAACTTCAATAAGAGTGTATCAGCCAAGGCACCACAAAGGATATTGGTCTAGAGGTACAAGAGAAGGTGTAACGGTTATACAATCTATTAAGGTATCGGCCAAACTATCCATTATGGTATCGGCCTACCCATCAACTAGGGTATTGGCCTACCCATCCAACTAGGGTATCAACCTATGTACCCCTTTGTATATCAGCCACATAGATCTCTATATGATATTGGCCATTAGGGTTTGGTTGTATCAGTTGAGCCTCAAGGTAAGATGTTCCTCACCTCTAAACAAGGTGTGTTGGATTACACATGTGTCGGATTAGGGTTACCCATGCCGACTTCCACACTCAACTAGAAGAATGGAGACTCAACACTCTACCTCCCAAGGTATCACTAGATCATAACAAGCCATATCATAAGAAGCATATTGGTTTATACAAGAGCATATCGGTTTGCACCTCATATTAATTTAGTCATCTTCTACCTCAAGATGATGATACTAACAAGGAAAAAAAGAGAAGAGTAATGTATGGCAGCAACTTAACAAAGTTCCATCCTCAAAACTGAACACAAGGCTACCAAGAGGAGCTACTAAACATCAAGAAATAACAAGCTAAAGATAACTAGTAAGATAACAAATAGAAGGGTGATAATAACAAATTACAATTAGAGTTATATAACTCGCCTCAAGATCACCACCAAAGTTCTAAGATTCTAAGATCCACATTCACAAGGTTGAAGATGACTTATAAAAGTCTAAGACTTTGCCCACAAAACCTCTACATGGAAAGAAGACACCATAGTAAAGAACTTGGTGAAGAAGGAAAGAAAGAAAACATGGCCCGAGAAGCATAATATTTCCATGGTAGGAGATGACCATGGCTTTACCTTGGACAAGTAGCTCGGCCTTTCTCTTCCTCCTTGAGCTCCTTGGATCGTCCTCCAAGCAAGAGAAGGTAAATGGATCAAAAGGTTCACTAGAAGGTGAAAAGAGAGGTATATATAGTTGGGGCTCATTGATCCAACCCTATTCTAGGGCTGTATCTTGTATCATTTTGTACATTTATCACAGTCAAATGTAATATAATTACATGTTATTCCCCCTAATATGAATATCAACGCAATTTGTGCTTATGGATGTTCTTTGCACTATTTTCAGGTATTTGGACCACAATGGATGGATGAGTGTGATGGAGGGGCCCAAAGAAGGCCCCAAAGCTCCCCCAACCTACCCTAGTGGCCAAAGAGTCATCACCAAGCAAGGACATCTGAAATTGACAAAGTTTGAAGTTCATCATCCTGCTCAAGCCTTCACCACAGTCGTGGCCACTGCCCACGACCGTTATGTTTATTGCCAAGGAGCAGCAATTCCAACAGGAGAAATGGCCAGAATCACCATGGGCATGACCCTCGGCCACGACCATGACAAGCCAGAGTCACCACGGCCATGGCCACTGCCCACGGCCGTAATGTTTATTGCCAGAAATCAACAGGAGAATGTTCGCTAGATGCCACGCCCGTGGCCACACGCCACGCCCGTGGGCCAGCCTCTTCACCACGGCCGTGGCTCCTCGCCACGGTCGTATTGATCCACTCCATTCATTTCCAGTTTCCCTTCACCATGTTCGTACCACCTGACCACGACCATGTTATACCGTCTTCACCACGGCCGTGGCCCTTCACCACGGTCGTGGTGGCCCTCTTTCCAGTAGACTTTTCTACTGTTTTTCCTATTATACCCCCACTTAGACCTAGCTCCTATATAAGCACTAGTTGCTTCTAGGGTTCGTGAGAGAGTACCCCCTGGATGCAACCTAGATGCTCCCTTGCCTCCATCACTCCCATCCACCTACTTCCTTGCATTTAATACCATTTCCACCCACTTTCCACTCATTTCCACCATAGAAACCTAGTTTCTCTAGGTTTCTATCCATCCATTCCACCATTTCCATGCTCTTGGGCACCATTGGAGGAGGAGGATCGTGGCTGGAAGTAAGGAGGTGAAGAAGTCAAGCTTCATCAAGCATCCATGGCGTTTCCCACTCTCTTCCCCTTCTCCTTTGTTTCTGTTTTTATCATGTATAGCTAAGCCCCTTGGGTGGGCTGTTTGGGGCAAAAATGTGACTTTGATACCATGTTGGGGGAATATAATTTGTAATGAACATATTTCACTTCTATGATTATTGCCTTTGCTTGTATCTCAGTTCCCATTACTCGTGCATGTGATTGTTGTTTAATTACCTTAATTGCTTGCCTTGTGGTGCTTGAAGACATTTGCCTCTAGGGTGTTGGTATCTATGTAGCTATCATAGGATTGGCTCCTAGGTCCTTAATTATGATCCCTAGCTAGCCCCCTATCTTCCTACATAATCACCTTCTTCCTACATGCAAATGTGAGTTCTAAGTGACTAGTATAAGTGTGATTAGTGCAATTGCCTAGGATTTCCTAAAGGCTGAGGTGGCTAGTGGCATGAGGTCAAATATCCTCATCTCTACTCCCATCCTTACCCTTGGTCCTCAATTGACTAATACCACTTATCCTAGAGACCTATACTTGGTGAGTCCTATGAGAATTACACCTAGCCCTAGTTCTCCAACTAGTAGCATAGGGCACATCCTCATAGCACCCACCTTGTTGTTTGGTTTGGCAGTCTAGAATGAAATATGCTAATTGCTTATTATGGTGACATCCCCCAATTAATGTCAAGGTCACATTCCCAAATGGCCCACCTCCTTCATCTAATTGCTTAAAACCTTAATTGCTCTGTTTGCTTGTTAATGCTAGTGTAGTTCAATTGCTTAAGTTAACTTAGTTAATTGCCTAGTTTTTCTAGCTAAGTGTTAATTTAAGTCTTCGATCTTTTTTAGTGGTTAACTTAGGCTCTCAATTGCTAGTTGCTTGCTTAGTCTAGTATAGTTTGTTCTTTCTCTTATTTAGATAACTTGTTAGCTTAGATTGCTAATTTAGTCTTTTGATAACTTAGTTTCATATTGCTTTTCCTACTTGCTCACTTAGCTTAATCAACAACCAACCAACCTTTAAACCCTAAAAACCTTAATCTCCACAAAGGGAACGTATCTTACGCCTTCTAACTCTAGCGCCCCCTCTATCTCCGTGGTTCGACCCCGCATCTTACCCTTGATCTATACTACAACAATACCCTGTACGCTTGCGGGCGAATTGTTTTAGTTTTAGTGATAGACTCGATCTGGGACCATACAAATTTTGAAAGCAAAGATCCCATCACTCCTGTGCCTCCCGACCTCGTGGATTGCACTTGGCCACCCTAGTTGGCCAGTGTTGTAAGCCTCTAGCGGGAGCGTACCAAGCTTTCTGGCGCCGTTGCTGGGGATAGAGGCGCTCGACCTAGTTAGATAGTGTAGCTTAGCCCTTCCTTTTGCCCTCACCATGTCTATTATTTATTATTTGTGTTACTTTTGCATCTTGGTTTGCTAACTTGCCCTCTTCTATTTTGTTGTTCCTTGTGCATGTGACAAGCAACCCTTTGGAGTCAAGATGGTGGACCGAGATGCGCAAGCCCCTTCAATCCCTCAACTGCCCTACATGATGAAGATGTTGCAAGACATGTTGTATCTGATGCAGAATCATGTGGGAGGTCCTTCTCATCATTCTACTGACTCCATGGTGGCTCTTTGTGGAGACATGGTACTACAATCCTATGGCATTCAGAACAACCAAAGCCCCATGTCAAGCTCATGCACTTCAGAATGTAGAAATGGTCCAAACTTCTCATGGGAACCACAAGAAGACCGTGAGCCAAGAGATAGCTCCATGTTTGAAGAAGAAGTTCTTGCAAGATTGAGAAGCCTTGATGAAGTGAAGAGAGAGGTGTCCTTTCAAGGACAAACCATTGATCGACTGGAGCAAAGGCTGGATGAGATTTCCCTTTCACTTGCCCTTTGTGAGGAGGGAAGATCCTTTTCCCAAACCATAGCCAACCCAAACAATGCAAATAGTTATATGGGCTCCCCTCAAGTTATCTATGATCCACCACCTCCTCAACCTTCGTATAACTTCCAACACACCTCACAACCACTACCACAACATCAATCACAAGAACCACCCCCATACCACCCACCTCCACAACAACCATCCTACATCCTTCACAAACCTAATCCTCCACTACCACCAACACCACCACAACCATCACTTGCTCTTCTTCCTCCCCATGAGCAAGTGGATACAATTTCAATCTTGAGGTGTGACAAGGTTATAGAGGAGCTCAACAAGGGAGGGAAGCAATTAGGTGAAGATCATGATGGAGAACCCCTGCCGCAAAGTTCTTGTGATAGTGCCAAGTGCACTAAAAATTCTGCAGTCCTGATAGATTTTGAGAAGATAATATCTTGTATCCCATCTTCCTTTGATATGACACCACCAAGTTCTCCCGTTGCTGATCCAAGACATCCCAATGTGATATTTTTAGGATTGCAAGTGTCCAATAGGATGGAAACCCCTCTCGTTGATGCCTACGAAGACCCATTAATCAAAGGAAGGCAAAACTATGGCATGCAAAGTTTGAAGGTCTTAAGATTGACTATGGAAGACAACTCATTGCTTGCCATAATCAAGCAAATACCAACTTATGTAAGGTTCCATAAGGGTGTTTTCCTCTTCAAGAAGAAGATGAGAGGGAAGATGCCTAAGGAGGTCATCTTAAATGAGCTAAAAAGTTTTGTTGATGAGGATTCTTACTTTGGGACCTATGATGATGACTCCAGAGGAGAGACAGATGAAGAAAGACAATTGAGAAACTCACATAACCCTTGGGAGACAATGAAGGCATTTGAGAGGATTGCGTATGATGAGGAAGAAAACATTTTGCTTTTGGACAATGGTTGATTGATGAAAAAGAGCAATAAGCCCGGCTGAAGGCTAAAAAATTTAGCACTAGTGGAAGGCAACCCACGTGGTTTGAGATTCTCAGACCTTACTTTTTGATACTTCTGTTTTTCTTTACACAAATACACACACACATTTGTGCTTGATGTTTTTGTTTGAGTTTTTGATGAAATGGTAGATGATACGCACTAAGGAGAGAAATATCGAAGAAAAAAATGAAATGATGCTGAGTTGAGGCTGTCCAAGAGCCCAACATGGTCATGGCACAAGGCCATGGCCGTAATGTTTATTAGTCGAAAGTTACAGGAGCCAACAAGAATTTTAGAGATTTGGCCCACGACTGTGGCCATCTGCTACGACCGTGGCACACTCAGAGAAATACGATCGTGGCCTTTGGCCATGGCCGTGTTGAGGATAGACGAGGCTCCTTCAGCGAAAACACGCCCGTGGGCTGACGCCACACTCGTTCTTTGAGGGAATTACCACGACCGTGGCCACCGGCCACGACTGTGGCCGAATCGGGTTCAGCAAAAGTTTATATAAGCTCTCTGAACCACTCTTCTTCTTTTTTTCTTCTTCCCCGCGTAGAGCCACGAACGTGATGCCGTCAGCACCACCGTGGGCACTCGTCCTCCACCTCCAGTCCTCCAGATCACCCCTAGGGGCCGGACCAGTCCTCGCAGCAGCACTGACACTTCCCCTATCTACCCTAAGCTATAGTTTCATGCTGAGGATAGCATGATTCTAAAGTTTGGGGTGGGTAGGGAGGTACGCACCCCCCTTCTCTCTATCTAGTGATTTTGTTCTACATCTTGCCATTTATTTTAGTTTTCATTTTATTGCTTTTTCTGTCATATCCATGCATGTCATGTAGTTTTCATTCTCATCATTTTTGCGTAATTTTTCAAAATTTCAGCCATCCATTGCATCTCATGTAGGTTTTTGCTAATTTTTGCATGTTTTAGCTAGTATTTACTTAATTTTTACCTAGAATTGTGTTTGAATGTGATTTAGTGCAATTTGGCACCTTTTTGGCCAATTTTTCCCAGATTTGATGTTTCTTGTCCAAAAAGCGTGTTTTGACTCAATCTTTACCATATTGAATGAAATTGCTTATCTTTGACAAATACAAGATGATATGCTATGATGGAGTGCTATGTGGTATCAACAAGTGACTTCTTACATGCTCATCACCTCTCTTGGGAATGTGTTGGTTTGATTGAATTATGATCCGAGCAAGCATAAAACGTTTAATGTTTGTGGAGTTACTTGATTGATATATGGATTTCATTTGGTTCATTCATGTGATGTGATATCTATGGTGAAGTGTTGGACTAGTTTTCATGCAGGAGACCTTATGTGGAAGATTATGCCAAGTGACCCCTCTTTGACCTGACTATTCTTCCACCATCTTCGTACCCCTCCGCCTCATAAAAAGATGCCAAAGTGCACATATTAGCCGTTGCCACCTCCAAAAGTTTGGGGTGGCCACATATCTATCTCCCCACTTCATTCTATCTACCATATGCGATACCTACACCAAGGGCAAAGAAAAAAAGAAAAGAGAAGCAAAAATAAAATAAAAGGATGCTCCTGTTTAAGAGCATTCAAATAAAGAAAAGAAGAGTGTGTAATAGCACTCTGAATCTTACCGTAACCCTTTCTTCATTCTTTCATACCCATGGAGCTAGGAAACATTAAACCTAGCTCACTTTATCCCTTTCCGCAGCCATGTGGGTCATTTGGCATGACTTGAAGCATAAGGTTGAATGCATGAAGGTGAAACAACACTCCTAGTCATCGGCGATTAACATCATCATGAAACGATCTACCCGGAACCTTATGGATGAGATATTGATAACTTGTGCACCCCATGCGTTATATGAGAAGTTCATGTACTTTGTGCTCTCTTCATGGTTAGTTTGTGAAAGTAGAAGAGGAGGGAAGTGATTTGCATGTACCTAGTCACCATTGATCCCATTTAGCATTTGTCACCCATCATATTGCATTTGTCATATCTTTTGATTGTGGAAAATGGAAAAGAGATTGAGTTGGAGCATACTTGAGGACAAGTATGTTTCAAGTTTGGGGTGGTGATCCAACCCTATTCTAGGGCTGTATCTTGTGTCATTTTGTACATTTATCACATTCAAATGTAATAGAATTACATGTTATTCCCCCTAATATGAATATCAATGCAATTTGTGCTTATGGATGTTCTTTGCACTATTTTCAGGTATTTGGACCACAATGGATGGACGAGTGTGATGGAGGGGCCCAAAGAAGGCTCCAAAGCTCCCCCAACCTACCCTAGTGGCCAAAGAGTCATCACCAAGCAAGGACATCCGAAATTGACAAAGTTTGAAGTTCAACAGCCTGCTCAAGCCTTCACCACGGCCGTGGCCACTGCCCACGACCGTTATGTTTATTGCCAAGGAGCAGCAATTCCAACAGGAGAAATGGCCAGAATCACCATGGGCATGGCCCTCGGCCACGACCATGACAAGCCAGAGTCACCACAGCCGTGGCCACTGCCCACGGTCGTAATGTTTATTGCCAGAAATCAACAGGAGAATGTTCGCCAGATGCCACGCCCGTGGCCACACGCCACGCCCGTGGCCCAGCCTCTTCACCACGGCCGTGGCTCCTCGCCACGGTCGTATTGATCCACTCCATTCATTTCCAGTTTCCCTTCACCATGGCCGTACCACCTGACCACGGCCATGTTATACCGTCTTCACCACGGCCATGGCCGTTCACCACGGTCGTGGTGGCCCTCTTTCCAGCAGACTTTTCCACTGTTTTTCCTATTATACCCCCACTTAGCCCTAGCTCCTATATAAGCACTAGTTGCTTCTAGGGTTCATGAGAGAGCACCCCCTGGACGCAACCTAGCTGCTCCCTTGCCTCCATTACTCCCATCCACCTACTTCCTCACATTTAATCCCATTTCCACCATAGAAACCTAGTTTCTCTAGGTTTCTATCCATCCATTCCACCATTTCCATGCTCTTGGGCACCATTGGAGGAGGAGGATCGTGGCTGGCAGCAAGGAGGTGAATAAGTCAAGCTTCATCAAGCATCCATGGTGTTTCCCACTCTCTTCCCCTTCTCCTTTGTTTCTGTTTTGATCATGTATAACTAAGCCCCCTTGGGTGGGCTGTTTGGGGCAAAAATGTGACTTTGATACCATGTTGGGGGAATATATTTTGTAATGAACATATTTCACTTCTATGATGATTGCCTTTGCTTGTATCTCATTTCCCATTACTTGTGCATGTGATTGTTGTTTAATTACCTTAATTGCTTGCCTTGTGGTGCTTGAAGACATTTGCCTCTAGGGTGTTGGTATCTATGTAGCTATCATAGGATTGGCTCCTAGGTCCTTAATTTGGATCCCTAGATATCCCCCTATCTTCCTACATAATCACCTTCTTCCTACATGCAAATGTGAGTTCTAAGTGACTAGTATAAGTGTCATTAGTGCAATTGCCTAGGATTTCCTAAAGGCTGAGGTGGCTAGTGGCATGAGGTCAAATATCCTCATCTCTACTGCCATCCTTACCCTTGGTCCTCAATTGACTAATACCACTTATCCTAGAGACCTAGACTTGGTGAGTCCTATGAGAATTACACCTAGCCCTAGTTCTCCAACTAGTAGCATAGGGTACATCCTCATAGCACCCACCTTGTTGTTTGGTTTGGCAGTCTAGAATGAAATATGCTAATTGCTTATTATGGTGACATCCCCCAATTAATGTCAAGGTCACATTCCCAAATGGCCCACCTCCTTCATCTAATTGCTTAAAACCTTAATTGCTCTGTCTGCTTGTGAATGCCAGTGTAGTTCAATTGCTTAAGTTAACTTAGTTAATTGCCTAGTTTTGCTAGCTAAGTGTTAATTTAAGTCTTCGATCTTGTTTAGTGGTTAACTTAGGCTCTCAATTTCTAGTTGCTTGCTTAGTCTAGTATAGTTTGTTCTTGCTCTTGTTTAGATAACTTGTTAGCTTAGATTGCTAATTTAGTCTTTTGATAACTTAGTTTCATATTGCTTTTCCTACTTGCTCACTTAGCTTAATCAACAACCAACAAACCTTTGAACCCTAAAAACCTTAATCTCCGCAAAGGGAACGTAGCTTATGCCTTCTAACTCTAACGCCCCCTCTATCTCTGTGGTTCGACCCCGCATCTTGCCCTTGATCTATACTACAACAGTACCCCGTACGCTTGCAGGTGAATTGTTTTAGTTTTAGTTATAGACTCGATCTGGGACCATACAAATTTTGAAAGCAAAGATCCCATCACTCCCGTTCCTCCTGACCTCGTGGATTGCACTCGGCCACCCTAGTTGGCCGGTGTTGTAAGCCTCTAGCGGGAGCGCACCACTCATGAAAGAGAGTGCATGCCAGTTGTCATCACCATATGTACATGGGTGACACATGTTTCCATGCATGATGACTCTTTACAACATGTGTAGCTCGACATGCAAGGTTGTTGTGGATAACCCAAGGGTGAGATATCGACCATTGGATGGCTTCCTTGACAAGATACAACAACTCGACATCACTTGGTATACAAACTGATACCACATTTCCAAGGAAGTCCTAAACTGATAGGCTCCCCCATATGACCTTCACAACTCGATACAATCTCATGTAGGGTTCAAGGTACTAAACATTCCATGGTTCTATGATCACCAAGAGTGTCATCACTCAACCAAGACTCAAACAAGGCACCCCCTCCTTTCCCTCTCCTCTAGATGGTATCATGAGATAGTAGAAACACTCTAGAGGTGGTAAATTGCAAGATAACCCTTCATGTGATAATTTGCACTATAGGAACATCCTTCATGTGATAATTTGCAAGATAACCCTTCATCTTGGGGAAATTGTATTATGGCCCAAAATAAGCAAACATTACTCAAACATCATTCAAATATGACCAAACTTGAGACTTGAATTCCTAATAAGTCTTTAATTACTTTTCAAAATATTAAGACAAGGTTCTAATCATTTTACTTAGGAAAAACATACAAGGTTATCCCAAACCTAGGTCAGGGGTATTATAGTTGACCTATATAACCTAATCCATCAATAGGAATAGAAATGATAAAATTGTGAGAATCATCAGCTTGTAGACACCCGAAAACCGCTTTTGTCTAATGATCATCTCAAACTTAAATTCTACGTCCTCAATAATTCTATTAAAAAGTGAACTCGTCAAAGTACGTTGGGCTCTAGGGGGATGGTGTCCTTATTAGAAAAACTACTACGGTTGAGAGTTGGGATAGTGACATGAAGACAATTTACAGAACTATTAAAATCAGATTCCATACCACAAATCTCACTGACTCACAAAATAGATCGTGAAGCACCCATGATTGGACCCTAGAGGTCGTAAAAGCATATGAGGAACCTTCTATAGCCGATTAAATCCCCAGTCGATATCAATGGGAGGGGAAGTGATTCTCCAGTTAGATTCCCCCAAAAAGGACCTCCACAAACTATTATGTCTTCAATTGACCTTTGCAAACCCTTGGCGAACAATGTTCCAGCCTCCTCCATGTATGTAGGTTGACATATGTGTAAGTCGAACATCAACTAGGAAATACTCATACAAGAATTAAGAAAAAGGAGCTTATTTTGTGGAATATCCAATTGTGGAAGAAGATTCATTACCTTAATAGCCTTTTTAACCCTCCTCACAGATATTCCCTCAATAAAGCCTCTGTCTCTACTCACTACTAAGTAACTTCACTACCGACAAAGGTCTCCTGATGTCAATGGGGAACAATCTCATGTGAAGCTTCCTACCATCACATATAGGAAAAAAATTTAGTTTCACAAATATTCAAAACAATACCCAAACTTGGACCACTCTTCTGAAAGATATCAAGCACTTTGGTTACCTCCTCTATGTCTCCAATAACAGTCACATCATCAAGATACCAGGCATGGAGGAGAAGGTTACAGTTTTATCTAATATCATGAATAAGCTTACAATTGTCTCTAATCACATGTATAAGATACCAAGAGGATTTAATGTATTAAGATAACATTTTCATTTTAGCAAAAACTTATCTTAAAATATTTGAATGGTATCACAATAACTAAAATAACATGGAAACTAACACATGCTAAGAGTATTAAATCACAGTGCAGGAGGAAATAATGCATCTTTCTATAAAATGAGTGAAAAAGCACACTTTGGGTGGAAATAACATGCCTTAATATTTGGTCTTATATAATTATCCTTACAATAAATAATAGTAGTCTATTCCATGTACAATAGGGAAGATAAGTATGAATTTAGAGAATTTCACTTCAATTCAAGTAGAGAGGATGAGAGCACCTATATACTTTTAAATTTAGGTCATAAGACCATGAATAATAAATCAAAAAAATTTAGTAACCAATCAAGTAGGTACCTATAAAATATAAGGATTTTTAAAAGATGACAAGAATTTAGAAAATAATAAACATATTTAGAGATGATGTTTAACAAGGGAGTTTAGTGTTTTGGTTATAAATATTCCTATAAGAAATGAAGTCGATGCACATACATTGTGTTCATTCTACCATGTCTGCATTCCAACCCTAGAGTCTAAGATCAGGGTTTTAGAATGCTTAATAACATTGTATAAAAATTAGGATTTTAATTCCAACAAAAATAAAAAAAATTAAAATGACATTTTTCATTATTGAATTAGGGTTCAACACTTATATCCTCATGCAAATAAAATATTAAGACATCCAATATATTTTTTTACTATAATTTATAATATACAAATATTTAGTTATGAATTATTTGAGCTAATGAATTCATTTGTAAGTTATAAATAAAATGGGGTACAAAAGATAAAATTGCCTTGCATTGGGTTTTAGAGATCAAGGGTTGAACAGGGAATTCCAACAAAAATATGTGGTAAAAACATGCATAACTAATAGCCATACCAAAAAAAGAACAAAAATGCCCCTAGTTTGTGACAAAAACAAAATATGTGAAAAAGGCATATCGGTGATACTATCGCAAAATCTATTCATGCATCATCCAATGAGAAGTAGATAAGAGGGCTCCAGACCATGAACCAACTTATTGATCTTGGTCATTACTTCTGGTGGCCAACCTCAAAATTGGCTTCTTGAGGTAGAAACGGTCTCAACGAACTAGTGTAGGACCTCTTGAGCAGACATAAACTCCATGGAGGTCTCCTATCACAACCATCAACATGAGGAATCTCGTGTAACATCCTCAGATTCCACCTTCCCTAGTCTTCGAGGGGTCGAGAGGACAAACTCTAAAAATGTCAACTAGACCACATATCAATGTGTAACGTGGCTCACAAAAGCACATATGAACAAACAACCATAAGAATACACCATAAATATCTCAAACTTTGACATGTATATTATTAAAACATGTATATTTTTATTTTACAATTATACATGGAAAAGAAAATTATACAAGTCTAAACATGTATACTAACCAGTATCTTTATAGAATATGTATGTCATGTACTCTTAATCAATAAAAGTCATTTCTCTCCTATCTTCTTGCTTATTTTCTAGTCCTGAAAGTTGACATATGCAAGCGTAATCCACCATTAGGAATATCAAGGATAAAGTCTTGAGCATAATTAGCTTGTAAACACCCAAAAACTACTTTTTGTCTAACGATCATCTCAAGATTAACTTCCATATCCTAAATAATTCTGCTTAAAAGGGCACTTGTCAAAGAAGGTTGGGCTCTAGGGATTGGTGTCCTTGTTAGCAAAACTACTAAGGTAAAAAGTTGGGATAGTGACACAAAGACAATTTAAAGCACTATCAAAATCAGAGTCAATGACGCAAATCTCCCTTCCATGCAAAATATGATCTTGAAGCACCTAAGATTGGAATTTGAAGGCTAGAGAAGCATATGAGGAAGCTTCTATTACCAAGTAAAGCCCCAAGCCACTAAGATTAATGGTAAGGGAAGTGAACCTCCATTCAAAGTCCCCAAAAAAAGAACCTCCACAAAATACAATGTCTTCAACTGACCTTTGCAAACCCTTGTTGAAGAATGTTGCAATCTCCTCCATGTAAGCAGGTTAACATGTGCTTAAGACGAAAACAAGCTTGGAAATACCTATATAAGAACATATAGAAAGGGTTTCACATTGTGTATCACTCAATTATGAAAGCAGATTTATCATCTCAACAACATTTGTAGGCTACCTCATGGCTAAAGCTTTAATAAAACTTTGTCCCTGCTCACTGATCCTCCAAGTGGCTTCCTCCCAAAAAAGGTCTACATATGTCCACATGGAACAACCTCTTTTGAATCTTCCCACCATCACATGTATGACAAAAAGTTTCAGTTTTATAAATATTCAAAATGAGACCCAAACCTGGACTAGTCTGTTGAATAATATCAAGCACTTTGGCCACCTCCTACGTGTATCTATAAATAGTCTCATTATCAAGATACCAAGTGTGGTGCACCGCCATGCTAAATGAGATTACAAAAAACATAAAACATGATCAACTACAACCTAATCACATAACTTGAAAAGAAGAATAATTAAAATCGATTTCAACATCATAAACTAGTTCTGAAACATTTACACAAAGGTCCATTTTTTCCATCAACTCATATACAATAATAGTTATTTACATATGTATCCAGTGGCCTCATCCATAATATGTATCCAAAAGTGATATTCCACACGTACATGCCATATACACAAACACTAGCACACTGCCAAAAACTCATGTTGATACATGTATATCATTTACAAAACACATCCCATACCCGACCCAAAGAGTACATGGATGACAATAGGACTCTACTACTAACAAAAACATTTATCTGACCTTCTATGTCTACTATTCACCAGGTTTATCCTCTTCTACAACACAATCTAGGCCACATTGTTGGCGACCACCTAAAAAGATGTTGTGACCCATGAGGTGAGACCCATGTTCCATCAAGAGATATAACTCTCTACACCACTTATTGATTACAATAGATTATTTAATAGTAAACAAACTAAGAATTTGAGTATTTAATAAGAAATTGAGTAGATTTAATAGTTCTAGAACACTGAGTAAGTTAAGAAGACATGCTTTGATTATCAAAGTATACAATGGAAATAGATAAATCTTTTCTTTTATCAAATGATTACTCAAATTTCATAAGATTGAATCATATAACAATTGTGTAGTAGTAGTAAGATGACAAAAAAACAATTGTGTAGTATAAAAGGCATGGCAAGAGATAGCATTCAATGTGAAACATATTTAACCATAGCAGATATACTTTACGGCTTGTATTACATCTTTTATTATTATTCCCTGGGGAGTTTGAGTTGTACCACTCAAAGTCCAACTGACCACCATTTGGTCAAAATTAGTTCCATATAAGATCTAGGAAGAGACAGACTCCAAGATCTTCTCCACACTCAGTCAATACGAGTCTGCACCGTAGTGACTTATCAGTCTAACTACAAAATAGTAACATATAGTCATGTAAACAACTAGCCCACCTTGGTACATGTCTTGGTGTGAGAAACTAGAGTATTCAAACCCAATCACTAAGGCACAACTGCAGTTGTCCTCCAATCACATCACATATATAATCACCAAGACATGACCACAACCATTCTAAAAAAAGAGGGCTAGCTATGACTGTGGTCATCCCCCTATATACTTGAGGTCAGGGTAACAAGAACCTGACAGACTCGACAATATGTACTTCGAGTTTCCCCTAGGAATATTTGTTTCACCATCTGGTAACTTCTCACACTGAAGATGGTTTTATGGCACATCATACTACATGATTTGGGTTTCACTTGATTAGTTATGGCAGTTGAGTGAATTAAGGTTGCATCATACAAGTGGACATACAAAACCTAATTCATTTCTAGAAAGCATATAAGTATGACAACTTCAGAAGATATAAAATGTTTGAGACATAATTATTAATCACAATCACCATGTAGTACTATTCATTTCCAAACATGAGACCATACTTGTCATCATCTCACCCCAACACACAATTTCTTATCACATTATTCTAGGGTTTCAACCCTTGTCACATCATCAAGAGGGTTACACCTCATTCAGGTCTCAACCATGCCTAAAGGTCATTAAGAACATCACATCATTCCCTGTAAGATTACTATTATATTTCTATGCATTAGAACAAGGCTCAACATATCATCAACACACATGTGACATATAAGTGTTAACATAGAAAGGAACTATAATGTTTAAATGGCACCAATTTAGGATTTCAAGAACAATAAGAGGGTATTTCATTGTCACATCAATCATTCAAGAGAGTTTATTACTATCATTCACCATCACTTAATCACATTAGGGTTAGGTGTACAAGCTATGTTTCATTGGGGTTACACATCAACTTACTATGGTGATTATCAATTATATTTATACGAGTGCAAAGGTAAGACTACAAGTTTGAGGGAATTGAACCATTAAATTATCATCATTAGAGCCACACCTTTACACTATAGGATTCACCCAAAACCATTGGATGTTGAAGCATCAAATCCTACTCATTGAATCAGGTTCATCGTTCAAAACCATCGGTTGATGTAAAGGTCGAACCCTTAAATCATTTTACCAAGGAGTATTAAGGATTAAAAGAATCAACACATGAAACATAGTCTCACCATCGATTGTGGTACCCAATACCACCATCAATTGTGACATTTTGTGTCACCATCGGTTGATGTAGTCTAAACTACCATTGGTTGACACCATCGGGTGTTAGGCTACTACCACCATCAGTTGATTCCATATTTAGGGCACTAAACCATCAATTCTTAAGCTTCCAAATGAGTTTAAAACTGACTTAAGGTATGACCATCAGTTGACACCATCTGTTTCAGCATCGATTGTGGTACCCTGGACCACCATCGATTGTGGCATTTTGTGTCACCATCGGTTGATGTAGTCTAAACTACCATTGGCTGACACCATCAGGTGTTGGGATACTACCACCATCAGTTGATTCCATATTTAGGGCACTAAATAATCAATTCTTCAGCTTCCCAATGAGTTTAAAACTGACTTAAGGTATGACCATCAGTTGACACCATCTGTTGTCATAAAGGAAACTCCATCGACCCTAGTATAAGGCCATCCATAATTTGTGGCAAAAAGAAGAGAAAAATTTATAAACATAAGCCATCAATTTAGAGGTACTAAGCACCATTGGTTGACATGTAAGAAAGAACCAAGTATTCCTCTACCTCAGGAAGACCGTGCATGTCGTGCTAGGTCCATCTAGAGTTAGAAACAAATCATGGAACAAAAATAGAAACCCTAGGTAAAGATATCTTCTACATGCTTAGATCTTAATTTTAGAGAAAGAACTTGAGAAAGAAAGCTTGTAGTAAGAAATTAGCATGAAGAGGATTATAAAACTCTCCTATAGTATGAAGACCAAGCTCCCAAAAATAAGAAAACTCTAACAAAGAAGGTACGAAACCATAGTTTAAGCTCTAAACTCAGCCAAGTAAGCTCTTTCTCTGTAAGGGAAGGAAACCCTAGGCATAAGGAGCAAGAAAGATAGGCTCTTTAATCTTTAGAGCAAGCCTTACCATAGAAAACCATGGTTCTATCTAGGAATAAGGTAGGAGAAATAAGAACAGAAAGAGAAACAGAGGAGAGAAGGAGAAACTTATGAATTAAGGACAAGATCACCCAAAGGAAGCTTTGCAAACCCTAGATGAGGGAAGATCTGAACCCTAGATGCTCCAAAAAGAAGGTCAACTATCTTCTTCCACCTGGGCCACCTCCACTACCACAAAGTAGGGGTAAGATGAAACTCTAACAGTAGAAAGAGATAAGGGTCCAAAGGTTTCATTTGTTAGCTAAAGGAGAGGTATATAAAGCTTATGGAAAAGGGGGAAGAAAATATTGAAGTGTCCTAGTAGCTTTGCCTAGAGCTGGAAAATCTTGACCCAATAGACCCAATATAGTATTTTGCCTGACCTGAAATGACCCAGAATTTTTTTTCATTAGTTCCATCATAATATTTAATTTGATGACTTCTGAACATTGAACCTGCAATTGACCCAAAAATGACCAAGTTGCCACCCCTAGATTTCCCATGTGTCCATGGCCTATAGATGTTACCGCCATGCATGTAGAAAATCCATTGGTTTTGGGAGTCTATTAGACCACCGGATGATAACCTCCCATGGTGGCCATCGGTTTTCAACACATGGTGACCATCAATTCTTGTAACCCTAGGTTACTAAGTGGTGAACCATCATCTGATCACCTCCTTTAAGTGAAACACTAGTGTAAGGGACCCCAAGAGATAAAACCATCGACCCACTACCTATAGAGATGATCATCGGTTGTCACCACCTGCTCGTGACCATCGGTTATCAACCAAAAGGGGGGCATCGATAAACCCAAAATCATCCTTGAAGAGTAACATCACCAACCAAGGTACAAGTAGGCGTACCATGGACCAAAAAGCTCAAGAATGATAAGAAAACATCTAAAGAACATAAAGTATGTGAAAAATTGCAAGTCAAACCTCATATTATGGTAATTTGTAGAAAATTCAAAAATGTGTACAAAATTACACAACTTGCACACACAATGTCCAAATTGGACCGAACTTGAAACTTAAGCTTGTCACATGATATCAAAACAGATCACAAGGTCAAATTATGGTTTAAAGCACTTAATTATGATAATTAAGAATGGTCAAAACTATAATCATGTTTAGGGATTTTATAGTTGTAAACTCCTAACCAAGATTTTGCCCTTGAAATCCTATGCAAAGATAGATGGGTACTTTCTACGCATATCATCCTCTAATTCCCACTTGGATTTCTCTATGCCACGATGATGCCAAAAACCTTCACTAACACTATATATTCGTTCTTCAAGTTTTTCACTCTTCAATCCAAGATCAACACATGACCCTCAACATAGGAAACATCCTCATCTAACTCAACCTGCATTGGCTTGATTGTCTGCTCTATATCTGGATGACATTTCCTTAGCATGGAGATATGAAAGACATTGAGCAACTTGTGCAACTCTGGTGGTATCTCTAACTTACATGCCACCTTTCCAACACATTCAAGATAGGGTATGGTCCCATAAACCCAGGAGCCAACTTATCCTTCTTTCCAAACCTCATCACAACCTTCCAAGGACAAACATTGAGATATACTTTGTCTCCCTTTTGGAACTCTAAAAGTCTACAATAGTTATCCGCATAAGACATCTATCTGTCCTAGGATGCTTTTAACTATTGTTGTATCACCTCTATAGTATGTTATACAAGCTCAAGGCTCAAAAGTTGATACTCACTTGTCTCATACTAGCAAAGTAGCGACCGACAATGTATCCCATACAAAGCCTAATAAGATGCCATGTCAATGCTCCTCTGATGGTTGTTGTAGTATGAAAACTCTATCAGACTCAGATGTACATTCCAAATTCTAATAAATTGCAACACGCATGCTCTCAAAAGATCATCTAAATTCTGAATAGTCCTTTTTCACTAGTCATCTATTTGCCAGTGGAAAGTTGTGCTAAACCTTAGTTGTATTCCCAATGTCGAATGCAGAAGTTCCCAAAAATGACTTGTAACACGTGGACCTCTATCATAAACTATGGTCATTTGAATACCAAAATTTATAATATCTCATGAACATATATATATATATATATGTGTGTGTGTGTGTGTGTGTGTGTGTGTGCTAGCTTCTCAGTTGTATACGTCGTCTTAACTGGCAAGAAGTGAGCTGACTTGGTCAATCTACCCACTATCACCCATATGGAATCATGGCCTTTGGTTGTTCTAGGAAGACCAACAACAAAGTCCATAGTAATATGATCCCACTTCCATTAAGGTATAAACAAAGGTTGTAGTATCCCTACAGGCTTCTAGTGTTCAACTTTGACTTTCTGACAAATTGGGCATCGGGCAACTAACTCTGCCAGATTATGCTTTAATCCTGGCCACCAATACAAGCCCTTCAAATTATGGTACATATTTGTACTACCAAGATGCATCACATATATAGAGGAGTGAGCCTCCTCAAGTACCATGTTTCTCAACCCCTCAACATCAGGAACCACTATCCTACTATGAAAACAAAGTACTGTACCATCATCTGCCTCATGGAAGCCATCATGCTTCTCACTACCAAGTTCTGATTGGATATTCTGTATCGTTATATCATTCTGTTGTGCATCATGGATCTACTATATCAAGGTAGATCTGACCTATAACTGTGCAAAAACCCTTCTAATAAAGAAACCTCCATATGTACATTCATTTGATGAAGAGACATCAACATGTCTTGCTTATGGCATACCAAAGAGTATAATTTTGCATTGTCTGCAAATGACGACAAAGATGAATTTCTGCTTAGCACATCAGACACTACATTTTCCTTGACTGGATGGTAGTCTATTGTGCAATCATAGTCTTCAATCAGACCCATTCATCTCCTTTTCCTCATATTCAACTCCTTTGAGAAGATATATTGTAGATTCTTGTGGTCGGTGAAGATTTGACACTTTTCTCCATAAAGACAGTGCTTCCAAATCTTCAAGGCGTGAACTATTGTTGTAAGCTCCCAATCGTGTGTTTGGTAGTTCTCCTCGTGTTTCTCAAGTTGTCACAAAGAAAAAGAAAACACATTTTATCCTACATCAGCACACATCCCAACTTGTTCTTTGAAACATCACAAAAGATAATTGAGCCTTTCCTTTGCTCTGACAACACTAACACAAGTGCACCTGTCAACTTCTCTTTCAACTAATAGAAAGAACACTGACACTTTTTGTCTCAAATAAAAGGAACATCCTTCCTAGTTAACCTAGTCAGGGGTAACACTACAAAACTAAAGTCATTTATGAATCTTCTATAGTAGCCTACCAAATCTAAGAAGCCATAAAACTCACATTTGTTGAACTTAGCATATAGCCTGTGTTGCCTCAACAACATCAAAGTCTGGTGAAGGTGTTTCTTGTGTTGCTGACTATCCTTGGAGTATATTAGGATATCATCTATGAACATGACCACAAACTCATCAAGATATGGCCTATACACCCTATTCATCAAATCCATGAATGTTGTTGGTGCATTGGTTAGCTGGAACGACATAACCACAAACTCATAGTGACCATACTGGTCCTAAAATCTAACTTGGGTATGCCATCTTCCATGATCCTCAACTGGTGCTAACCTAATCTGAGGTCTATCTTTGAAAACATAGTGGAACCTCTCAACTAATAAAAAACGTCAACTACCCTTAAAAATAGGTACTTATTCTTTGTCGTCACTTTGTTCGACTGTCATTAATTTATACATAACCTCATTGAATTGTCCTTCTTTTTCATAAACAACGCGGGAGAACCCAAAGGGGAAGTGCTCGGCCTAATAAAGTCCTTCTCTAAAAGTTCCTTCACTATTTATTAAACTCCTACATCTCTACTGGTACCATCCTATAGGGTGTTATGGGTTGCATTCTAGGAACCATATTTATCTCAAGATCAATCTCTCTAAGAGGGGGAACACCAAGAAACTATTCGGAAACACATCCTCAATTTCTCGCACCATCGGTACCGCCTCAATATTAGGACTCTACCTCTTTGTATCCACAACATGAGCTAAGAAAGCCTCTCACCTTTGTCTCATCTACCTCTCTACTATCATAGTTGACACAAAACACATAAGAAGAATCTTCCTATTGCATTAAAAGATCCATAAGACATCTCCATCATGGAATGTTCCTATCTTGCAACTGCACTCCAACATTACCTTGTATTTTTCCAAGGTAATAATCCATAGGATCATATTGAATCCATTCATGTCAATTGTCATTATGTCCACTTGAATGTTGCATCCCAAAAAAGAAAGAGCACAGTAAGGACACACTTCCCGCAACTTGGAAGATCTAACTAAAGGGGTTTCTAATTGAAGACTATCAGTTCTATGACTAACAGGAAGATAACAATTATCTATCACCTCTCTGGAGATAAAAGAGTGTGTCGCACCCTAGTAAACTAATACAAATACAAAAGAATAAGTAGAAAAATAAAAATGAAATAACTCCATCTAAACTATCACAACCCATGGATTGATCACTACTTCCGTCTGGATCATGGTGTAGAACCTAGTCATCACCTATTGACATCCACATCCTCTGCTTGCTTGTCTAGAGAATCCTGTCTATGATGCCTGACCGCGTCCTCTGCTACCACCACTACTAAACTATTGTTGTTGTGAACCTCGCTGACTTTTCCTTGGATGCAGAGTCACCTCCTCATTATTTACAGGGAAAAACCACTTCATACACCCAATCTATCCACATTTATGATAGGTCTTACTCCTATACCATGGCCTAGGAAAACCTATCACTAAAAATTGATGATGAGTTGTGAGCTCCTGCCAGAAGAAAGTTGTGGCCTTTGCCCCTACTCGGAGACCACTGTGATGGTGTATATGACCTATGATCAATAAAAGTTGACCTCTATTGCAACTGTGGTGGAGAAAACCTTGGCTTCTTAAAGCCTCCAAAAGTCTACCCTTGGAACTAAATTGGCTTCTTCTTAGTGTTAACTTCATTCTTCTCTATAGTAGACCTCTCAATATGCCTTAATGACTCCACAAAGGTGGAAAACCCTCTCTTTGTTCTCCTACGCAGGCGTTGTTGTAGTCAACTATGTGCTCAGTCCCTTCTCGAACCCATGAATTCTTTCCTTATATGTTGATGCCATGTGAGGGAAGAACCTAAGGAGCTCCATAAACTTTGACAAATACTCATTGACAGTCATTGATCCTTGAAGAATATTCTCACACTGTGTGATCTTCTCATCTAGATAGGTCTTCATAAAATATCAGTTAACAAACTCTCACCAAAATTCTTCCCATCCAATCATGACTCCTTGCCTATTTTCCTCTTTTATGGTCCACCAGTCGTAACCACTACCCTTCAAATGGTACATAATGTGCTTTACATTGTCCTCTTAAGGTATGTTCAAAATCTGTAATGCCTTTTCGAGTTTAGTCAGCCATATGTCAATGTCTGCTGGGTCTGACATACATCATATTCGGTCGCCCTGCCATGTCTGAGTCATTCAAATGTCTTCCAAACACCTTGGGATTCCACACTAGAGATGGTTGTCCTAGCTTGAGGTGTCGGATATCTGTCTACTATATGTTTAATCATAGCCATCATATGTCTAAACATAGACTAAAACTCAGGATTAGCCATAGTTGTCAGGTCAAACAGAGGCATTGTGGGCTACTCTGGACCTGTCTCTGGCACTGTTTCGTTGCATGTCTGCCTCCTAGCACCACCTCCTGATGCAACATAGCTTCTCTCAACATGGTCTTCATGCTCTCTAGACATATATGCATAAGCGTAAGTTATGATCATATATGATGGATAACATAAGAACAGACTTAGTGAACCTAGAGATATAATACCAACTTAACTATGGTGCACCACCAAACTAAACGAGATTACTCAAAACATAAAACACAATCAACTACTAACTAATCACATAACCAGAAAAGTGGAATAATTGAAACCAATTTTAAAATCATAAACCAGTTCTGAAACATTTACACAAAGTTCCATATTTTCCATAAAATCATATACCATAACAAGTATTTACATCTATATCTAGTGGCCTCAACCATATCCTATATACAGAAGAGATATTCCACATGTACATGCCATATATAATAACACTAGCACACTGCCAAAACCTCGTGTTAATACATGTATATCATCTACAAAGCACATCCCATACCCGAACCTAAGAGTACAAGTATGACACTAGGACTCTACTACTAACAACAACATCTATGCAACCTTCTTTGTCTACTGATCACCAAGATGACCCTCTTCTATAGCACTATTTTGACCACATTGTCGGTGACCACCTAAAAAGATGTGGCGACCCATGAGGTGAGACCCATGACCCAATGAGAGATATAACTCTCCACACTGGTTATTCATTACAATGGATTATTTAATAGTAAACAAAATAAGCAATTTTAGTATTTAATAAGCAATTGAGTAGATCGAACAGTTTTAGCATACTAAGTAAGTTAAGCAGATAGGCTTGACAACAAGTGTTATTATCGAAGTATACAATGGAAATAGATAAATCTTTTCTTTTATTAGATGATTACTCATATTTTGTAAGATTATGTCATATAATAATTATGTAGTATAAAAGACATGGCAATGGCTAACACTCAATGTGAAACATATTTAACCCTAGAAATATACTACACGACTTGTATTACATCTTATATTATTTTTCCCTAGGGAGTTTGAGTCGTACCACTCAAAGTCCAACTGACCACCGCTTTGTCACAATCAATTCCATATAAGGTATAGGAAGATTCAAACTCCAAGATGTTCTCCACACTCGGTCAGTACAAGTCTAATTGTAGTGACTTATCAGTCTAACTGCAAAACAACAACATGTAATCTTGTAAACAACTATCCCACCTTGGTACAGGTCATGGTGCTAAAAACCATGGTGTTCAAACCCAATCATTAAGGGACAAGCGTAGTTGTCCTACAATCACATCACATATATAATCACCGAGACACGACAGAAACCATTCTCAGAAAGAGGGCTAGGTATGACTGGAGCCATCCCCCCTATACACTTGGGGTCATGGTGACAAGCACCCCGCATACTCAACAATATGTGCTCCAAGTTTCCCTTAGGAATACTCATTTCACCATCCAACAAGTTCTGACACTGGAGATGGTTCTATGGCACATGGAAGTACATGATTGGGGTTTCGGTTGATTAGTTACGCTAATCGAGTGAATTAAGGCTGCATCATACAAGTGGACATACAAACCCTAATTCATTTCTAGAAAGCATATAAGTATGATAACTTTAGAAGATATGAAACGTTTGAGACATAGTTATTAATCACAATCACCACATGGTATTATTCATTGCCATACATGAGACTGTACTTGTCATCATCTCGCCCCAACACACAATATGTTATCACATTGTTCAGGATTTCAACCCTTATCACGTCATGAAGAGGTTTACACCTCATTAAAGGATCAACCATGCCCAAAGGTCATTAAGACCACCATCTCATTCCCTATAAGATTACCATTATCTTTCTATGCTTTATAACAAGGCTCAACAAATCATCAACACAAATCTGACATATCAGTTTTAACACAGTTAGGAACTATGATGTTTAAATAGACCAGTTTAGGGATTCAACAATAATAAGAGGGTATTTCATTATCTCATTAATCATTCAAGAAAGTTGATTATAATCAATCACATCACTTAATTACATTAGGGTTAGGTGTACGAGCTATGTTTTATAAGGGTTACACATCAACTTACTATGGTGATTATCAATTCTATTTATATGAGCGCAAAGCTAAGACCACAAGTTTAAGGGCATTGAATCATCAAATTCTCATCATTAGTACCACAAGTTTACACTATAGGCTTCACCCAAAACCATTGAATTTTGAAGCATTAAATCCTACTCAATGGAACAAGTTCTTCATTCAAAACCATTGGTTTATAGGTCTAACCCTGTAATCATTTAACCAAGGAAAATATTGGATTAAGGCTTAAAAAAATCAACACATAAGACATGGTCTCACCATCAGTTGTGGTACCCTATACCACCATCGGTTGCGACACTTTGTGTCACCATCGGTTGATGTAGTCTGAACTACCATCAATTGGCACCATTGGGTGTTGGGTTACTGCCACCATCGGTTGATGTCATATTTAGGGCACTAAACCATCAATTTTTAAGATTCCAAAGGAGTCCAAAACTGACATAAGGTGTGACCATCGGTTGACAAAATTAGTTGTCACCATCAGTTGTCATAAAGTCAACTCCATCAGCCCTAGTATAAGGACATCCCTTGTTTGTGGCAAAAAGAAGAAAGCAACTTATAAGCCAAATTATAAGCCATTAGTTTAGAGGTACTAAGAAACATAGATTGACATGTAAGCAAGAACCAAGTCTTCCTCTACCTCAGGAAGGTCATGAACATGGTTCCAAGTCCATCTAGAGTTAGAAACTAATCATGGAGCAATATAAATACTGAAACCCTAGGCAAATATATCTTCTACATGCTTAGATCTTCATTTTAGAGCAAGAACTTGAACAAAAAAGCTTATAGTAAGCAATAAACGTGAAGAGGGTTATAAAACTCACCTCTAGGAAGTAGACCAATCTTCAACCAGACAGAAAACTCAAACAAATAAGGTAGGAAGCCCTATCTTAAGCTTTAAACTCAGCCTAGTAAGCTCTTTCTCCCCATGGGATGCAAACCCTAGGCATAAGGAGCAAGACAGATAGGTTCTTTAAGCTTTAGAGAAAGACTTACCATGGAACACCATGGTTCTATATAGGAATAAGGTATGAGAAAGAAGAACAGTAGGAGAGACAGAGGAGAGAAGGAAAAACTTACTAGTGAAGGTCAAGATCACCCAAAGAAAGATTTACAAATGCCATATGAGGGAAGATCTGAACCCTAGATGCTCCAACAAGAATGTCAGATATCTTCTTCCACCTTGGGCACCTCTATTTCCATCAATAAGGGGGAAGACAAAGCTATAACAACAAGGAAGAGATAGGGGTCAAAATGTTTCATTTGTGAGATAAAGGAGAGGTATATAAAGCTTACGGATAAGGGAGAAGAAAAGCTTGAGGTATCCTAGTATCATTGCCATGTGTCCATGGCCTATGTATGTCACCTCCATGAAAGAACTAGCTCCATCAGTTGTGGGAGTCTGTTCAGCCACTAGATGATGACCTCCTAGGGTGTCCATCAGTTTCCATCACAAGGTGACCATCAGTTCTTGAAACCCTAGGTCACTAAGTGGTGAACCATCATTTGATCACCTCCTTTAAATGAACCACCGCACTACTACAGAAACAACATTCAGTGTCGCTTTTCTGGGCGTCGGTTCTTTAGGAAAACCGACGCCTACAATATTAGACGTCGGTTATTTAGGCAAACCGACGTCTATATTCGAAGACCAGCCAGACACGGGTACCACTTTGAATACAACGTCGGTTGTTAATAACAAACCGACGCTTAAAGTTGCCCGTGAAATCCAATTTTCGAGCAAAAAAAATAGTGTCACTTTCAGCGTCGGTTATGTAGATAGAAACCGACGCCTATGTGCGATGGAAATTTGCACGAAAAGTGTCACTTTTAGCGTCGGTTATCCTTTTATAACCGATGCTGAAAGTGGTTCCCGCCAAATAATTTTGTGAAAATATCGTTCAATTGGACGTCGGTTGTTTCAAACAACCGACGTGAAAGATGTTTAGGCGTCGGTTGTTGGAAACAACCGACACTATTTGGGAACTTAATATCCCGCGATTGCCCGACTCTTCGCCCACACCTTTTTCATTGTCTTCATCGCCCACACCTATTTCATTGTCTTCATCGCCCTCCGCGCCGCTGCTGCTCGATCGCCTGCTGGTTCTCACCGTCGCCGACGCTGCCTGTGCTCCTCGCCTCGCCGACGCTGCCGGTGTTGCTGTTGTGCGTCGCCGCCCTAGCTTCTTCCTGCTTCGTCCAGCGTCGCCCGCCGCCCTAGCTCCTTCCTCCCTGCTCACGCCCGGTACCGCCCGCTCCTTCCTCCCTGCTCACGCTCGGCGCTGCCTGCTCCTTCGTCCTTGCTCGCCGCCGCCCACCGACGCCGCTGCCGCCTGGAGCTCGCCGGCCACCGCTGCACCTGCCTGCCCTGCCGCCTGGAGCTCGCCGGTCACCGCCACCACTGCTGGGAGCTCGCCTAGTTGTCCGCCGCCGCTAACGAAAGGTATGTAAGCTGAAATAATTGGGTACTGCTGTAATGCATCGAAGTAAATATCCTATTGCTCTATTATACTAGTAATGCATGATTAGTTTTACTGATTTCCTTGCTGCTTTCAGTGATTAATGATTGGTACTACTGGTTAGTATTACTTTAGTGATTACTTTAATTCAACAATTCGTAGTTTGTTATTTACAATTACTGATCTGCTTGCAGATTTTAATGATTAGAGATTCTGATTAATAGTAAGTATTGATGAATACTTAGTTAATTATTGATTTGTTGATTAGATATGTATAGAAGTTCCTTATAAATATATTTTTTATATACAAATACATGTAATTTTGTATAAAATACATGATGTAGTGTGATCTTAAATCCTAGAGTGTACCCCTTTTGTTCTATGATGGTACCTATGACCCTATATACACCCATAAGGGTCTATTGTATCCTAAAGAAGATTTATTTCTTCCTTCTTCCCTAATTTTTATATGGATCTTAATCTTATATCGCTTACTCATAAATAAGGAAATATCCTCCCTTATGACCACCTTGATGTGTATGTCCCATATAATCCCCATGTTGGACCACAGAGTTGGTGAAAGATTTTCAATCGTGTGTATCACATGGGATTCTTATCTCAACACAATGGACTGCAATATATGCATCTAATGCCTTAAATGGAAGACTCGAATGTTATAAAATCCCATCAAAGTAGGTAGAAACAACTTATATATATTCAGATATTAATAATTCCATGAAGTGCACATTATCTTACTCAGGAAAAGTATGTGTATAACGTAGGATTCGTTCCATATAATGGTTTGTTTCTTGCATATATTTGTCATATATTTGTGCTTCTAATTGTAATGTTTGGCCTAATTCAGTAAATTTTGATGCATGTTGAAATAAGATTTAAACTTGTCAATTGTAGCATCCTAATTTGATTTGATTAAACCCTAACATCAATTGTGATGAAACCCTAACATTAATCGTGATGAAACCCTAACATGTACATATCTATTATTGTGTTTGTTGGCCTAGAAACCCGTCCAAGATTGACTCATTAGGAGTAAATCTTGGATAGTCCCCGGTTTGGGACTGTTCTTGAACACCTAATCTCACTTAGGATGTAAGTGTATAATGTGTATTGGGTTTTCGAGAAAATTTCGGTAGCATTTCCCCGTTTGTTCTCTAAGTACATATGTACTTAGAGAACAGCGGGGAAATGCTGCCGAAATTTTCTTGAAAACCAAATACACATTATACACTTACTAGTGAGATTAGGTGTTCAAGGATGGGATAGGTGGTACACATTTATTATATATAAGAATGACATCAAATGTGTTTGTTGGCCTAGAAACCCGTCCAAGATTGACTCATTAGGAGTAAATCTTGGATAGTCCCCGGTTTGGGACTGTTCTTGAACACCTAATTTCACTTAGGATGTAAGTGTATAATGTGTATTGGGTTTTCGAGAAAATTTCGACAGCATTTCCCCGTTTGTTCTCTAATTACTTAGAGAACAACGGGGAAATGCTGTCGAAATTTTCTCGAAAACCCAATACACATTATACACTTACTTGTGAGATTAGGTGTTCAAGGATGGGATAGGTGGTACACATTTATTATATATAAGAATGACATCACATGTGTTTGTTGGCCTAGAAACCCGTCCAAGATTGACTCATTAGGAGTAAATCTTGGATAGTCCCCGGTTTGGGACTGTTCTTGAACACCTAATCTCACTTAGGATGTAAGTGTATAATGTGTATTGGGTTTTCGAGAAAATTTCGGTAGCATTTCCCCATTTGTTCTCTAAGTACATATGTACTTAGAGAACATCGGGGAAATGCTGCCGAAATTTTCTTGAAAACCCAATACACATTATACACTTACTAGTGAGATTAGGTGTTCAAGGATGGGATAGGTGGTACACATTTATTATATATAAGAATGACATCACATTATACACTTAGGATGTAAGTGTATACCCTAATCTTTTCCTAATATATACTTGTTTTCTCTGATCATAGAATGGATAGATCATGGATGTCCATTCGTAATCGTTGCACCCCAGAGTTTATATCTGGTCTTGATCAGTTTATTAGATTTGCCGAGGAACATAGGAAAAAACCTACATATAGGTTCTACTATCCATGTAGGCATTGCGGTAACAACTTGAAAGTCAACACTGGTGAGGAAATCAAAAGTCATGTCATGTGCAACGGGATTGTACAAGGCTATACATAATGGCACTGGCATGGGGAGATTTCAAAATCGAAACCAGTAGATGTCGATAGCAGTGCTTGGGTGGAACAAGAAATTGCCTCCGATGATGTAAAAGTGAACGAACCAGTTCCAGCAGACATCGTTGATGCAATGCTGGATAGTTGTAGGGTAGAGCACACCGATCCACCTCCTATCTTTAGAAACATTGTGCATGATGCTAAGATACCGTTATACACAGGCTGTGCTAAGTTTACGAAGCTTAGCGCTGTGTTGAGATTGTATAAGTTGAAAGCTAACAATAGATGGAGTGACAAAAGCTTCACTTCATTGTTGACTTTGTTGAAAGAAATGCTTCCTGAAGGAAACGAGCTGCCAATCTCAACATACCAGGTAAAGAAAATGTTGTGCCCAATGGGAATGGAGGCCAAGAAGATACACGCATGCCTGAATGATTGTGTATTATTTCAAAAGGACTATGTAGATTTGAAAGATTGTCCAAAATGTGGTGTGTCAAGGTATAAATTGACGACTTCGGGGGAGTCCAAAACTGGTTCTCCTGCCAAGGTGTTGTGGTATCTACCTATAATATCATGGTTTCAACGCTTGTTTGCAAATCCGAAAGATGCGAAGAATTTGAGGTGGCATGCATATGTTAAGAAAAATAATGATGGGATCCTACGACATGCGTCTGATTCCCCATAGTGGAAGAAGATTGATCTATTGTACCCCAAATTTGGTGAAGAAGACAGGAATCTAAGACTTGGGCTTTGTACAGATGGGATGA
Source organism: Alisma plantago-aquatica (assembly GCA_963693085.1). Lineage (NCBI taxonomy): Eukaryota > Viridiplantae > Streptophyta > Magnoliopsida > Alismatales > Alismataceae > Alisma > Alisma plantago-aquatica. The sequence continues at coordinate 861,769,956 of OY856409.1, forward strand.
ATCTGTACGGGACATTGAGCAGCCAACATAGCACTTGGCCAGTCATGCTTGTTATATACAATCTTCCTCCCTGGATGTGTATGAAAAATAAGTACGTTATGTTTTCGTTGTTGATATCGGGCCCTAAACAACCCGGAAATGATATCGATGTTTATCTTGAACCTTTGATTGATGACTTAAAGAAACTTTGGGCTGAAGGTGTGATGACCTATGATGCTTCAGCAAGAGAGACATTTCGTTTGCATGCTATGTTGTTTTTCACTGTTAATGACTTTCCAGCATATGGGAATTTTTCTGGATATAGTGTCAAAGGAGCTAAAGTGTGTCCTATATGTGAAGAAAACACTGATTCAATAAGACTAAAACATGGCAGCAAGACTGTATATCTTGGTCATCGAAGGTTTCTTTCAAAATTCCATCTGTATCGTAGGAAGCGCAAAGCATTCAATGGATGGAATGATGAACGGAGTGCACCTAAACCTATACCAGGGGATGTTGTTTATGCAAGAGTAAAAGACATTGTCAATGAATTTGGTAAGAAATCACAATGTAGTATGGCCACACGGAGTGACAATTCTTCATTCAAGAAGAAGTCAATATTTTGGGATCTTCCTTATTGGAGTTCTTTGATAGTCAGGCATTGTATCGATGTAATGCACGTTGAGAAAAATTTCTGTGATAGCATCATTGGTACTCTGTTAAATATACCAGGTAAGACTAAAGATGGGATAAAATCTAGACTGGACCTATGTGAAATGGGAATAAGGTCAGAATTAACAGATTTACGTGAAATGGGTAATAAAAGAACATACTTACCTCCTGCTTGTTACACATTGTCTAGAAAGGAGAAGAAAACTTTTTGGAATGCTTGGTAAATGTTAAGGTGCCACATGGTTACTCATCCAACATCTGTAGATTGGTATCAATGAAAGATCTGAAGTTGATAGGTCTTAAATCTCATGATTGTCACACTCTAATGCAACAAATATTGCCCGTGGCAATTCGATCTATATTGCCGAAGCATGTAAGGTTTGCAATTACCAGACTTTGTTTCTTTTTCAATAGTCTATGCAGCAAAGTTATTGACCCTAATACTCTCGATAATTTGCAAAGAGAAGTGGTTGTTACCCTATGTCAGCTTGAGATGTATTTCCCTCCTTCATTCTTTGATATCATGGTACATCTTGTTGTCCACTTGACTAGGGAAGTGAAAATGTTGGGACCAGTTTTCTTGCATTGGATGTATCCCTTTGAACGATACATGAGCGTTTTTAAAGGTGATGTTCGAAACTGTTATCGGCCTGAAGGGAGTATTATTGAAGGTTATGTGGCGAGAGAGGTTATGGATTTTTGCAATGACTTTATCAGTGGTAATGACACTCCTGATAATGACAAGAATATTGAGGAGGGCAAAGGAATTTTGGTATCACAGGTGAAAGTAATCATCCGTGAGCAGTTGGAACAAGCTCACTTGTATATTTTACACAATATGGACGAAGTGAGTGTTTATATCGAGGAACATACCAATTTCATAAAGAGACAACATCCTCGAGCAAGTTCAATGTGGCTTGCTATAGAGCATAATAAGACTTTTACTAAGTGGTTTGAAGATAAAGTCTTACATCAACTATCTCAAACACCAAATGATATTACAGAAACTATCAAATGCCTTGCCTTTAAACCAAAACCGAATGTTATGTCTTATGAAGGGTTTGACATTAATGGATTCACATATTACACAAAGCGCAAAGATGATAAGAGTGTCGTCCAAAATAGTGGGGTCACTCTTCAAGCTTCGACTATGTACTTTGCAAGTGCAAAGGATAAGAGTCCACGTGAAGCTAAAATGTCATATTACGGTGTCATTGAAGACATTTGGGAGTTTGACTACATAGATTTCAAAATTCCGCTCTTTAAATGTAATTGGGTTGATAACACCAAAGGAGTTATAGTGGATGAATTGGGTTTCACTTTGGTGAACTTTGAAAATATTGGCGAGAAGGGTGAACCATTCATATTGGAATCACATGCGAAACAAATATTCTATATCGATGATCCTACAAATGATAAATGGTCGGTTGTTATTCATGGTAAAAGACAGTTCATTGAAGATCCTATAGATGAAGAAGAGTAATATGATAAGTATGATGACTCCAGTCCATTCTCAGTTGGGTTGCCAACTCCACAAAATATTGAAGCTAATGATGACTTATATGTGCGCGGAGATCACAATGAAGGATTGTTAATTGATAAAAGATCACAATTTTAGAGACTATACAAATGCTAAATGTTTGCCTTTTTCTAGTTAATACAAATGCTTAATGTTTTCCTTTTTAATGACATTTTCAGACGGCTGACCATGATGAGCATGATGTCCATGATGAGCATGAAGTCCATGATGAGCATGCTGTCCATGACGAGCATGGCGAGGATACCAATGTAAGTTCTAAAAACATATCCTGTATTTCTATAAAATTCATTATCTTCTAGTTATGTCATATATCTTATATTTCTATATTGGGCTAATTCAGTGTGTTTATTTTTGTCAAATTTTAGGTTGATGATGCACATGTACCCACTGAAGCACTGGAGCAACTTGATGCGCAACACCAAACACTTAACAAGAAAAGGGGCATCACTCTGTTGAAGAAGTTAATAGCGCTTAGTGGCAGTGGATCCAAATTGGTTGTGGAGTTTGATAATGGAGGAAATGCAATTGGAGTGAACTGCAATAATTTTGTAAACTATCTTGGGTGTACCACTCAGAGCCATTGTGGTGTTAAGTATGATAATTGGCATAAAGTTCCTCAGGGGAAAAAAGACTTGATATGGAAGGATTTATGCGTGAGTTATTATTATTTGCAATTCTATTTTGTAGATTACAAATTCTATTATTTGCAATTCTATTTTGGATACTAGTTAATAACATTTCTATTTTACAGAATCTGTTTGCATTGGATGAGAAGTTGCATCGTAAAAGTGTGATGCAACGCGCTGGAAAGATGCTTAGGAATTATAGGACAAATCTAAACAGAGAATACATAAAAGAGGGTGATAAGAAAAAGAAGTCAGCCCTTGAACAATGGAACTTCTTGGACAAAGAAGATTGGGACAATTTTGTTGCTTCAAGAAAATCTGAAGAATTCAAGGTATTAGGTGTCACTCCCAATTTAATTAATATACATTGTATTCACCTATTCAAGATTAACATTTAGTGATACTAACCAAATCATTAATGTGCATACTAACTAGGCCCTCAGTGACGCACAAAAAGCAAGGCGTGCACTGAATGTGCATGACCACACTATGGGTCCAAAAGGCTATGCAAGCGTTCGCCAAAGACTACATGCGGAGTCTGTGGCTACTCAGGAGTCTGCTCCTACTCAGGAGTCTGCTCCTACTCAAGAGTCTGCCACACCCATGCCTCGCCATGATATCTGGATAGCTGGGAGGCAAAACAAGAAGGGTGAAATAAAGAAGCCCATAACTGCTGAGGCGGCTGCGAAAATGGTAAAATACAACTCTTAGAGAAATCGTTTGAATATTGATTATTTGTGGTGTTAACTTACCAATTTCTGTTGATGGTGATTAGCGGGAGCTGGACGAGCAGAGGAAACAAGACACATTCATCCCTCAGGGCACAATGGATGAATTGACAGTTTCTCTGGGTAACCCAGAGCATCCTGGACGTGTTAGGGGTGCAGGCGCTGGTGTGGGCATAAAAGCATTCTTTGGGCCATCCCAGCGCAAACCCAGAGCGGGACTTTCTCAAGAAGAGGTAACCTTTTTTTTTAGAATGTTACTGCAAAAGGAAATTCAATAATAAGAAGCTAATGTTTCTTTTATCCATGTATAGGAGAATAAGAGAGTCGAGGATATAGTTGCTAAGAAGGTCAACGATGTAGTTGCTGAGAAGGTCAAGGAAGAATTGCTGCGGTGGCAGGCATCTCAGGCTTCCAATCAGCCTATAGCGACCCACTCTTCTCCTGATGCACAGACTGCGAGTAATCCTGGAGACCCATCGCCTAACACGTCTGATGTAAGTATTGTTTATGACATTGTAGCTAGTCTTTTCAAGATTATATGTTTTCAAGATGATATGTATATATGTATAACATTCTTTACATAAATTTGTAGGCATTGAAGCCATGCCGCTTAAGAATACAAGACTATGTTGTTGTAGAGGCGCAGGCTTACCCATCCCTTCCTGGGGAAAGGTTTCACGGGACTCCAATGCCACAGGGCTACGTTCGTGTGGGCCCATTACGTGTGTTACCCGATTGGAGGGAAGCTACATTGCCATATCCCCACCCGGATATTGATACTTTAAGCAATCCAATCATAATCGCAACCATGTACCTCAATGTAGAACCATACAGATTATGCAATCATACTTTAAGCATATTCAAGCAATCCAATCAATAGATCCAAGCAATTCAACATTAAATATGCATGTATGTAAATCCTAAAGGGTTACCATCAGATTATTCAAATTAAACCCTACTTAGGTCCTAATCTAGGGTTTAGAGTTTTCTGGGGTTTGAATAAAGAATAAGGGTACAAACTCTATTTCCATTGTATATTAAACCTTAGGTGAAACCCTAATTATTATATCCAGCATATCATTTCACTATGATCACTTAGATTCAATTATGTTCATTAAAACAATTGCATGTTATAATCCTTGGTTTCAAAATCCTAATTTTTGATATACATGATTATCCACATTATATAACCTAATTATTAGACTTATGATCATGATCATCTTAAATTACTATAATATTTAAGAGTATCAGATTACAACACAAATGAAAGGTATTTAATGTATTCAACATGTAATACACGTCTCAGCTTTTTCTTTACTGATCACCACTTAAACACATATTAGCAATACATTCAAAAGTGGGATTAGAACTAAGTACTAAGTACATTTTATTCAAATTCCTCTTGTTTCTCGGATAAAGTTTCAATACTACTTGTCTTAATCTAAGTTACCAATTATTTTCTACAATTATTTAAAGTTATCATCATATGGACCAATTCTAAGCTAACAAATCAATAAAACTAAAGTTCTTGAAATATAGATCAGGCAGACCCTTTAGTTAGTGGGTAAAGATCATAATACCCATGTTGTTTACGTGTATAAGCCAAGGAATCCTAGTCATTTGACTCATATTCTTCCAAAACCTCACAACGGCAGTAAGGTTTATCCCGGTGGAGGCAACCACTAGTTTTCCTCACTCTTCTCGACCACCAAGGGCTAGGCAAGGCTTCATGTGGCCCCGCCTCCCCTTCTTGGACCCGGAGGATCCCTGTCCATGTTTCACGATGGTTGAGATCATGAGAACTAGATTGTACAGGTTTTGGTCAACCCTTGTTTGCATAACAGATGTTGAGGGTGAAGCCTCTTACCTAGGATGTCGATGACAAAAACTCATTTCCAATGGTGGAGGATATCTGCGGAAGGGTTTTGGGTCACATAGTTCAATCAATTTGGTTCCCTCCCATGTCGAAGGAAGAACAGGAGGGATGGGGTGGGTTCCGGAGGGATTACTACCCAGGAGTTGTAGTCGTCGTTGTGTTCTCGATCTTGGGAGCATGTGTGATTCTGAGATGAATTTGGGAAGAAGTATGGGGGTGTGTTGTACATCGAAACATCAGTGGGAGGAATAAGGGGAGAAGGGTTGGTTGTGTATGAATCATGTACTATGTGTAACTTATATATACATACTTCCTTTTATCCTTTCCTTTCTCATTCTTTCCTCCCTTCTCTTTCGCATTTAGGGAATCCAAAAGTGACAAGGCACATTATGATATTTCATAAGCACTCCATTCATCTGTTTTCCATACGTACTAAAAGATATTCCTTTTATTCAACAATTTGACACCAACCAATATTATGGGAAAGTAAGGCATGACCCTGGGAAAGATTATATCCTCCTACACTCCTTTATATATAACTATTGGTATATTTTATTATAAATGCAAAGGTCATGTAAAGACACTACCACCTTCTTATTAAGATAAATTCCATTAAGGAAAACACATAAATATATAGTACACATTGGATAATTCATCTTTAATTTATATGGAAACACTTTTTGACTAGGAATCTAGATTATTCTATATCTCTCTCTTTGAGGTATTCCTTAAATCAATTATCCTTATTTCAAGGAAACTCACTAATAACTTTCTGCACTTGTATCTAATGCGTCAGATTTATTGGGGTATCTTTCATTATACAAATCTTGCTCTTCAAGAATTTATTTTAAACAATTACCATTATCTCAAGGAATGTCCCTTTTTCTCTCAATTTCTAGAATTCTCTTCTTTTCCTTGTTATTTTTAATTATACAAAAGTTTGTTCGAGATAATACAACTTGATGCCTCATAATTTGTGATGCTAAATTAGGTTAGACAATTACTCCATTCATTATCTAAGATACCATATTTCTTGTTTTTTGGAAACTTGCCCATTATCTCATATTTATATTATCTAATAATCCATAAATACATTACTATTTATTTATGCATAAAGTCTTTATTTCTTTGTATTGTTCCCCAAGGACCTAATTGCAAAAAAGTAGTCTCATGGGCCTCACTTGGGCCATGGTTGCATCCATGCGACAAAGTGAATAATATTATTATGACATTAATAATATAGTCGGGGAATTTATACAATTCAAGTTAACTAAAGTTGAGGATATTACATAAATCATATAAAGAGTTAGGGTTCTTCATTGATTTATACTGATATCACAACAGAAAATCATGAACCACAAAATACATGCATGAGTTAGAGTTTGTCTAAAGAGAATTATTGAGAGATTTCAAAGTGGTTAGCTTTAGCAGGATAGGGTTTGCAAGTAACCTAATATAGGGTTATCCCACACACTCTCCAGGATTCATTTAGAATGAGATTCATAGGAACCAACTGGATATCATATCTAACTCAAAGTTAGGTATATGTAATGAAATTTCACTATTGTAAGTCATGGTCACTCATATTGACAATTTTGAGCATTCTCACATATTTTAATTTTATTTAAAATAAATATTACTCTCCCCCTCAAATGGCATTCTACTCCTTCTACATCTCTCCCTTTTATCTCTAAGTACATTCTTACCCTTATAGAAAACAACCATATGGTTTTTTATCATAATCAAAACTATGTAACTTATCACAAACTTGCCTTTCCCTCTAATTTTGGTACCCTCGTTCCAAGAGGATTAGATCTCTTTATCTACACAAAAATATTCAACTTGATTGTTTGTATCACCAATTTTTCCCCCTTCTATTGGAATAATATTTACATGTGACTGGAGTGGTCAAGGAATTAGAAAACTATGAGCACTATGAAAATGTGAAATGTGGGTGATCGGTACCAATCACACTTTTGTATTCATAACATTACACCATGCATGTGATCATTTTAGTCCTCTGAAAGTTATTCCTTTTGTTGAACATTTGTCTTATTTTATTTTAGTGTCTTTGACCTATGATGCAATAGTGTGACTAAGGCATTGTCATAGCATGTTTGTGGTTGTTGCATTTGTTTAAAATTGGAATGTTCTTTTATCAAACTAGAAAATCCACAAAACCATGTATTAATGAACATATGTTATTTGTTCTACACATAGTCTCAGTTGTAAGTAATATATATCTGTCATTGTTGAATTATACTATTTTTATGTGTGTTTTGTATATCAATGCTTGAAAATTATGCAAAAATGTTATTATCGTAAGTTAATGTACTTTAGGGTGTCAGTTAGAATAGATTTCCAACACAATTAGAGAAATCTACCCACACAAAGCCAATGTTAGAAGAAGAAAAATTTACTTCGTTGTTATCATTTCTATTTTTTTGTCCATCATAACATAGATACACATTTGAAAATAAAGAAAACCACCTCAAATTGTTAATTCATTTTCAATACTATATACAACTGTGTAATAGTTTTAGAGATATCTTGTGCAACAATATGTAACCATAAGAACATCTCAATTCAATATTGAATATCTTAATAATTATCATATAAAAAGTTACTTTCTTGCAGGTGGTTTGATGTGTAATAGATAAACAAAATAAAAATGCCAATGGAAGGCATCTATCTATGTAAAGGACTTCACAATATGTGTTGTCGGTTCACTTCCTCATCACACTTCTCCTTCATTTTTTTAGGTGAAGCCAAGAGGCTATTTATTCATCTCGCCCTCCTCTTGCAAGCCGATAAGGATAACAAATACAAGGAATAGCATTCGATTGAAATTTAAACCTGGTAGTACTACTACCATGACAATGGTCTTTATCTAAAGCATCCCTAATAAACTCTGGTGGTCTTGTATAATCGAAGGCCCCAGTTTTGTGCTTTTGGTGGTACTTAGATAAAGCATTTGCTACCTTGTTACAGTCTCTCACAGTGAAATTGTATTCTTTTAATGAATCTGGTGAACTTTGGGTTGTTCCTTGGATTACTCTGCAACATATCTACAAACATCTTGCAATCAGTTTCAATGGCCACCTTGGCTGTATTTGTCTGGAAGGCCATCTCACAGGCCATGTCCACTACTAACATTTCTATATGTAGAGATGAGTCTGCATTCATATCCCTTACATTCCCAATTGCTCATCTCCCCTCATGGTCCCGAGCAATTATAGCTATGGTTGTCTTGTTCTTCGTCCATGTCGCATCTGTATTTATTTTCAAGAAACCCTCTGTTGTCCGTAACCATTGCTTCCTACCCTCTGGCATCATCTGTTTGTGTTTTTCTCTATCCCATGCCATATCATTCAACTTAACTTCTCGTACAATCCTTTGTACAAGAATATGGGGTGGTAGAATGACTTTTTCAAAAACTTGGGTGTTTCTTGTGCCCCACAACAACCAGCAAGTAATTAGTAATGTAGTAGTATTTGAACCTCTGCTCTTCACTTGTTCTCTAAACCATTTGTCAGAATTGGATTGGAAGAAAGGGTCTGCTTGGGTAATATTTAGCATTTCCAACCAGATCTTCTTTGAATATGGGCAATCTCTCAATGCATGTGTCAGTGTTTCCTCCCCATCTACGCATTTGTCGCATTTAGCATCACTGGCCATCATGCGATGGACTCTTCTATGATTTTCAAGGATTGCACCATGCATGGCTAGCCAAGTAAAATACTTAATCTTTGCACCTATCTTCAGACTCCATATCAAGCTCCATTCTCCTTCCGTCCCAACCTCCCATTGCCTCCTAAGGATCATGTAAGTAGATTTGGTTGAGTAGCTTCCATTCAGTGTTTCTACCCACACTTTGACATCCTTTTGTTCCCGGCCCGATGGAGGTTCCAGCTTCAGTATGTTTTGCACGATCTTCGGTGTAAACTAGGACTTGAGGAATCCCTCATCCCAGGTCCCGCTATCTAGCAACACACTATCTACTTTCAGGTCATAGAGGTCTTCTGGGATCATGTGTATCATATTTGAAGCAAGTTTGATACCTAGCCCAACCCAGTAATCATGCCAGAAGCTTATGTTTCTATCATCTCTCACCATAAAGTATGAGTTCTCCATTATCATCTACTTGCACATGAGTGAAGCTTGATCTCCTCGTGAGATATTCGCCTCTCTCCCCTCAGTGTGATTATAAAAATGCTTCCTCATGAATTGGCACCAAGCTTTGTTTTTGTTACACGCTATATCCCAGGCATTCTTAGCTAAGAGAGCTACATTCCATCCCTCATCGACTTGAACCCCAAACCTCCATGCATTTTTTTGGTGGTAACTTTATTCCAAGCCACCAGACACATGGGGTTAGTTTTGTGTCTGCCACCCCATAAGAACCGCCTCACTGTACTATCGATTCTATCACATATGCTCAGCGGTAGAGCTGCTGTCTGCATGACATATGTGGGTATAGCTTCTAGTGTAGTTTTTTCCAGGCCACACCTGCCTACCAGCGATAGAGATCTTACTACCCACCCATTGATTTTAGAGTCGATTCTATCCAAGATACCATTGTATGTCTTTTTGATCACCCTTGAATGAATGATTGGTACACCTAAATATCTTCCCAGGTCTTCTGTTTCCTAAAACTTGTAGATTCTTGTGATCCTAGTTTTCATAGTTTGTGGTACTCCTTTCGAGAAATGTATTTGCATTTTGGCGATGGAGATTAGCTTGCCCTGAGACCTCCTCAAACTTGGTAAAACATTTCTTCATAACCCGCATTTGTTTGCATGTGTCTTCTCCGAAGAGGATCAGATCGTCAGTAAAACATAAATGAGACATCTTGGTTCCAGACCGTCCCAGTTTAATCAGGTTCCAATCCTTGCAGTGGACAAGTTCATTTATCATTTGACTTAAGCGTTCAAAGCATAAGACGAAGAGATATGGTGATATTGGGTATCCTTTCCTGAGTCCTTGGATTTGTTTGAACTCATTGGTGCAGCTTCCATTCCAGATAATTGAGCATTCACCTATAGTGATGGAGTTCATGATGTAGGTAATGATATTTGTAGGAATTTTTATTTTCTGCAGTGTATCACGTATGAACTCCCAGGAGAGCTTGTCATATGCTTTGGAGAGATCGAATTTAATTACCATATAAGTAGGGCCTTGCCTTCTTTTCATCATGTGAATTACTTCCTAGGTAAGAGAGATGTTATTCGTGAAGCATCTACCTGCTTTAAAAGCGCTCTAAGCGTCTGAAATCCATCTAGAAAGGAACCCCTTCAACCTCTCGACTACTATCTTTGATATGAGCTTTAAACACATTTTATTTAAAGAGATTGGCCTTAGCTAGTCGCATGATGTTGGTTTACTAATCTTGTGTATAACAATGTTGGAGTCACAGAGCTCTCTTGACAAGGTTTCGCCTCTTAAGGCTTTCTTGGTAGTGGCCAACACTGAACTCTTCACCACATCCCAATGGTTTAAAAGAAAAAGTTTGTTGATTCCATCAGGGACCACGACCTTATACAGGTTCATCATTTTCAGAATTTTGAGGCATTCATCTTCGTTGGGTTCCAAAACAATCCCATTTAGCTGAGCCTGTGTCAGCTTCTTGAAATGACCTAGGATGGAGCTGATTATCTCCATTCGACCTTGTTCCTTTTCAGTAAGGATAGAAAGAAAGTCTATTTGGACAAATTCTTTGAGTTTCCCTTCCTCAGAGATCCACTCACCTTCTTTATTTTTTAGTTGAAGGATTGTGTTTTGCCTTTTCCGTTGCTTGACGTATGCACTATAATATTTAGTGTTCGAATCCCCTTCTTTGATCCAGTTTATATGGCTTTTCATTTTCCACTCCTCCTCCTCTTTTAGAATTGTATCCAAGATAGCTTTCATGTTCACATAGATGTTGTCTGTGATTGGATTGTAGCAGTTCACTAGTTCCTTTTCTAATCTATTAATATTGTGTAGTACATTGGTTTTACTTTTCCTACTATCTTGGATTTTCTTTTGGTCCCACTTGCAGACTCTGTCCTTTACTTGTTTGAGGGTGTCGTTAAATTCTACCTTCTGGTTCCAGTTACTGGCGAGCATTCTCTGGAAGTCTGTATTTGTAGCCCATGATGCCCTGGCTCGAGTCTATTAGCTTCTTCCCGTTTATTTCTGATACATTTAACCAAAATCAGGTTGTGATCTAACTGCAATCTTGGTAAGTGTTTGATGAAGAAGTTCCCATGCTCATGGATGAATGTCATGTTGGCGACTGCTCAATCTAGGCACTGTTGTAAAGTGCCTTGTTTGAAAGTAAATTTAGGACCTGAGAAACCCAGGTCAGAAAGCCCCGCTTCCAAAAACGTTTCCTGGAACGTTTTAGCCTCAGAAAAGTTGTAATGCACACTCCTACTCTTCTCGCTGGGGTTACATGTAGTGTTGAAGTCCCCTAGTACAATCCATGGGTTGGTGAATTTTTTGCCGATGTGAATCAGATATTTCCTAAGGAGCTTCCTTACTGTAATATGTGGATTTGCGTAGACGAACTTCACTAGGGTAGAGTTATTGATGCAGCACATTACAAACTGGTAGTGATAGTTGATGATGAACACCTCACAATATCTTTCATTCTGGCATACCCATATTCCCCTGGCAAAACCTTAAGCTTCCACTCGGAAAGATTTCTCAAACTCGAGTTTTGTAATTGTTTGTGTTGCTTTCATTCCACTCAACCAAGGTTCAATGATTGCAGTGATCTTAGGTTTGTGAATAGATATTAACTCTCTGAGATTTCATTGTGTTTCCTTCTTCCCGATGCCTCAAATGTTCCAGCACATGAGATCTAACATAAGATCAACAGCAGGTGGGAGGGGCATTTGTATCATTGTTGACATCCCCCTCAAACGAGTTCCCTGACGTTGTTTCCTCATTCTCTTTGTTTGATGTTGTATATTCCTCTTACCTTTCCATACTTCCTACCTCCGACTCATTATTGAGTTGCTTGATTGATTCTAAGCTTTGGGTAGTGGTCCCTGTTCCTCTTGGACTTCTCCGTTGAGATTCAGTTGTAGGGGTGGCCATCATTTACCACGTCTCTTCATTTTGGTTCCATTGCCTTTACACCTCCTACCGGCCATTAATTGTATAGTATCTGCCAGGGCCTCATTGATTTCACACAGTTCCTTAGGCATCGTCTGAGCTTGGTTTATAGTGTTGCTGGATGTGTTTTCTACTGTCTCCATATCTTTATCCCCCTCTTTCACTTTAATGACTTCAACTACTTCATCAACAGACGGGCTAACAACAACATGTGCCGACTTGGTAGTTTTGTTTTTGGTGTTTGTGTTTTCCTGAGTGTTCGTGATGTCCTATAGAGCCTTTGGTATATTTCTTCCTTCTTCTCCCTATTCCACTGCTTTCTTCTTTCTCCACACTTACTCAGTTCTTCTGGTTTGTTCAACAATAGGCATCATTTCCTTCTTGCCTACAACATTATCCGCCTCCTCTTCATCCCATAGGCTAGAAAATGGATTAACATGTTGCATGTACATGTGCTTGTCTGTATTCTGCATATGCTTTCTTCTTCCTTTTCAATGACCCTGTGTCTGCCACCCCTCTACCGAGTTGTGGACTCTATCATTGTTGCGCCCATTATTAGTTGTTTTATTATTGTTTGGTGGCCTATTTGTTTCAGTTTCTGACACACCATTCTCCATAGGGCAGTCCTTTGACCTTGCCCACACCGAGCACATGCCAAGGGTAGTCCTTCATAAACAACCTTGTATTCCACTCCATTAATCAGTATTGCTGCTACCAGCTCCCTCGTCATATCTAATTTGACTGTGAGTCTCACAAAGTGGCTCCTTGTTCGAATGGTTGTATGCTCATCCACCTTGATGAGTCTTCCGAGTGCTAGCCCTATATACTCATACATGGTCGGGACATACAGGTGGAGGGTTAGATTTACTATTCTCACCCACGCCACAAATAACTCAGGAAATTCCTCCCTTGGCTTGAAGGTAGGGTACCATCCCAAATGAGAATATTTAAGCCAAAGACCTTCCATGGTCCCCCTGTCATAGCTTCATCGTAGTCTCTTTGGCAAGATAGTTGGATAACAAAATGAATCTTTTCCATCACATACATATTGAATCGGCTTGTGATCTTCCACAGGAGTTTTAGACGATCTCAAAGAGTCATATACCCTATGTTCTCTCCTAGCAATCTCACCACAACAACATATCTCCATGGTTTGATTAGGTTATCTTCTACCTCAGGGATTATCGATATCGTTGGTTTGCCTTCCACTTTCCCTAGGGTAACATCTTGGACCGATAGCTTCTCCACGTATAGGTTCTCAATGAAAGTATCTTTCCTCCCTGGGATTTGGCTTCCAGAGACAGCACCGATGTACGATGTGTGTTGTGTCTATGCCCCCGTCTGGTAGGGTACTCTTCGGCTTTTGTGTTTCGTTCCATCTTGGGAATTCATGATCGTCAGATCTAGGTTTTGGCTGCCATCCATGCTTCCTTCATAGTTTGCCTGGGCTCTACCTCTGCATCTAGCCATGTTCTGTTCTGCTTGTACTCCTTTCATCCCTGAGAAGTTGAATTGTAGACCTAGTTTTGGGATAGTGAACCCCTTCTCGTTTTGCTGGGCTAAGAGATTGGTGCTCCGATTCACATCATCTCCAATATTCTCCCTATTTCCCTCACCTTCTTGCTCTCCATCGACGCCTCCCCTATCCACCTCAGATTTAGAATTCCTCTCGGTGCCGCTTCCATCTCCAGATCCCCTTCGACTCCTAGGTTTTTCCATCTTGCCTACACTTCTCCTTCATTTTGCATTGATGCAACATAAAATTTTCAAGTAATCAGCCCAACATGTGGCTTCGATGTTAAATTAATCAGAAATTATGTTATACATTAAGTCGAGGAGAACCATGCTCACTTAGAATCCCACAGTATATATATTCAAATTTAAATTTGATCCAAGAATAACATTTGATCCAATAAAATATTATTGGGTTCTAGTCTAGTTTCTCAATTGGAATCATTTTCAGATTTGGAAGCACATTTATGATTTGAGTCATGGATTGAGAAACTTTATCCAATTGGGACTAAATAGCAATACATTTTGGTAAATTATATGAGGTGTTAGTATTTTCCGAAATGATAAGAATATTTTCATTACTTAGTAGCCATACAAAATACACATGAAAGAGAAAACAAGGAATTATTCCATACATCAACTGATGTCAAGATCATCAAACCATTGAAGCTAATAAAAGAAAGTGAAAGGATTAATTTAGTATAGACCCATCTCCATCAAAGATGAAAGGAATAACATTTCATTATGGACACCTTCAACATGAAAATGAACTAGTAGTAGTCATACTGTAACATCCTGATTTCTAAGGGGGCATAAATTATAATATTTCAAACAATTTAATAGGTCGTGTGATAAACTAGTACCCAAGACAATGTTTATGCTAAACTAGTACCCAAGACAATGTTTATGCAAAGGCTCTTCTGAACCCTTAAATCCTAGAGGGTGATATTATAACATATATCATGTTGAATATTTACACTTTAATGCGTGATGAAACCAAGTGGTCAAATGATCATATGATACCTATGAGACTATGTTGAAATTCCAATGTTGTATGGTTATGTTACTAAATGAATCATATGGATCAGATATCTTTTGCAATTAGGGAATTGATATCAAATCAAAATGATCTGAAAACCTAGTTGAGAAGGATTCAACAAGTTTATCAAGATTATAAAAAGGTCGTAGCATTTTGGAACTAAATTAAAACATACAAATTTATGAGATTTAAAATTTTCATGCCTATATGATTCACTGACCAACTAGATTTCTTAAATTTTCTTAAATTTCCCAAAGCATATATTGAACACCATTATCTGTACAAAGTATATATAGAACACCATTATCTGTCCAAAGTATATATTGAACTTAAAAATCTATTTTGCAATTTCTTTAAATTGTTTATGATTTTCATGGTAATGTGGTATATATTGGGATGTAAGTAATCATGATGATGATCTCATCAAATGAAAATAGTTTATAGGAAACTAATAGAAACATGGTTGGAACCAAGTATAAACTTCAATCAAGTTGTGATTTAGACTCACAATCACAAGGAAAGGTCATGAATTTGTGAAATGATGCATTTATGGGAATTGAACCTTTGTTATATATGATTAGAGAGAGCTACATAAAATGTTATGAGTTAGTTCTGTAAAAAAAAATATGGTTTTCTATGGCATGACCCATCATAATTAATAGAAAGGACATTGACCCTTTCTGGAAAGTCCATATTGGAATTTGGATGAAAGTTAATTTAGAACATTATATTTATTATCTATTCCTATAGGATAAATATAAAATCATGAAAATGGGTTGTTGAAAGGTTACACAAGCCATTAAACTGACAACAATAAACTATATTAAATTTTTTAGAAGTTGTTGGGTCTTGTCTTGGAGTGGGGACATTTATGTCTACCCAGTTATCTAATAACAAACAATAAATTCACCTTTTTATTTCTTCTCTCCTACAATTCATGTTTACCATGAGTCTCTCATTAGACTAATGGTTAACTAATCCAATAAGAACAAAAATCTAATTTACATTACTTATAATATATATATTGTTGGGAAATATGGGCATAGAGTATAGCATCAGAAACAAAACAAAAAATTATCTATATGTATTCCCATAATAGTAAGATCACATCAACTACTATAAAATAGGAAGGATGGTTTAATGAGTTTTTACCTGGTCTTGGAGAAAGTCCAGCGAAAACAACTAGTTGTGGTACACCTATGTTCTAGTTGCTCTTGAACGATTGTTGTGCAACTCCTGGTCTTCACCATGAACGACAAGATGAACAACTTCAAAAGTGACTCCTATGATCTCACCACAGACTGCAAACTGACATTGTCCTCCTAGCAACAACCAAAGTATTTGTACCTCAAGAGTAGTCCACACAGACCAAATTGAACTCCTGTCATTCAACTAGAATAGACAGGAAGGAGTTGTCCCTCCTGTTGGTGTACGAGTCATCAACTTTCTCTCCCATGACAATGATCCTCAGTTGTTCTCTCCCTTGCTATCCTTGCCTAGTCAGGTAGGACTTGCTTGGGCTCTCTTCGTTACTACAACCAGAGAGGATAAGAATTGTTAGAATAACTAATTCTCAATTGTCTGTGTTGTGTTCTGGGAAGCCCCCCCAGTACCCCTCTATCTATAGGCGGAGTTAGGGCCACAATTCCCAGTCTATTTGGGATCTGTGTCGAAGTGGAAGGGACCAGAAGGTCTTGATTTCTTACAACTTGCAAGACACAAAACATTATTTTCTCTTGCAAAATAGTCATCTCATATGTTAGATGATCCTCTGGTACAACCAAATGGTCATTTTTCCATGTTTCTTGATTGCTCAATAATTTCCCAATTTTGAACCAAATTAATGCACGACATATCATCAACACTAATCCTTGATGAAATCGAGTTTCCCCATGAATTCAACGATCTCACACATGGGATACGGTCATCTCACTCACCTCAATGGGTATCTAGTGAGCAGAGTCAAGACAGTTAGTTCAACTGAATGAATTCTTCAGTTGACACCTCAGTTTGGGCAGATATTAGTCAATTCAATTTCTAATCAGTCTGTCAACCCAAACGGCCATCTCAACATTTGAGCTGATCATTTGGCACTCCAAATGGCCATCTCACCCTATGATGATTGGATGGTAGTGTAGTTAGCTGATCTGTTGTGCGAATTGAGTACCTAAACACTTTAGTAATCAATCCAATTATTATTCAAGATCAAACTCCTCTTCTAGATGAGTTCCTTTGTGTGTGACACTATAGGTTCCATATCACATTGGCAGTGGGTGTCCATAATTAACTTATGACATCACAAGTAGAGAGTGATGCCTAGTCACACATTAGTGCTACCCAAGTGAATGGAAGGTTGGAGAACAACTTCAACCTACAATCTGTGTAAGGTGTTGTAGTGATTGTATAATTCATTTGTATTTGATATCTAGAGTGAACTCGAGGCATGGAATTGTCATCCTCTCAATGCTCAACTCATGCTTCTTGAACCAAGATCAAACTGTTTAAGATAATGTGACCTCATCATCATATATTGATTCACATTTCCATGTGCATGCATTTCTAAGTCTCGCTAATCAAGTGTCCAAGATATCAATCTTCAATAAGAGGGACAAATCCCATATCTATCATTCACATTTAGTCTCTATGTGTCAAAGCTACCCAATCATCACCTTTATGGCAACTTATGTTTCAAGATTACGTTTGATGATGTCAAAGTATACCCAACGACGTGTGATGAGTGTAGTGATTTTAGGTCTAAGAATCACAATCACCACCTTTACTATGAGAGATGACTATGACCACCAATGATGGTTTCCATGTGTCACTGTCAAGGTTGGTCTATCCAATACACTATTCTCTAACATGTATATGTGTTCTTGGTTTGATATTGCCATATCATGACTAATGAGATTTTGTCATCAACCAACCCACACTCCAGTCTTATGTGTTACTATTGTCTATCTACCTTCCACGGTAACAACTGACTAGGGACATAATAAGAATGTGCATACTCTTAGAATTCATATGATCTCATTCTCCAAGTCACGTACTTGAAGACATATGTCATTGAATATTGTCATTCTTTAGACATTCACAATGGTTCCTCATTATCTCATAACTGAATGAAATAAAATGAAGTGGAAGCTTACCTTTATGAGTATAATCAAATCCTTTATGGTATATTCCATGTCAACCATCATTTGATTGGTTTTGTGTACATACCTTACCAACATATATATATATATAAGCCAGTAATCAATCCACTCACGACCATATGGATCATGGCCTTCTGCAACATGAAGAAAATAGCCTGGCATACACAACCTTTCTTTACATTTTTTTAGTCAGAGGAAAGACAATTAGTGTTGGCCCACCTATGACCAAAAATATGAATACTGGATTCCCTTTAGAAACATGCCAAAAAAACACCCAATAATGGAACGTTTGGTGAACATTCGTCTCTGGACTTCCCATATAGGATAAAACTTATTGAAGGGGTTCCATCAATCACCAGCATACCCGAAGACTATAGTCTTGTCTATGAGGGGGACACAAGGCATCCAGACACCTCAGAGTGGTGATGCATATTAGGGGAAAGAGGTCTCCAATCTCAACAATGTGCTCCACCATAAAGTAAGACTTCCTTCACTTAGGACTATTCTAAAATCACTAGATGACTTTTTTGGGAGGCCATCAGACTCAATTCAAATCCTTTGAGGCTTGTACTTAGTTTTGTTGGTGATGAGAATGCATATGTCCCTCGTTCATCCTTGTTAGAATGCACTACCATGGCGACACTTCAAAGATGGCTACCTGGGATCACTGTGAGTCTCTGGTTGGAGGTCTACATGTTTCTTGATGGCATGATGAATGATATATGAGGCTCCATCCAACTGGGGTACCGGCTCACACACCTTTGGTTTAGAGGAGGTGACTTTTAGTTTTTACATCTTAGCCTGACGAGAACTTACTAAGTTTGGAGCATGGTCGCATGGGTATGAGATACGATCGAGAAATGTCAACAATATTTCTAGGATCCAAAAGATCCTGAAGTGTCATGGTCACCACTCAAACATAGACCTTTTAGTTGGAACTATTCTTCATAGAGGAAACAAAGTGTCATATACTCAAAAAGAAGAAGACACATCCCACTCAGGTTAAATGGAGCGAGTGCTAAACAGATTCCTCATTGGGTCCAGGAAGGTACAAGGATAAAAGAAGATTTAGACTCATGATCAGATTACCAAGACAAGTTATGGTTTTATGTGCACATAAGGTAGGTGGGCCATGTCCATTGAATTTCATTATTATTGTGTTTCAGCCTACACATTCCTACAAAGTAACTTATATATTAAGTTATTTTTAGACATTTAATATTTCATGTTTATTTCATATCCAATGATTCTTTGAGCAATGAGAATTCATAGACATTGAGTTATCTTGGCAGATCATCATATTTTAGATATTTGAAACTTGAGACCTTTAGATACTTAGTTTTCTATATTTAGTTCAGTGTATTTTCTCAACATTTTAGAATACAATGCATATATCTGATATTAAAATTAAATTAAGTCATCCAATTAAAGAGATTGATATTATTATTTATTCATACAATAAGAATACAAGATTTTAGACTTTGTTTCAAATAAAGAAGAAAGATACAAATTCAGAGACAAGAAATTAAGAATGTAGATAGAAAATGGCATTGGTACATTAACTAATATACAATATAGGGTAAGTCCTCACCTAAGAGTCTTGGGACAATTTCGGTGCATACAAGGTGTCATAGAGAGCACATTGTGCCAACAATGAGTTGTGTTGCACCATATAGGACACTTTAGTGTCAACAGAGGGCATGTTGTGCCCGGATAGGGTGTTTTGCATTATTGAGGGCACGTTAATGTCAACATAAGGCATGTTGTGTCAACATAAGGTGTGTTTCACCATAGAGTACATATTGGTGTCATAGAGGATGACTTATTGTATAATGGTGGCCAAAAATCAGATTAAAGTTGTAAATAAAAGATACCTTCGTTCAGTAAAAGTGTACAACTTTTTAGTTTGCAGTTCAACCTAAGTTTAAATGTTGCCTTTCAAGTATTGTATCTTCATGTTCATCTTACTAGATACTCAATACCACTTACCTTAACATTTATCCCTATTTGTGCATGGTGGGGATGATATGTTTACATGTACTAGTCTCCTAGAAGAGCAGTGTTAAGAGAGAGGACAAACTAAAAGTTTTAAGAGGCTTTCTATGTGGGGCACCATCTAAATGATCCAAGATATTAAGACAAACTTGAGGCTTTGCATCATGTATTTAGAATTTTTGATAAAGTTTGGTGTAACCAAGTTTCATTTGTAAGAGTTTATGAGTATCTATTCTATAAACTAGTTTGTGTTGGTTTCTTCATATTATTATTATGATGAGTATCATGCTTCTAACAACACCAAGTTGAGAGAAAAAAAAACTTCTAGTCATGCAATATAAAAATTGGGGTGTTACAATATGATATCAAATCAATAATGTAGATGGCCATCAAGCAAATTCTCAAATTTTAAGTCTATACCCCTTCACTAGAATTCTACATAAACCTATATATAGCTAGGTTGACAGCTAATCACTTTTGTTATAGAAGAAATTAGGTGAAGATGATATATCCAAAACTAGAGGTCTAGTTGGATGATGTAAGTCGAGATATGCATTAGATTTAGTTACATGTTGTCTTTGGACTTTAAGTATTAACCCTAGATATGCCTATAGCATGACCTCTCTATTTCTAGTGGTGTGTGGTGAGGAGCATGTATCATATGGAATTTTAGAGGTAATCTTATGATCATTATAATCTTTATGATGCTTGTCTTATCCTTTCGAGTGCAAGTGGTTTGGGACATGTGTACTAGTGATTCTTGGGATAAGTATACAAAGATGGTCATCTCCAGATTCATATGTGGCTCAGTATGCATTAGAAGATGCCATAATAAGTGGTTGATGCTAATATCATAAGATAGGTAGTGCATATAACCTAATGGCATTAGAAATGAGTAGATACAACAACCAGTTCAATATTAGATATGCATTGGAAGTGACAATAGAGTACTGCAATTAATTTAATTTCATGTTTAGAGGTATTAATAATAGTGTTTGAGGGAAACATATGTTACACCCTACATATTTTATATAAAATTATCAAAATATTGATTGTCATTAATTTTTATTAGGAATACAACTGGTAATGGGATTCTATTGCCTATTTAGGCTAACGAGTTTCAATCCTAACAAGGAATGTTTACCCAACTTAACCAATCTCCGCAAGTGTAACATCCCTGACCTGGGTTATGCTTTAACCCTAGGTGTTTTGCTTAATAAAGTTGATTAGATGCTTGCTCTTATCTTTTGAAAAATACTTAAGGCTCAAGAGGAACTTATATTTCAATTTTAGTCCTTTTTGAATGATGTTGAAACAATGTTTTGTTTGTTTTGGACTAAAGTGCAAATTACCCAAGTTGAGGGGTTAAATTGCAAATTGTGCATGATAATATGTTCCTAATCTGTTGAACCATCATGAGAATGAAGATTATGTAGAGGTATGGCTTGTGGTGGCCTGAGTACCAAGAAAGAGCTGATAAAGCAATATTTGTGCATTAAAACCTAGTTTTGGTGTAATGTGTAATTTACCCAAAATCTAGGGATCAATATGAAAAATACCACTTCTAGAGGGTCCCTCATGTTTCTTGGCATCTTTTAGAGAAAATAATATGATAGGGGCGCCTCATTTGAATTACTTTGAAGGAGAGAGAATCTTGATATTAAAATAATCAAGATTTAAGCATAATTGAAACCTTAATGCAAATTAATGTGAAAATAAATAAAATAATTGAAGGGCCTTCAACCAAAAATGAGATGGTTGAATTTTCCCAAGTGTGAAAACCCTTGTTCCTTTTCTAGGCCACGAAATATCTCAAAGCAAGTGGATAACTCACTCATGTTATTATAAGAAAAAGAAATATCCACTAACTTATGGATATTAATATTATAAGGGTTAAGGTGCTTAATTTTCTTTTCTTTAATTGTGGATAATTAAGAGGAATAAGAGGCAAGGAGGATAGCCTCATATCAAAGGAAGATAAGGGGGCAAGTGGCAAGGATTTGGGGGAGATAATTCCTACTTTCTCTCTCCTAAATGAATTTTCAATAAAATTCACATATATGCTCCTTTATCCATAGAATGAAAGGGTAATTTCGAACCACTTCTTATTTTTGCTTGCAAAACGACTAAGGAAGCTTTGGAGGACCAGGAGGACGACCCCCAACCTGTTGGTAAGCTTCTTGACTTCCTTTCACCTTGAATTCATGGTGGAAATCACAAAATAATGCATGATTTCTTCTTATCTCGATCCCATCTTCAATTCTAACCATTCCTTTTCACTCAAAGCTTGAGGACGAGCCTTGGAATAGTGAAGGGAGTCACATCCACCATTTTTGACATGAGATTGAAGCTTTAAAGCTCAATTGGAGGTGGGTTATATAACTTGAACCCCTTTACATTGTTATTCAACTGTTAATCTTGCAATTTCGTTGATTCCTTCATCTTCTTGACTAATTGTTGGTTGAAATTGGTAATTACATGAAATCAGAAGTACTAAGATCTACAGGGAAGAGGGTAGATGATGATGACATCATCTTGGACTCATTTCCCAAAGAAATGGTATCTCATTCGGTTTCAACAACTTGCTCATTCGGTTTCAACAAAACTGTTTGAAAGCAAACAGTTTCATCAAACCGTTTGGGAGAGTTGACCAGGGTTGACCATTTGGAAAAGTTGATGCTAATATTTAAGGTTGATGACCTATCAAATTTTATTGATTAAATCCAAAGGGTTCATTAGTTGAAGGTTAATCAATTAGCAAACCCTAATCGGGTTAAGTGCTGAAATTCTATTTGGTTAATTTAGATTTTTGGGTGTTTGAGCCCAAACGGTCTCAAGACCGTTTGGAGGTCACCCAAATGGTCTCAAGACCGTTTGGAGGTCACCCAAGACTATTTGGAGGTGTATGGTTAAGTATGGTTGAGTAATTGAAGGTCTAGAGGTACCAAATTGAAATGCAATTAAGTGTTGATTTGATGATCAATCCAATGATCTAAACCCTAATGGAATTTCACAAAATCCAAGGATAGGATGGGGAAAAGGGTCTCAAGACCATTAGGAGGTCATCCAAACTACCTCAAGACCATTTGAGGTCAGGTCAAATCAAAAATTTGATGGTGATTCATTGATTTCAATTGAATCAATTCCACAATGTTGATCATTCATGGTTCCTCGATTTCAAAGCCCTAATTGAATGTTCTTGAGTAGAAATCCTAGATAAATTGGGTATAAAACCCTAATTGATGGTCCAATTGAAGGATTATTCAATAGTTTACTTGATGAAGAAATCAAGGATTCAATTTTTAATCGATTCATCTATTGAAACCATGAATTGTTAATGTGTTGATAGGACTTTTTGGTCCATTCGGTTTTGAGAGGATTTCAACCAAACGGTCTCAAGAACGTTTGGGTCCAAACGGTCTCAATAAAATTTGGGTCCAAATGGTCTCAAACCGTTTGGAGACCCAAAGTGCAATTGGTTTCAACACCTATCTTATCCAATCAGTTTCAAGGACAAATTGCCCAAATGGTTTTCTACCAATTGAATTCTGAGAACTAAGATCATTTAGGGCTTATGTAATAAAATCTTTTTGAGGTTCAATATGGTTGATCCATTAGGATACCTCATGTAATTGGAGGTCCAGTAGGGCCAATTCAATTGAATGTCTAATGCAATTGAAGATTCAAATGGGTTAATCCAATTGATCATCTAATGGAATTGAAGGTTCAATTGGTCAATTCAATTGGAACCCTCATATAATTAAAGGTTCAATTGATTAATCTACTTGGAGACTTGATGTACTTATATGATTGATACCCTTAGTGGGATTAATCATTGATGCATAATGATGTAATAATTCAATACATCATGCTAACCATAAATGCATGTATTTGAATAAAGAGATAGTTCAATCTAATCAAGAATTGAGTAGTGGACATCTTGAGTAGGATGAGAGAGAAAGATTCATACATGAATGATAATCATGTAGCAATTAAGTCTAAAATAATCAAGATGATGTGATATACAATTAGGGTATGGTCCTTGATAAAGAGATCATAAAACCCTAATTAAGTTGATTAATGAATTCAAACTCTAATTTAGGGCAAGTTTGAGTGAAACCCTAAATTAGGAGGATGATGTGATATGAATGTAGGGTAATGACATGAGTAACCCTAATTCAGGGTATCCTGATGATAAACCCTAATTAGGATGAATATTAAACCCTAATTATGGGTAATGGAATATGAAACCCTAATTAGGATTAATAGTAGACCCTAATTATGGGTAATGGAATATGAAACCCTAATTGGGACAAATAGTAAAACCTAACCCTAAATTGGGTGATGGTATATGATAATCCTGATGTGATGTGAATGGTAAACCCTAATTCTAAAATAGGGTGAAGGTATGTGAAACCCTAATTCTGGGTTATATTATATAGCATGAAACTCTAATCTTGGACAATGATATGATAAATCAATGGTCCTAATTGTGCAAAGGGAATGAGAAATCCTCATTGACATGAAATGGGAAACCCTAACCCTGGTATGGGAATAGTGGTGTTACCCTTGAATATCATGGAACTGAAATATGATTGATATATCTGTTATCATGTGTGCTAACCATGCAGGTATCCTGAGATGATGAACATAGCCATGTATGAGCTATGATGCTTTATTCATTGAAAATTATTCATTGGGCCTTGTGTGCCATAATATACCTTGTTACTTAGTAAATGTTAACAAGAGAGTTAATGAGCCTCAAGTTCCATAAGAGATGCTTGTGTAGCAAGTATCATGTTTACCTCGGTCAAATGACTTGAAGGTGATAATTACCGGAAAAAGTGGTAACTGTGCTCAGTGATGAGATAAGGGTTTGACTAACCAGGTCCATATAATTATGGTGTTAATATTGTGAAGGGATGATAATTCCCAATATTGAAATGAGGAACTGAGATCCCAATGTCGATGAAAACAATACATGTTTCTTTGTAGCACTTGTCCTAAAAAGTTATGTCTGAAAACTTGGTTGATGCTAAAAGAATATGATAATGTACTTAATTAATCAAGTGATATCATAGAATGTAGTTGCCCTGACCACAGATCCATCAGCGTCAGAATTAATTGAATGGTGAAATGAGTTTTACTCGGAACACATATTTTTTAATATGTGGGGGTTATTGGGCAAATATATCCTTATGCCCCATAGGAATAGCTACAGGCTATGTCCTATGTACCGGATTGGTTTCGGACCATACCCCAATAAGAGTATGGCTACGGGCCATAACTTCTCAATATAATACCAGGCATTGGCTACAGGCTATAACCCTGAAGAGAGTATATGATACGGGCTATAACTCTATAGCGAAGATGCCAATATACCTTGGCAAGCTAATTGCAGTTTGACACATGATGTCTCTACTAAAGTAGTCTCGTACTGACTGAGACAGATGAGGTCATGGAATCCGGCTCTCCCATTGACCTTGTGTTGTACCGATGCTTTACGTAACTGTGGTCGGTTGGAGTATGAGCAGTATATCTCATCTCCTCAGGGCATAATCTTAAGAATGTTTGTAAAACATAATCAGCTGTGTAGCGTATTTGCATAAGATTGAAATACGAGAATCACTGGTTGATATTATTCTACTTAGCATGTTCTAGATACATAAATGTTATATATGTTCTTCAACTCTTTATTAAATAAGAGACATGCCGTTTTATCAAGTTTTAGCTTAAATGCTTGAATAGAAATGTTGCTCTAATCTGCATAGATATTGAACTATCTGCTGTTGAATATATGATTCCACTATTCAGTTTATTTCTATTAAACTATAATAAAAGTGTTTTTGGCAGAGAGTTATATCTCTCACTCGGGCAATTTTATAATTGTCTCACCACCATGGAATCCAACATTTTTAGGTGGATGCAGATGAGGTAGAGATAGAAACCCCATAAGAAGGGAAGAGCAACATCAACAACAAGGACAACAGTAGATCCAAAGGTGGAGATATTGATCAAGGCTTGTATATATGTAAATAGAGTCCTATGTGTCGTCTCTGTACTCTCAGGTCCTAGGAATCACTAATGGTGTTTTTATAATCGATCTGAGATTCTGGCATATTTCCTCAAGGATTTTGTTACTTGAGCTTTTGATATAGCAAATGATGTATATATATATTCCTCGAGAAGAAATGGTACAAGAGAATGTACTATGTGAACCAAGATGTGAATATGATATGATGGTTCTTGTTGAAAGAGTTTTTCGGAGAATGGATCTCCTTGCAAAAAGTTTAAATTTTTAGTGATTTTCAATAATTCCACTGCTAACGATCACTTCCGCATGTTTTATTATTGTTTATGACACTTGTTATCTTAATTGATGGCGTTTGTCATCACAATTTAGTGGTATCAAAGCTCTAGGTTCGCTGAGTCTACACAGACATAGGATTAAGGTTGTTGAGTCTGTTCTAATGTTTTCCAGTTTATCTGATAGTGTCTTCTGCTCATATAGGAGAAGAAGAACTTGAAGATGTCTGGATCACATGATGAACATGCTGTTGAGAGCAACGTTGCTGCAGTATGAGGAGGTGCAAGAGATCAAGATAGGGAGGAGCCCATGCCTGAACAACCCCAGTTCAATCAAGCTGATATGGGGAACCCAACCTTCCAAGCCATGTTTGGACAGCTTATGGCAGCCATGACTCATATGACATATAGGATGCCACTACTTGCACCTAGGGAACCTACCCATCAGGAAGGATAGGGAGTCGGCAAGACATTTGAATGACTTTACCGGGTGGGAGCCATAGATTATGCTGGTACAACTGATCCAGCTGATGCAGACTTATGGCTGACTGAGCTGGAGAAAGCCTTTAGGATCCTTAATATCTCTGAGGATGAGAAGGTGAGACATGCAGTATACATATTGAAAGGTAGTGATGGTCACTGGTGGAACATTGAGGAAGGCAAAAGGCCAGGTGTTGAGATCAGATGGGAAGAGTTCCGATGAGAATTCGTCAGTGGATACTTTCCCAAGACTTTTCTGGATGTGAAAATTACTCAGTTTGAACAGATCAGGAAGGGACAAATGAACATTAGCGAGTATGAGGCTAAGTTCATGGAACTTTTATGGTTTTGTCTGCATATGGCATCTACTGATGAGGAGAGAATTTGGCATTTCGAGAAGGGGCTGAACGCTGAATTGACCACTTCGGTGTCTGCTTTAGAGAACCGAGAGAGGTTTGCCACCTTCATGGAGTCCGTAAGATGGATAGAGAGGTATGTGATCGAGAAGCGATAGGCCAGTAATAAGAAAGTGTATCCTCAGTTTCATGGACAAAGGTCTGAGGATTTCAAGAAACTAATATTTTCCGCACTAGCAGCACCACAGAGGTTCAATACCCAGACGCAGTGGATGTCAAGTAGGGGTAGAGTTCATAGTTTTCCTCTGAGTAGAGCCCCTAGCACAACATCAACATTTTCATCAAGAGAATAGAACTTGTCATCGATGTGGACTAGTAGGACATCTGGCAAGGGATTGCCCAATGGGGAATACAGTGGTGAATCAACCCCCGAGATAGAGTCAGCAAGGTTCTCAGAGAAAACCATTTTCTAGTGGTACCCAAGGATGTGGACAGGCGTCCCAGGCAGGATCTTCTGCAACCAATAATAGAGCACAGGGTCAACAGTAGGCAATGGTGAGATTCTATGCAATGAATCAGCCCGAGGCAGTGGTTAATCCACGAGTTGTGACAGGTCAGATGGAACTATTTTATTCTGATATGTCTTTATCCTGCTTCATATCTGTTTTAATTGATCTGGGTGCTACACATTCCTTTATCACTCAAGAAGTGATTTATGACTGCAATATGATTGTTAGTCATAGAGCAAATAGTTTGATGTTAGAAACCCCTTTGTTGGGATCTGTAGTGTTACGAGAGGTGTGTTCTCCCTGCACTCTTATCTTTTCTGAACATCGCATTCAAGTGGATCTTATACCACTTGATATGCACAGTTTCGATATATTTCTTGGGATGGAAACCCTAGAAAAGTACAAGGTTGTCTTGGATTGTGAGTCCAAGCAAGCTGTGTTCACAGATGATAGTGACACATGGATCTTTCAGGGAGATAGAAAGATTCTTCCAACCTGTCTTGTGTCAGCTATGATAGCTGAGAAGCTGATGAGACAAGGATGTTTCGCATTCTTGGCACATGTGGTAGATACCACCATGGAGAGCCCTCATCCTTCTAAAGTTCTAGTAGTCAGGGAATTTGAGGATGTGTTTCCTGAGGAACTTCCAGGTGTACCTACACCCCGAGAGATTGATTTTGAGATTAATTTGATTCCGGGAACGCAACCTATAGCACAAACGCCGTATAGAATGGCACCTGTTGAAATGGCAGAACTCAAGAAACAACTTCAGGAGCTGCTTGAGATGGGTTTTATCCGACCGAGCACTTCACCCTGGGGTGCTCCGGTTCTTTTTGTTAAGAAGAAAGATGGGTCTATGCATTTATGCATTGACTATAGGCAGTTGAATAAAGTAACCATAAAGAACAAGTATCCTTTGCCAAGGATAGATGACTTGTTTGATCACTTATGTGGTGCCACTGTCTTTTCTAAGATAGATCTGAGATCAGGATACCATCAGTTGCGTATTAAGGAGGGTGACATACCTAATTCTGCCTTTACGACAAGGTATGGTCACTATGAGTTCATAGTTATGTCATTTGGATGAACTAATGCGCCAACCGCATTCATGGAACTCATGAATAGAATCTTTCGACATTTTCTTGATCAGTTTGTAGTAGTCTTCATAGACGATATTTTGATATATAGTAGAGATGCTCAACAGCATGAGCAGCACCTCCGTCAGGCTTTGACTTTGCTAAGAGAGCATAAGTTGTATGCTAAGTTTAGCAAGTGTGAGTTCTGGTTACCAGAAGTTTCTTTTCTTGGACACGTAATATCTGCCTCAGGTATTCATGTTGATCCTAAGAAGGTGGAATCTGTCTTGCAATGGGAACAGCCAAAGACACCGACGGAGATACATAATTTTCTTGGACTAGTAGGCTATTACAGGAGGTTCATTAAGAACTTCAGTTCTATAGCTTTAACCCTGACCAAGTTGACCAGGAAAGATATTCCTTTTGTATGGAATGACAAGTGTCTACAATCTTTCCAGATGCTGAAGGAAAGATTAACATGTGCACCTGTGTTGGTGCTACCTGAGCAAGGGAAGGGGTACATAGTCTTATGTGATGCATCCAAGAACGGTCTAGGATGTGTGTTGATGCAGGATAAGCAAGTGATTTCTTTTGCTTCTTGATAGCTTAAGAAACATGAGGAGAATTATCTAACACATGATCTAGAGATAGATGTTGTGGTCCATGCCTTGAAGATCTGGAGACATTATCTCTATGGAGAGACATTCTTGATTTTCACGGACCATAAGAACTTAAAGTATATCTTTTCACAGCATGAGCTGAACATGAGGCAACGCCGCTGGATGGAGTTAATCAAAGACTACGACTGTAAAATTGATTATCATCCAGGGAAGGCTAATGTGGTTGTTGATTCTTTAAGTCAGAAATCAGCAACACCAGCCCTAGATAAAGCACAGTTGAATTCCTTAGTGTTCTCTAAGAGGGATATGTTTATCTCCTTGAGGCAAAACAATGTACAACCTTTCACCCACAGATAGATGGAAAATATGAAAGGACCATAAAAACTTTGGAGGACTTCCTTAGGGCATGTGTCCTTCAGTTTGTAGGAAGTTGGGATCTACACCTGAGCTTGATAGAATTTTCTTACAATAATAGCTATCAGCATAGTATTGACATGGCACCATATGAAGCTTTATATGGTAGACGTTGTAGATCTCCTTTATGTTGGTATGAAATAGGAGAAAATCAACTTTTGGGTCTTGAACTTGTGCAACAGACAACTGAGAAGATTAAAGTAATACAACAACATTTAAAGACTGCACATGATAGACAGAAATCATACGTCGACAAACGGCAAAGGCCTTTAGAATTACAAGTTGGAGACAGAGTATATCTCAAGGTCTCACCTTGGAAAGGAGTTCTTAGATTTGGAAGAAAGGGGAAGTCAGCTCCTAGATTTATGGGACCTTATCCAATCATTGAGAGGATGGAAAAGGTAGCCTATCAGCTGGAGTTACCACCTGAGTTGCATAGATTGCACCCAGTGTTCCATATCTCTATGTTAAGAAAGTGTCATCCTGACACAAAGCTGGTTTTGCAACCTATGGAGGTAGAACTAAATGATTATATATGTGACGTACGACTCACAAAAACAAGATTAACTGATGCGGAAGCAAATTATTAGCAGCGGAATTACTAAAAATTAAAACTTTTTACAAAGAGATCCACAAAATGTAAAACTCTTTCATAGAGAACCAAAGTAAGTTATTTACATTCTGATTCATCAGTACATCTCTGTATCATCTCATCTCGAGAGTCACAAACATTAACTGCCCTGTTACACTGTACATAAGCAGTATACAAATATATCGAGGCATCAAGCCAAAATCTCAGATCTATATCAAACCATCTACTGACTCCTAGGACCTGAGAGTACAGAGACGATACATAGGACTCTCTATATACAGGACTTGACAGACAGTGTCTCCACCTGAGGATCACTGTTGTCCTTGTTGTTGCTGCTGCTGCTGATCACCCTGTGTAGGGTTTCTGCCTTTTCCTTGGCGTCGAGAGATATAACTCTCTGCCAGAAACATTGTTATTGTAGATAATAGAATAACACTGAGTAGTAGAATCATAATATTTAGCAGTAGGTAAATTATTGACTAATCTATGTAGAGCAGTATTCTCTATGCAGTTCATTTCAATTAAAACTTGATAAAGAAGCAGTCATTTATTCAATAAGGAATATGAAGAACATGTATAGCATTTATCCAACTAGGACATAATAGACAATTTATCATCAACCATTGATTCTCATAATTCAAACCTAAGCAAATATGCTACACGGATGATTACATTTTTCAAACATACTTATGCCCTGAGGAGATGAGGTACACCGCTCATACTCCAACCGACCATTGTGAAATCGAAATTGATACCATACATAGGTCAATAGAAGAGCCAAATTTATATGACCTCATCCTCCTCAGTCAGTGTGAGGAACAACTTGTAGGACATCTCATGTCTCTTCCAAATAGCTTTCCAGGGTATACTGGCAACTTCTCTATTAGAGTTACACTGGCATGTTGTACTCTCTTCGCAATCGGGAGATTTCATGTTTATCTCACATCGATTCGGAATTCACATCATTATCGAGAGATTAATGATACATCATCCCGGCATATACATATAATGAAGGATTGAGAGATTTAATGTTTGTCTCACATCAATTCCTCCATTAGGGCGTAAGGATATTCGCGCCCATAACCCCCACATACTCAAAAGTATGCCCTCCAGGAGTTCCCTTAGGAAAACCTATTTCACCATCACCAAACTACTGACGATGATGGATCTATGGTCAGGGCTCTACATGATATCATTTCACTTGATTATTTAAGTACATTACAAGATTCTTTTAGCATCAGGCATGTTTTCAAACATAAGCCATTATAACAATTACTATAAAGAAAGAGTACTATTTTTATCAAGTTCATTTCACAGCTTAATGAACATTGGGATCTCAATCCCTCATCATTTCATCATTATGATTAAGAATATGGGTGTTCAAACCCTTAGATCATCAAAACACTTGTTACCACTTTAACAGGTTACTTAATGCCATCAAGTCATCTGACAGTATAAACATGATAATTGTAGTGCAGATAATTCACATGGCTCTTGCAGCCTAATGATCTCTTTTGTTACCTCTCACTAGAAAACATAGCATATCTTTGCTTACAAAGCTCATAAAGTACTTTCAATAAACAAAGCATCATAGCTCATACATGGATATGTTCATTATTTCATAACACATGCATGATTAGTACAGATGATAACAGATACATCAATTTCATATCAGCACAATGCAAAACAATTATAACATCACTAATAAAGGGTTACACCACTATGCCCTTGCTAGGGTTAGGGTTTCCCTTTTTATTTCAATTAGGGTTAATCATCCCCTTTAGCTCAATTAGGATCAATGACTTATCACCTCATTATCTAAGATTAGGGTTTACTATTCACATCACATCACCCTAGATTAGGGTTTACTATTCACATCACATCACCCTAGATTAGGGTTTACTATTTACATCACATCACCCTAGATTAGGGTTTACTATTTACATCACATCACTATAGATTAGGGCTTATGCTCAATAACCCACAATTAGGGTTTACTATTCACTCGTATAAGGTTGATCTTCAAAACACCCTGAATTAGGGTTTCTCATGTCATTTCCCTAAATTAGGATCATTCCATCATCATAGATTAGGGTTTGTACTCATAATTAGGATTTATGATCTCCCTGTCAAGAATCATACCCTAATTACACATTCATTCATGTTGAAAGTGTTAGGACTTAACCATTACATGATTATCATTCCTGTAGGAAGTCATCTCTCTCTCATCCTTTAAAAGATGATCCTTACTTTGGACCTGATTAGATCATGTCAACTTTACTTGGATAAAGGTTGACTCAATGTATTATGTTATTGTTTCCTTAATCATTAAGGATTAATCATTCAAAGGTATTAATCACCCAATCTTATTAAGATACAATTACTATAACCATCCTTGATTACATCTTGTATTATTCAATTAATCAATTTGTCCTTTAACCACTTTAAGTATCCATGTGGTTTTGGTTAGTTATCTTCCAAACGGTCTTGGTCACGTAGACCCCAAACGGTCTTGACCAAATCAGACCTCAAACGGTCTTGCTTGATATACCTCCAAACGGTCTTGGTTGCATACTTGAAACCAATTTAGTAAAGTTGAGGTTGAAACCATTTGACAAAGTTGATGTTGAAACCGTTTGCTAAAGTAAAATTTTGAAACCGCATGAGACTCAACCGGTTTGGGATCGTTTGGTCCCAAATGGTCTTGAGACCATTTGGTCCCAAACGGTCTTGAGACTGTTTGGTCCAAACCTCCTCAAAACCGATTGGACCAAAGATGGTCTCAACCAATCAAATTGATTTAGGGTTTCCAAGATTAATTCCTTCATTGATTGAATTCATATAATCATCCATCAATTGGACCTATCACCATATTTCAATTGAGCTTAATAAGTCATCCTTCAACTAATTTAACCCCCAATTGATCATCAATTAGGGTTTTGAATCAATTGGATTAAGGATTGAAATCGATGAACCTTCAATGTTGGTCATCGTAGAACTAATTACTTTGAAATCATTGGATTACCATCCAAATTGAACATGACCTGACCTCAAATGGTCTTGAGGTCGTGTGGATAATGTTATGTCCGTCTCGTGAAAACAAGATTAACTAATGCGGAAGAGAATTACTAGCAGCAAAATTACTGAAAATCACAAAATTTGAAAACTTTTTGTGAAGAGAACCACAACTGCAAAACTTTTTCATAAAGAAACAAAATAAGTTGTTTACAAGATGATTCATCAGTACATCTCTGTATTATCTCATCTCGGGAGTCATAACATTGACTGCCCTGTTAAGCTGTACATGAGAAGTATACAAAATTTCTCGAGGCAGTAAGCCAAAAATATCATATCTATATTAAACCATCTACAGACTCCTAGGACCTGAGAGTACAGAGACGACACATATTAGTTTCTATATACAAGACTTGGCAGACAGTCTCTCCATTTGAGGATCACTGTTGTCCCTGATGTTGTTGCTGTTGTTGTTGCTCACCCACCGAAGGGTTTCTTCTTCCTCGACGTCTACCTAAAAAGTTGAATCCCACGGGGATGAGACAATTGAAAATTGTCCCAACGAGAGTTATAACTCTCCGCCAGAAGCATTGTTATTGCAGATAATAGAATAACACTGAGCAGTAGGATTAAAAATATTCAACAGTAGGTAAATCATCGAAAAAACTAAATAGAGTAGTATTCTCTAAGCAATCATTTCAATTATAACTTTGATTTCATAACAAGTCATTTAATCAATAAGGAATATGAAGAACATGTATATTATTTATCCAACTAGGACATAATAAGCAATGTATCATCAATCATTGTTTCTCATAGTTCAACCTAAGCAATTATGCTACACGGCTGATTACGTTTTACAAACATACTTATGCCCTGAAGAGATGAGGTATACCGCTCATACTCCAACCGACCATTATGAAATTGCAATCGGCACCATACATAGGTCATTAGAAGAGTCAGATTTCTTTGACCTCATCCTCCCCAGTCAGTGTGAGGAACAACATGCAGGACATCTTGTGTCTCTGCTATAATAGCTTTCCAGGATATTATGGCAACTTCGCTATTAGAGTTACAGTGGCATGATGTACTCTCTTCGCCATCGAGGGATTTCCTGTTTATCTCACATCAATGCGGCATTAACAACATCATCGGGAGATTAGTGATACATCATCCCAGCATATACATATAATGAAGGATTGAGAGATTAAATGTTTATCTCACATCAATTCCTCCATTAGGACGTAAGGATATTCGTGTCCATAACCCCCACATACTCAAAAGTATGCTCTCCAGGAGTTCCCTTAGGAAAACCTATTTCACCATCATCTAGCTTCTGACGATGATGGATCTATGGTCAGGGCTCTACATGATATCATTATACTTGATTATTTAAGTACATTATGGCAATCTTTTAGCATCAGGCATGTTTTCAAACATAAATCATTAAAACAATTGCTATAAAGAAAGAGTACTATTTGTATGAAGTTCATTTCACATCTTATTCAACATTGGGATCTCAATCCCTAACCATCTCATCATTATGACTCAATAATATGGGTGTTCAAACCCTTAAATCATCAAAACACTTGTTACCAAGTATCATACTGCCATCAAGTCATTTGACAGTGTAAACAAGATAATAGTAATGTTGATATTTCATATGGCTCATATATCCTATCAATCTCTTATGTTACCTCTCACTAGGCAACATAACATATCATTACTTACAAACTCATTAAGTACTTTTGATAAGCAAAGCTTCATAGCTCATACCTGGCTATGTTCAATATTCCATAAAACCTGCATGATTAGTATAGATGAATACAAACACATCTATTTTAGATAAGCATAATGCAAAACATTAATAACATCACTATTTAAGGGTTGCACCACTATGCCCTTACCAGGGTTAGGGTTTCCCTTTTTCATTCAATTAGGGTTAATGACTTATCATTGCATTACCCAGCCATAGCTTCATGTTATAAAGCATAAGCCAAAATTAGGGTTTACTATTCACATTACATCACATTACCCTAGATTAGGGTTTACTATTCACATTGCATCACATTACCCTAGATTAGGGTTTACTATTCACATTGCATCACATTACCCTAGATTAGGGTTTACTATTCACATTATGAATTATGATCATACCTTCATCATGTATTAGGGATACTTCCATTACTACCCTCAAATTAGGGTTAGGATTCATTAACCATCATAATTAGGGTTTCATGATCTCACTAACATGGATCATACCCTAATTAGGCATTCATTCATATTGAGAGTCCATTACTTGATTAACATTCATATAAGAAGTCTTTTATCTCTCATCCTTTATATAAGTTGATGCTTTCATCACCCTTGATTAGGATAAGCCAACTCAACATTGACATCATGGGCTATGTCATTACTATTGTGATCATTAAAGCTTACTCATTCAAAGAGTACTAATCACTCTATCCCATCAAGGATACCTTTATTATAATCACCATTGATTATAACATGCACTAATCAACTAATCACTTGGTCCTTTAATCACTTTAAGTATCCATGAGGTTTAGGTTAATCAACCACCAAACCATCTTGACCACTAAGACATCAAACGATCTTGACCTACTTAGACCTCAAACAGTCTTGCACACTAAACCTCCAAACAGTCTAAGACCGTTTGGACCTCCATGCGGTCTTGGACTACCCTTGAAACCGTTTGGTGGTGAAGACCGTTTGGTCAAGTTTGACTTTGAAACCGTTTGGTGGTGAAGACCGTTTGGTCAAGTTTGACTTTGAAACCGCATGGACACAACCGACCTCGAAACCGCATGAGCCCAAACGGTTTGGGATCGTTTGGTCCCAAACATTCTTGAGACCGTTTGGTCCAAAACGGTCTTGAGACCATTTGGTCCCAAACCACCTCAAAACCACATGGACCAAGTATGGTCCCAACACCTCAAATTGAATTAGGGTTTCCAATGTTGATCCCCTCAACGATTCAATACATGTAATCAATCATCAATTGGACCTATCACCATCATTCAATTGAGTTAATTAAGTCAACCTTGAACTAATTTGACCCTCAATTGACCCTCAATTGATCATCAATTAGGGCTTGAATCAATTGGATTAGGGTTTGGAATTGATGACCCTTCAACATATCTCAATGTGAATCTAATTGATTTGAACCCATTGAACCATCATCCAATTTGGTCATGACCTGACCCCAAACGGTCTTGGAATTGTTTGGATGACCTCCAAACGGTATTGAGACCATTTTCTCAAATCAACACCAAAAACCAAGTCAACTAATTAGGGTTTGGTCCATTGGGTTGATCACTATATCAACAATTGATTGTTCTTCAACTTAGAACCTTTGGATCTTCAATTGGTCAATCATACTTAACCCTAGACCTCCAAATGGTCTTGGGTGATAACCAAACGATCTTGAGACCATTTGGGTGATCCCCAAACAGTTTTGAAACCGTTTGGGTCACTCAACCCAAACTCCAACATTAATCAATTATCAAAATCAGCAATTAACCCGATTAGGGTTTAGATGGTTGATGGACCATTAATTGGTGAACCAATTGGAATTAATTGATGATTATTAATAGATTTTTGATCTAAATGTTTTTCAATAGACCTCCAAATGGTCAATGCCTGGTCAACGCCTCCAAACGGTCTTGGACCGTTTGCTTCTATGCGGTTTGGTTGAAACCTTTTGCAATCAAACGGTTTGAAATCGTTTGCTCCAAACGGTTTGGTAAACCGTTTGAGCAAGAAAATGGAGACCGTTTGCTAAAGAAAAAATCCTTGGATAAACATAAAAATTAATGCCACCTTCTTCTACCTCTGTTCATCCAAGAATAGGGGTTGTTCTTCACGGAATTGATAGCAAGAACACAAGAGTAGTAAAAGAAGAAGAATAACTAACGGTTTTTCATAGAGATGAGGATGCATTCACAAAGATTAAGGTTTAGAGTTATAAAACATGCCTCTAGGACTGATCCAGAGCTCCTAGATCCATAGATTTAATGGTGGTTTGAGATCCAACAGTTGTCCAAGGTTCCTTCTTCACTTTTTGGATGAACAAGATGGCTAGAAAGGAAAATCGTGTGAAGAAAACCAATAATCCAACCTTGTTTTATGGTTTCCACAATGAATTCGAGGTAGATGATGATCAAAGCTTACCAAACTAGCTTGGTCATTCTTCCTCTGGTTCAGAGCTCTCCCTTGGTCTGCCAAAGCAAGAAGATAAGGAAAAGAACTAAGGGAAACGATCCTTGGTGTTGTTGGAAAATATGCATATATGTATTTATGGGTTTTTCAAGGAAAATAGAAAAAGATTGTTATCTCTTTTAATTCCAACTTGTTTCCACCAAAAGTTCCTCCACTCTTTGGATACGTGGCCACCTTCTAATCTCATGCAAAACTCCTCCATTATCCAAGGTTTAAAGGAAAAAAACCAAACATCTTAATAAGTTGTATATTAATATCCATCCTTTTTGGATATTGCTTTATTTTATAATAATGTGAATAACTTCCACTTCATCCAAGATCTTTTTGGTGCCCAAGCATGGCCCAAGCTCGTCCTAGATATTGCAAACACATACTCCAACTTTTGGTTGAAGGGCTTCATAATTAATATATTTCTTTTTGCATTAAGTTGTATTAAAGAGCCATTTATACTTAAATCTTGATTACTTCAATATCAAGATTCGCTCTCTTCTATGATCATACAAATGAGGCGCCCCTCTCATTTTCTTTGCTCTACTTGATGCCAAGAAACATGAGAGACTCTCTAGAGGTGATATTTTGCATGTTGAACCCTAGGTTTTGGGTAAATTACACATTACACCAAAACTAGGTTTTAATGCACAAGGATTGCTCTTCAAGCTATATTTTGGTGCTCAAGCTTGTGGAATCCATACCACCACATCATATTCATTTTCATGATGTCTCAACATCAGAGGAAGATCTTATCATGTGCAATTTGCAATTTAACCCTTCTACTTGGGTAATTTGCACT
Source organism: Alisma plantago-aquatica (assembly GCA_963693085.1). NCBI lineage: Eukaryota > Viridiplantae > Streptophyta > Magnoliopsida > Alismatales > Alismataceae > Alisma > Alisma plantago-aquatica. Next base: position 861,808,579 of record OY856409.1, read on the forward strand.
TTAGTCCAAAGTTAACAAAACAATGTTTCAACATTATTCAAAAAGGACTAAAATTGAAATATAAGTTCCTCAAAAACTTTAATTACTTTTCAAAAGATAGGGACAAGTAATTAATTAAATTTATTAGGCAAAACACCTAGGGTTAGTACATAACCCAGGTCAGGGATGTTACAAATTATCCACCCCTTATAAGGATTTTGTCCCCGAAATCATTACAAAAATATATTAAGAAAAAAGAGCAGGGTATTTCCTTCTCATCTCTTCCTCTAGTTCCCACATGGCTTTTTCAACGCCACGATGATTCCAAAGAACTTTTACAAGACATATATCTTTCTTTTTCAGCTTTTTGATCCTTCTATCAAGAATCGACACAGGTCCTTCTTCATAAGATACATCATCATCTAATTCTACTTCCATAGGTTGCAGAACTGATTCTGAATCAGGATGACATTTCCTAAGCATGGAAATGTGGAACACTAGGTGTAACTTTTGCAGCTCAGGTGGTAACTTTAGCTTATAAGCTACCTCTCCAATACGTTCAATGATTGGATAAGGCCCCATAAACCTAGGAGTTAACTTTCCTTTCCTTCCAAATCTAAGAACTCCTTTATAGGGTGAGACCTTAAGGTACACTCTGTCTCCAACCTGGAATTCTAAAGGTCTACGATGCTTATCAGCATATGATTTCTGTCTATCCTATGCAGTCTTTAACTGTTGTTGGATTATTTTAATCTTCTCAGTGGTCTACTGCACAAGATCAGGACCTAAAAGTTGATATTCACCAGTTTCATACCAACATAGGGGAGATCTACAACGTCTACCATACAAAGCTTCATAAGGTGACATGTCAATGCTATGTTGATAGCTGTTATTGTAGGAAAACTCTATCAAACTTAGGTGCAGATCCCAACTTCCTTTAAACTGAAGAACACATGCTCTAAGCAAGTCCTCCAAAGTCTGTATAGTCCTTTCTGATTGTCCATCTATCTGAGGATGAAAGGCTGCACTAAACCTTAACTGTGTGCCTAAGGCTTTATGAAGTCGCTCCCAAAAACAAATCATAAACTAGGGACCTCTGTCAGAAACAATGGTAACTGGAACCCCATGCAGTCGTACTATCTCATCTACATATAACTGCGCCAACTTCTCAGCAGAATAGATTGTTTTGACAGGTAAGAAATGTGTTGTCTTTGTCAACCTATCAACTATTACCCAGATGGAATCATGTCCTTTGGCTGTCCTGGGTAAACCAACCACAGAGTCCATGGTTACATGATCCCACTTCCACTGTGGTATGGGTAAAGGTGGCATTGTTCCTGCAGGCTTTTGGTGTTCAGCTTTAACTTGCTGACACACAGGACACCGCATAACAAACTCAGCAATGTCCTTTTTCAAACCAGGCCACCAATACATATCTTTCAAGTTTCGATACATCTTGGTGCTTCCTGGATACATAGCATACATTGAAGAATGAGCTTCTTCCAGGATTAACTTCCTCAAGTTATCCACATCAGGCACTATCATTCTACCATGATAATAAGCTACATGATCATCTGAGTCATAGAAACCATCTCATTTCTCACTACCATACTCTGATCTAATCAGTCGAACTGCAACATCAACTTGTTGTGCCTCCTTAATATGTTGTCTCAGAGTAGGTTTTATATGCATCTCAGCTAACAACTTGGCTAACAATGATACTATTAACTGTACATTGTCTTTCCTTAAGGAGATAAGCATATCCCTCTTAGATCACACTAAGGAATTCAGCTGTGCTTTATCTAGGGTTGGTGTTGCTGATTTCCTACTCAAAGCATCAACAACTACATTGGTCTTCCCTGGATGATAATCAATTGTACAATCGTAGTCCTTGATTAACTCCATCCAGTGGTGTTGCCTTAGGTTAAGCTCATGCTTAGAAAAGATATACTTTAGGTTCTTATGGTCTGTGAAAATCTGGAATGTCTCTCCATAAAGATAATGTCTCCATATCTTCAAGGCATGAACCACAATAGCTAGCTCTAAATCATGTGTCGGATAATTCTCCTCGTGTTTCTTAAGTTGTTGAGAAGCAAAAGAAATCACTTGTTTATCCTACATCAACACACATCCTAGTCCATTCTTAAAAGCATCACATAAAACTATATACCCTTTCCCTTGCTCAGGTAACATAAGCACAGGTGCACTTGTCAATGTTGGTATGTATGCCCATAGAGCAAGTCATATGATGGTTGTAATGGGATACTTTGTAAATGATTTGAATATTAATAAAGGCAATTTACGATCTATATGTTTAAACTGTTTCTCAGATGATGGTGTAACATGATAGATGTCTAAAGAATTGTTTTACTCAATGACGTATGCTTTTGGGTTGAGGACCTGAACGATGAGATCATATGGATGTTAAGAGTATTCATTCTTGTTTAGTCCCTAGTCGGTTGTTATTGTGGAAATAACCATAGACATCAATAACACTGAAGACTAGCTTGTGTGTTGGTTGATGACAGAATCTCATTAGTCATGATATAGTGATATCAAACCAAGCACATAGGTACTTGTTAGAGAATAAGGTACCGGACAGACCCACTGTGAGAGTGACACATGGAACCATGACTTGGTAGTCACAGTCAGCTCTCACAGTGATGGTGGTGAGTGTGATTCTTAGACCTGAAATCACTACACTCAACACATGTCGTTGGGTACACTTTGACATCATCAAACGCAGTCCTGAAACATGGGTTGTTATAAAGGTGATGATTGGGTGGCTTTGACACATGGGGCTTTTGAGGGGTGAGTGATAGATATGGGATTTGTCCCTCCTGAGGGAGTTTGATGTCCTTGGACACTTGATGAGTAGGATTGAGAAAGGCATGCGCATGCACGTGTGAATTAATATGTGATATTGATGTCATACACATCTCACCCAGTCTGCTCTGAGATCAAGGAAATGAATGAACGTTGACAGGATGATTGTTCCATGCCTCGAGTTCATTCAGGATATCAGTGAAAAAGGAATCATACATTCATTGTAACACCATTCACGGATTGTAGGATTGAAAGTTGTTCTCCAACTTTCTATTTCACTTGGGTAGCAATGATGTGTGACTAGGCATCGCTCTTTGCTTGGGAAGTCATAAATGTTATGGACTTTCACTGCCAACGTGAAATGGACCTGTAGGGTCACACACATAGGATTTAACCTGGAATAGGAGTTTGTTCACAAATATGTTTAGATTGATTACTAAAGGAGTTTAGTTGTTCAATTAAACACTCAATTAATTGATAGCTCAATATCATAGTGTTCAAGTTGTTGGACTGATTGATTAGAGTATCGGATTGATTGAAACTGCAATTAACTGATTGTGCACAATCTGTACTCCCAACCGATCGGCTCATGAGATGAACCGATCGGCTGAGCTTGGTGAACCGATCGGCTCAACTGGTGAGTCAATCGGCTCATGGACAGGGTGAACGATTGCTTCAAGTGTTGAAATAATCGGTTCAACTGTTGCAACTGGGCAAGTTGGGAAAGTAAGATTGGTGAGAAATTTCCTTTCGTTTCACTTGCCCAATTTGATTGGAACAAGGATTGGTATTTGATACCAATTATAAACAAAAGAAGGAAAGTCAATCGGGAACTGATCAGGACCACAAACCGACCGGTTCTGAAATGAACCGACCAGTTCATGGGTCCCAACCGATCGGTTGAGGTGTCAACTGACCGGCTCACATCCCCAATCGACCATTTCAGTTATGAAACGATCGGTTCAGGTTGCGAGTTGGTTGTTTTTGTGGAAAATCTCGAACCCTTCTACTCCTGCTTTAGTCCCGCATTGCCTGGGATAGAGAACCTTGTCCCATGACCCTCCTATATATATAGGGGTATTGGGGACTTCTCAAAGAACAACTCAGTGCAACCAGTTTCTCTATGAAGTTGTCATTCTCTCTGGTTTTGGTAACCAAGAGAGAGGCCGAGCAAGTGCTACCTGATAAGGGAGGCACAACAAGGGAAGGACAACTGCAGAAAGAGACTGGTGGCAGGACAGTGTGTTGGTGACTAGTACGCCGATAGGAGGGTGCGACTCCTTCCGATTCCTTATGGGACAAGGAGATCGGAATTCCAGGCAGTCTCTGTGGACGACTACAGAGGCGGGAGACCTCTGTCGCTCAGAGGACAACTGTCAATCCCGATAGTCCCGGTGAGGCCAGGAGTCTTCAGTCTCGGTGCGACCAGGAGCTGCACAGACACCGTCTGAGACCGGAGGTGAAGGCCGCGCAAGGCGCGAGGTACTGTCGCCGAGCAAGCCTCGGGACAAGGTATGAATTCACAAACCATCTTTCCTATTGTATAGACGTTGACGTGATTCCTTTTGTTCTGGGTTTTGGGGAGAAAATTTTTGTTTCCGCTACTTCTCTGCCTCCTCTAAAACCTGACAGTGGTATCAGAGCCACGTCAACTGCTCTATATTTTAGGATTATCGATATGATTGATTTTGGTTTGTCGCCTTTATTTATTGCATACGATGCGAATAAAATTGGCTTTATGCATGTCCAATCCACAAATCCCAAATATACATATATGATATGTAATATTAATGCACTCGATACGCGTCGCCCTTAAACGAGTTTTGTGGTGGATGTGTAGCATGGTTATGGCCTATAAACCCTATATTTGTGTATGGTTGTATGTGGTTTCTTACATCTCGGTATGCGAACTGATTCCCTTTCTCTCATTCCTGATGTAACTCGAAATAATTCAAGATTTATTTTCCTACCTTTGCTCCCACCAAATGTAACTCGGGGTTTCATAATTCAATTGTAAATAGGATAGATTTTATTTCCTGTTATGTCAAAGAACGGCGGATGACCTGAGACGATCGGTTCAAGGCGTGAACTGATCAGTTGGTGTTCCATACGACCGGTTCGAGGAGCGAGACGAGCGGGTGGCGACCTGAAGAGATGCACGACGACCGGTGAACCGATCGGCTGGTGGCACCCGAACAACCAACTTGATGGCAAGCTAATCAGTCCTGGAGATGAGTTGATAAAACCCAGAAAGGCAGGCATAGATTACATCTTGTACAGGTTGCATGTGATGTAGACCTAGATGACTGTGATTCCTCTTGGCTCGAGGAATCACAATAGGATGGCCATAATCATTTCTTTTATCATTTCGCATGTTTTCTGTGGGATATAGCATGTATATGATATGTACTATATATTGTGGTGATTGGATATGTATATGTATATAAAAACCAAATCCCTCATTAAAATATTAAGTCTTATACGCCTTCCATTAGGGACACACATGGCAAACTCGATCGACCAAGCGTAGGTTACGCCAAAGCGTGGTGCATCATCCATCTTGTGGAAGTGTGAAGGATCGACATGCAGGTTCTGCCAAAGCAGGGTGCATGTTTACCGTGTCAGCTTTTGGGATAGACTTAACTAGTGATTCTTAGAGCGTCTAAGCCCAGAGGCACGAAATGTTCATGGCAAGGTGTTGTGCATGTTCATTCATCAAGAGTTGCATATGATGAAATTGGCATGATGGCCTACCTAAATAGTCAAGATTATGGGCGATCAGCCAAAGCTGACTCATGACTTGATGAAATATGGATCTTGACCCACTAGAAGATTGTGTGTTGCAATCTTTCGAATTGATGGTGAGGGTTGTCAATTTGTGTCAAAATAGTGGGTGCGGTAATTAACTAAAGGCCTAATTAACTATCGTCAAATTTTATTCAATTCAAATCAAAAGGATTTTTGACAAAATGCAATTTTCTCTTGTAGAATGGAAAAGGAATAATCTTTTAAAATGGGAAAATTAATTGAGAACAAATTCCATAACTAGTTGAGGACTGTGAGAAGTGTTCTGCACAATCCAGATATACCAGGAGCCTTTGAATCCACTCTATGTACGCTTAATGCGTTGGTGAAGAGGAAAGAAAGTTCATTGATAGAGATCAATGGAACGAATGGTAAGGGAGAGAAGGGTTCTCTCGCCAAACCAATTTCTTCTACATGGAGAGGATGGAAGGAACGATGGAAGAAGAAGTCAGAGATAGAGATCTCTACTTTTGGTGTATACGTGATAGAGATTAACTTTACTATTTCGTCATGGGTACTTGATACCGGATGCAGATCTCACATTTGTTCAAATGTGAAGGATCTAAAGAGAAGTAGGCCTTTGGGGAAAGGTGAGGTTGAACTACGTGTTGCCAATGGGGCAAGGGTTGCCGCCAGTGCCGTAGGAACCTATGAGTTAACTCTACCAAGTGGGCTAATAATAGAGTTGAAGAACTGCTATTATGTACCTTCCATAAATAGGAATATCATTTCTGTCTCTTGTTTGGACAAAGATGGATTTGAATTTCTTATTAAGAATGGAAATTGTTCCATTTCTAAAGATGGGAACTTTTATGGCAGTGCCCCAATGTATTATGGTCTATACTTGATAGATTTGGAGACAAATGTATACAATGTAAACACAACAAAAACAAAAAATCAACGACTCAAACGAAACATATCTTTGGCATTCTCGTCTAGGGCACATAAATGAGAAGCGCATTTCTAGACTCCATAAAGATGGTTATCTAGACTCTTTTGATTATGAATCAATAGAGACATGTGAATCTTGTTTATTGGGAAAGATGACCAAGAATCCCTTTTTAGGTAAAGGTGAGAGAGCTAGTGATCTATTAGGACTCATACATACTGATGTATGTGGGCCTTTTAGAACTAATGCCAGAGGTGGGTATCAGTACTTCATTACCTTTACTGATGACTTCTGTAGGTATGGCTATGTGTACCTGATGAAACATAAGTCAAAAACCCTTGAAAGGTTCAAGGATTTCATGAATGAAGTACAGAACCAACTTGGTAAAAGTATTAAGGCACTTCGATCTGATTGAGGTGGAGAATACTTAAGCCAGGAGTTTGAGGACCTTTTGTGAGCCCGTGGTATTGTATCACAATGGACTCCGCCTGGAACACCACAGCATAATGGTGTGTCTGAAAGAAGGAATCGCACATTGTTGGATATGGTGCGATCAATGATGAGTTTTGTTGATCTTCCAATTTCTTTCTAGAGTTATGCTCTTGAAACCGCCGCGTTTACACTTAACTGAGTACCATCTAAATCGGTTCAAAAGACACCATATGAGATATGGACCGGGAAGCGTCTCAATTTGTCTTTTATGAAGATTTGGGGTTGTGAGGCTTACGTTAGGAAAATGTTTCCTGATAAGCTTGGAACCAAGTCTGATAAATGTTATTTTGTTGGATATCCCAAGGAGACCAAGGGATATTATCTATACCATCCTACTGACAACAAAGTGTTTGTGGCCAGGGATTCTGTGTTCCTGGAAAAAGAATTTATTTCCAAAGGAAGCAGTGGGAGGAAAATAGAGCTTGAAGAGGTTCAAGCCCAACAAGAAAACATTGAACTGATAGATGTATAAGAGGAATATGGAGATTCACAAGGTGTTGTGGAATCTCATTCTCCTCAGGTAACACAAGGACCTCGTAGATCTAGTAGGACCCGCCTTGAACTTGAGAGGTTTCGATACCTTGTGACTCGGGAAGGTGGTGAGTTGATCATAGATGATGATCCAACTACCTACGTAGAGACTATGGAGGGACCAGATTCTAAGTAATGGCTTGAAGCCATGAGATCCGAGATGGAATCCATGTATTCCAACAAAGTATGGACTTTTTTGGAACCACCCGAAGGGGTAAAACCCATAGGGTGCAAGTGGGTCTTTAAGAAAAAGATCGACATGGATGGCAATGTGCAAACTTATAAAGGAAGATTGGTTGCAAAGGGATTTCAACAAGTTCAAGGTGTTGACTATGAAGAAACCTTTTCTCCAGTTTCCATGATTAAGTCCATCAGGATCATGCTTGCTATTGCAGCTTATTATGACTATGAGATTTGGCAGATGGATGTTAAAACCACATTCCTTAATGGGAATATAAATGAGGATGTGTACATGACACAGCCTGAAGGTTTTGTAGATCCAAAGAATGCCAATAAAGTCTGTAAGCTGCAAAGGTCAATCTATGGATTGAAGCAAGCATCTCGGAGTTGGAATCTTTGATTTGATGAGGAAGTCAAAGTGTTTGGCTTTGTTCAAAATGAAGATGAACCTTGTGTGTACAAGAAGGTTAGTGGGAGCTCGACCGCATTCCTCATATTGTATTTCGATGACATACTTTTGATGGGGAATGATGTCTTAGCCTTAGAGAAGGTAAAGACTTGGCTTGGGAATACTTTCTCAATGAAGGACTTAGGAGAAGCATCCTACAATCTAGGAATTAAGATCTATAGAGATAGATCTAGAAGGCTTCTCGGACTAAGTTAGAGCACGTACATCGACAAAGTGCTGAAGCGGTTCAGCATGGAGAACTCAAAGAGAGGCAACATCCCCATGCTACATGGAGTCACCGTCTCTAGAGCTCAATGTCCCCAATCTTGTGAAGAGTGGGAGCATATGAATGGGATCCCATATGCATCAGCCATCGGATCCATCATGTACGCTATGTTGTGCACATGCCCAGATGTCTCGTATGCTCTCAGCATGACGAGCAGGTACCAGTCAGATCCCGGGGATGCTCATTGGACAGTTGTAAAGAACATCCTCAAGTACTTGCGAGGGACTAAGGATCAATTTCTTGTTTACGGCGGCGAGGAAGAGCTGGTTGTAAAAGGTTACACCGATGCAAGCTTCCAAACTGATAAAGATGATTACAGATCGCAGTCAGGATTTGTGTTTTGCCTTAATAATGGAGCTGTGAGCTAGTAGAGTTCCAAGCAAGAAATAGTTGCCGATTCTACTACAGAGGTCGAGTATATTGCTGCTTCACATGCAGCAAAGGAGGTTGTGTGGATCAGGAAGTTCATCTCTGAACTTGGTGTAGTTCCCAATAGCTGTGATGCAATTGAGCTTTATTGTGACAATAATGGAGCTATTGCACAAGCTGAGGAACCCAGATCACATCAGCGGCCCAAGCACATACTGCGGCGCTTCCATCTCATACGAGAGATCGTACAACGAGGAGATGTGAAGATTTGCAAAGTACCAATTGAAGACAACATAGATGATCCACTGACTAAGGCCCTTTCTCAGCAGAAGCATGATGGTCATGCTAGGTCACAAGGATTGAGGTTCCTTGGTGACTCGCTCTAAATGCAAGTGGGAGTCTGTTGGTATGTATGCCCATAGAGCAAGTCATATGATGATTGTAATGGGATACTTTGTAAATGATTTGAATAATAATAAAGGCAATTTCCGATCTATATGTTTAAACTGTTTCTGAGATGATGGTGTAACATGATAGATGTCTAAAGAATTGTTTTACTCAATGACATATGCTTTTGGGTTGAGGACTTGAACGATGAGATCATACGGATGTTAAGAGTATTCATTCTTTTTTAGTCCCTAGTCGGTTGTTATTGTGGAAATAACCATAGACATCAATAACACTGAAGACTAGCTTGTGTGTTGGTTGATGACAGAATCTCATTAGTCATGATATAGTAATATCAAACCAAGCACATAGGTACTTGTTAGAGAACAAGGTACCGGACAGACCCACCGTGAGAGTGACACATGGAACCATGACTTGGTAGTCACAGTCAGCTCTCACAGTGATGGTGGTGAGTGTGATTCTTAGACCTGAAATCACTACACTCAACACATGTCGTTGGGTACACTTTGACATCATCAAACACAGTCCTGAAACATGGGTTGTTATAAAGGTGATGATTGGGTGGCTTTGACACATGGGTCTTTTGAGGGGTGAGTGACAGATATGGGATTTGTCCTCCTGAGGGAGTTTGATGTCCTTGGCCACTTGATGAGTAGGATTGAGAAAGGCATGCGCATGCACGTGTGAATCAATATGTGATATTGATGTCATACACATCTCACCCAGTCTGCTCTGAGATCAAGGAAATGAAAGAACGTTGACAGGATGATTGTCCCATGCCTAGAGTTCATTCAGGATATCAGTGACAAAGGAATTATACATTCACTGTAACACCATTCACGGATTGTAGGATTGAAAGTTGTTCTCCAACTTTCTATTTCACATGGGTAGCACTGATGTGTGACTAGGCTCTGCTCTTTTGCTTGTGAAGTCATAAATGTTATGGACTTTCACTGCCAATGTGAAATGGACCTGCAGGGTCACACACATAGGATTTAACATGGAATAGGAGTTTGTCCACAAACATGTTTAGATTGATTACTAAAGGAGTTTAGTAGTTCAATTAAACACTCAATTAATTGATAGCTCAATATCATAGTGTTCAAGTTGTTGGACTGATTGATTAGAGTATCAGATTGATTGAAACCGCAATTGATTGATTCTGCACAATCTGTATTCCCAACCGATCGGCTCATGAAATGAACCGATCGGCTGAGCTTGGTGAACTGATCGGCTCAACTGGTGAGTCGATCGGTTCATGGACAGGGTGAACGATTTCTTCAAGTGTTGAAACGATCAGTTCAATTGTTGCAACTGGGCAAGTTGGGAAAGTAAGATTGGTGAGAAATTTCCTTTCATTTCACTTGCCCAATTTTATTGGAACAAGGATTGGTATTTGATACCAATTAGAAACAAAAGAAGGAAAGTCAATCGGGAACTGATCAGGACCATGAACCGACCGGTTCAGAAATGAACCGACCGGTTCATGGGTCCCAACCGATCATTTGAGGTGTCAAACGACCGGCTCAAATCCCCATCCGACCGTTTCAGTTATGAAACGATCGGTTCAGGTTGCAAGTTGGTTGTTTTTGGGGAAAATCTCGAACCCTTCTACTCCTGCTTTAGTCCCGCATTGCCCGGGATAGAGAACCCTGTCCCATGACCCTCCTATATATATAGGGGTATTGGGGACTTCTCAAAGAACAACTCAGTGCAACCAGTTGCTCTGTGAAGTTTTCGTTCTCTCTGGTTTTGGTAACCAAGAGAGAGCCCGAGCAAGTGCTCCCCGATAAGGGAGGCACAACAAGGGAATGACAACTGCATAAAGTGATTAGTGGAAGGAGAGTGTGTTGGCGACTAGTACGCTGACATGAGGGTGTGAATCCTTCTGATTCCTTGTGGGACAAGGAGATTGGAGTTCCAGGTAGTCCGTGTGGACGACTGCAGAGGCGGGAGACCTCTGTCGCTCGGAGGACAACCGTCAATCCCGACAGTCCTGGTGAGACCAGGAGTCTTCAGTCCCTGTGCGACCAGGAGCTGCACAGACACCATCCAAGACCGGAGGTGAAGACCGCGCAAGGCGCGAGGTACTATCGCCGAGCAAGCCTCGGGACAAGATATGAATTCACAAATCATCTTTCCTATTGTATAGACGTTGACGCGATTCCTTTTGTTCTGGGTTTTGGGGAGAAAATTTTTGTTTCCGCTGCTTCTCTGCCTCCTCTAAAACCTAACAGTCAACCTCTCTTTCAACACCTGGAATGATTGCTGACACTTGTCACTCCAGGTAAAAGGAACATCCTTCCTGGTCAACTTAGGGAAGGGTAAAGCTATGGAACTAAAGTTCTTAATGAACCTCCTGTAATAGCCTGCCAACCCTAAGAAACTACGAATCTCCGTTGGTGTCTTCGGTTGTTCCCATTGCAGGATAGATTCTACCTTTTTAGGATCAACACGTATACCTGAAGTAGATATTACGTGCCCAAGAAAAGAAACCTCAGGTTACCAGAACTCACACTTGCTAAACTTAGCATATAACTTATGCTCTCTTAGCAAAGTTAGAGTCTGACGAAGATGTTGTTCATGCTGCTGAGCATCTCTACTATAGATCAGAATGTCATCTATGAAGACAACAACACACTGATCAAGAAAAGGTCAAAAGATTATATTCATGAGTTCCATAAATGCAGCTGGTGCATTAGTTAGTCCAAACGACATAACTATGAACTCATAGTGACCATACCTCATTCTAAAGGCAGACTTAGGTATGTCACCCTCCTTGATATGTAACTGATGGTATCCAGATCTCAAGTCTATTTTTGAGAAGATAGTTGCACCACACAACTGGTCAAAGAGATCATCAATCCTAGGAAAAGGATACTTATTCTTTATTGTTACTTTATTTAACTATCTATAATCAATGCATAACCGCATTGATCCATCTCTCTTTTTAACAAAGAGGACTGGAGCACCCCAGGGTGAAGTACTCAGTCGGAAGAAACCTTTCTCAAGCAATTCTTGTAGTTGTTTCTTGAGTTCTGCCATCTCAGCAGGCGCCATCCTATATGGTGTTTGTGCTATTGCCTGCGTGCCTGGGATTAGATTAATCTCAAAATCAATCTCTCAGGGCGGAGGTACACCTGGAAGTTCTTCAGGAAATACATCTTCAAATTCCCTAACTATTGGAACTTCAATAGGATTAACACTCTCCATGGTGGTATCTACCACATGGGTCAAGAATGCATAACATCCTTGCCTCAACATCTTATCAGCTACCATAGCTGACACAAGATAGGTTGGTAGAATCTTTCTTTCTCCTTGAAAGATCCATGTGTCACTATCATCAGTAAACACAACTTGCTTGGACTCACAATCCATGACAACCTTATACCTTTCTAAGGTATCCATCCCAAGGATTACATCGAATCCGTACATCTCAAGTGGTATAAGATCCACTTGAATGTGATGTTCAGAAAAGAAGAGGATGCAGGGAGAACATACCTCCCGCAAAACAACAGATCCCATCAAAGGAGTTTCTAACAACAAACTATCTACTCTATGACTTGTAGTCATGTCACAGTCAAGAATCACTCTTTGAGTGATAAAGGAATGTGTAGCACCCAGATCAATTAAAACAGATACGACGCAAGATGTAGACATATCAGAATTACACAACTCCATCTGACCTGCCACAACCCGAGGGTTGATCACTACATCAGGTGGATTCATCGCGTAAAACCTTGTCCTCGCCTTTGGTTGATTCGGTGCTCAATGACTTGGTGTTGATGATCTAGCTTGGGACGCTTGTCCACGTCCTCTAGCATTTCCTGGAAACTGTCTCCTTTGAGGACCTTGCTAACTCTGCCTTTGAGGTTGAGTCACACTCACTTCTCTGGCTCTGCAATCCTTCATCAGATGCCCCATCTTTCCACATATGTAACAACTTCTAATCCCTTTTTGTGGTCTAGATGGTCCTGTAACTGACATAGATGTTGAGCTGCGAGCTCCTTCTAGTGGTAGGCTTCGTCCTCTACCCCTATTCAACGTCCACTATGTCTGGGTACTGAATCTAGGTGGTGGTGTAGGCACAGAAAACCTTAGTTTCTTGAAATCTTTAGATGAGGATCCTTGGAACTGGGGATACATCCTCTTGTTCTTGGTTTGTTTCTTCTCTGACACGGACCTCTCTATCCTCCTGACTGACTCCACAAACGTAGCAAATCTTTCCCTATTTTCCAGAGCAGACACAGGAGTGGTCAACTCAGTGTTTAATCCCTTCTCAAAACGCCTAATCCTTTCTTCATCTGTTGATGCCATGTGCGGGAAGAAATGCAACATCTCCATGAACTTAGCCTCGTACTCGCTAATGTTCATAGGTCCCTGCCTTAACCTCTCAAACTGAGAGATTTTCTCATCCAAGAACGTCTTAGGAAAGTATATGTTGACAAATTCTCGTCGAAATACTTCCCATTCGATCTCCACACCTGGCCTTTTCCCCTCCTCCATGGTCCACCAGTGGCCAACACCCCCTTTGAGAAGATACACAGCATGTCTAACCTTCTCAGCTTCTGAGATGTTCAAGATTCTAAAGGCTTTCTCTAGTTCAGTTAGCCACAAGTTAGCATCTGTTGGGTCAGCTGTTCCAAGATATTCCGTGGCCCCAACCCGGAGAAGTTGTTCAAACGTCTTGCCAGTTCCTTGTCCTTCTGGATGGGTAGGTTCCCTAGGTACAGATATAGGCATCCTATCAGTCATGTCTGTCATGGCAGTCATGAACTGCCCAAACATGGCTTGGAAAGTTGGATTCCCCATGTCATCTGGATTGAACTGGGGTGGTTCAGGTACAGGTTCCTCCCTTTCTTGGTTTCTTGCACCTCCTCCAGGTGCAGCAACACTACTTTCTGCAACGTGTTCCTCATGTGATCCAGACATCATTAGTTTTATCTTCTCCTCCTAAATGAGCAGAAGACACTATCAGATATACTGGAAGGCAATAGAACATACTCTACAACCCTAGTCCTATATCTCTGTAGACTCAGCGAACCTAGAGCTCTGATACCACTAAATTGTTACGTCTGTCTCGCGAAAACAAGATTAACTAATGCGGAAGCGAATTACTGGCAGTAGAATTACTGAAAATCACAAAATTTTAAAACTTTTTGTGAAGAGAACCACAACTGCAAAACTTTTTCATAAAGAAACAAAATAAGTTGTTTACAAGCTGATTCATCAGTACATCTCTGTGTTATCTCATCTCGAGAGTCATAACATTGACTACCCTGTTAAGTTGTACATGAGAAGTATACAAAATTTCTTGAGGCATTAAGCCAAAAATCTCAGATCTATATTAAACCATCTACTGACTCCTAGGACCTGAGAGTACAGATACGACACATAGGACTTTCTATATACAAGACTTGGCAGACAGTGTCTCCATCTGAGGATCACTGTTGTCCCTGATGTTGTTGCTGTTGCTGCTCACCCACCAATGGGTTTCTTCTTTCTCGGCGTCTACCTAAAAAGTTGAATCCCACGGGGGTGAGATAATTGAAAATTGTCCCAGCGATAGTTATAACTCTCCGCCAAAAGCATTGCTATTGCGGATAATAGAATAACACTAAGCAGTAGGATTAAAAATATTCAACAGCAGGTAAATCATCGAAGAAACTAAATACAGCTATATTCTCTAATCAATCAATTCAATTATAACTTTGATTTCATAACAAGTCATTTAATCAATAAGGAATATGAAGAACATGTATATTATTTATCCAACTAGGACATAATAAGCAATGTATCATCAATCATTGTTTCTCGTAGTTCAACCTAAGCAATTATGCTACATGGCTGATTACGTTTTACAAACATACTTATGCCCTGAAGAGATGAGGTATACCGCTCATACTCCAACCGACCATTACGAAATTGCAATCGGTACCATACATAGGTCATTAGAAGAGCCAGATTTCTTTGACCTCATCCTCCCCAGTCAGTGTGAGGAACAACATGCAGGACATCTTGTGTCTCTGCTATAATAGCTTCCCAGGGTATTCTGGCAACTTCGCTATTAGAGTTACAGTGGCATGCTGTACTCTCTTTGCCATCGAGGGATTTCTTATTTATCTCACATCGATGCGGCATTAACAACATCATCGGGATATTAGTGATACATCATCCCAACATATACATATAATGAAGGATTGAGAGATTAAATGTTTATCTCACATCAATTCCTCCATTAGAACGTAAGGATATTCGCGTCCATAACCCCCACATACTCAAAAGTATGCTCACCAGGAGTTCCCTTAGGAAACCTTATTTCACCATCATCTAGCTTCTGACGATGATGGATCTATGGTCAGGGCTCTACATGATATCATTATACTTGATTATTTAATTACAGTATCACATTCTTTTAGCATCAGGCATGTTTTCAAACATAAATCATTAAAACAATTGCTATAAAGAAAGAGTACTATTTGTATTAAGTTCATTTCACATCTTATTCAACATTGGGATCTCAATCCCTAACCATCTCATCATTATGACTCAAGAATATGGGTGTTCAAACCCTTAAATCATCAAAACACTTGTTACCAAGTATCATACTGCCATCAAGTCATTTGACAATATAAACAAGATAATAGCAATGTTGATATTTCATATGGTTCATATAGCCTGTGAATCTCTTATGTTACCTCTCACTAGGCAACATAACATATCATTGCTTATAAACTCATTAAGTACTTTTGATAAGCAAAGCTTCATAGCTCATACATGGGTATGTTCAATATTCCATAAAACTTGCATGATTAGCACAGATGAATACAAACACATCTATTTTAGATCAGTATAATGCAAAACATTAATAACATCACTATTTAAGGGTTGCACCACTATGCCCTTACCAGGGTTAGGGTTTCCCTTTTTCATTCAATTAGGGTTAATGACTTATCATTGCATTACCCAGCCATAGAGCTTCATATTATAAAGCATAACCCAAAATTAGGGTTTACTATTCACATTACATCACATTACCCTAGATTAGGGTTTACTATTCACATTGCATCACATTACCCTAGATTAGGGTTTACTATTCACATTGCATCACATTACCCTAGATTAGGGTTTACTATTCACATTATGAATTATGATCATACCTTCATCATGTATTAGGGATACTTCCATTACTACCCTCAAATTAGGGTTAGGATTCATTAACCATCATAATTAGGGTTTCATGATCTCACTAACATGGATCATACCCTAATTAGGCATTCATTCATATTGAGAGTCCATTACTTGATTAACATTCATATAAGAAGTCTTTTCTCTCTCATCCCTTATATAAGTTGATGCTTTCATCACCCTTGATTAGGCTAAGTCAACTCAACATTGACATCATGGGCTATGTCATTACTATTATGATCATAAAAGCTTACTCATTCAAAGAGTACTAATCACTCTATCCCATCAAGGATACCTTTATTATAATCACACCATTGATTATAACATGCACTAATCAACTAATCACTTGGTCCTTTAATCACTTTAAGTATCCATGAGGTTTAGGTTAATCAACCACCAAACCATCTTGACCACTAAGACATCAAACGATCTTGACCTACTTAGACCTCAAACGGTCTTGCACACTAAACCGCCAAATGGTCTAAGACCGTTTGGACCTCCATGCGGTCTTGGACTACCCTTGAAACCGTTTGGTGGTGAAGACCGTTTGGTCAAGTTTGACTTTGAAACTGTTTGGTGGTGAAGATCGTTTGGTCAAGTTTGACTTTGAAACCGCATGGACACAACCGACCTTGAAACCGCATGAGCCCAAACAATGTGGGATCGTTTGGTCCCAAACGGTCTTGAGACCGTTTGGTCCCAAACCACCTCAAAACTGCATGGACCAAGTATGGTCCCAATACCTCAAATTGAATTAGGGTTTCCAATGTTGATCCCCTCAATGATTCAATTCATGTAATCAATCATCAATTGGACCTATCACCATCATTCAGTTGAGTTAATTAAGTCAACCTTCAACTAATTTGACCCTCAATTGACCCTCAATTGATCATCAATTAGGGCTTGAATCAATTGGATTAGGGTTTGGAATTGATGACCCTTCAACATATCTTAATGTGAATCTAATTGATTTAAACCCATTGAACCATCATTCAATTTGGTCATGACCTGACCCCAAACAGTCTTGGAATCATTTGGATGACCTCCAAATAGTATTGAGACCCTTTTCTCAAATCAACACCAAAAACCAAGTCAACTAATTAGGGTTTGGTCCATTGGGTTGATCACTATATCAACAATTGATTGTTCTTCAACGTAGAACCTTTGGATCTTCAATTGGCCAATCATACTTAACCCTAGACCTCCAAATGGTCTTGGGTGATCACCAAACGGTCTTGAGACCGTTTGGGTGATCCCCAAACAGTTTTGAAACCGTTTGGGTCACTCAACCCAAACTTCAACATTAATCAATTATCAAAATCAGCAATTAACCCGATTAGGGTTTAGATTGTTGATGGACCTTTAATTGGTGAACCAATTGGAATTAATTGATGATTATTTATAGATTTTTGATCTAAATGTTTTTCAACAGACCTCCAAATGGTCAACACCTAGTCAACGCCTCCAAACGGTCTTGGACCGTTTGCTTCTATGCGGTTTGGTTGAAACCGTTTGCAATCAAACGGTTTGAAATAGTTTGCTCCAAATGGTTTGGTAAACTGTTTGAGCAAGAAAATGGAGACTGTTTGCTAAAGAAAAAATCCTTGGATAAACATAAAAAATAATGCCACCTTCGTCTACCTCTGTTCAACCAAGAACAAGGGTTTTTCTTCACATAATTGATAGCAAGAACACAAGAGTAGTAAAAGAAGATGAATAACTAACGATTTTTCATGGAGATGAGGATGCATTAACAAAGCTTAAGGTTTAGAGTTA
Source organism: Alisma plantago-aquatica (assembly GCA_963693085.1). NCBI lineage: Eukaryota > Viridiplantae > Streptophyta > Magnoliopsida > Alismatales > Alismataceae > Alisma > Alisma plantago-aquatica. The sequence continues at coordinate 861,826,756 of OY856409.1, forward strand.
TAAAACCTGCCTCTAGGACTGATCCAGAGCTCCTAGCTCCGTAGATTTAATGGTGGTTTGAGCTCCAACAGTTTTCCAATGTTCCTTCTTCACTTTTTGGATGAACAAGATGGCTACAAAGGAAAATCGTGTGAAGAAAACCAATAATTCAACCTTGTTTTATGGTTTCCACCATGAATTCGAGGTAGATGATGATCAAAGCTTACCAAACTAGCTTGGTCATCCTTCCTCTGGTCCATATCTCTCCCTTGGTCGGCCAAAGCAAGAAGATAAGGAAAAGAACTAAGGGAAACGATCTTTGGTGTTGTTGGAAAAGATGCATATATGTATTTATGGGTTTTTCAAGGAAAATAGAAAAAGATTGTTATCTCTTTTAATTCCAACTTGTTTCCACTAAAACTTCCTCCACTCTTTGGATACGTGGAAACCTTACAATATCATGCAAAACTCCTCCATTATCCAAGGTTTAAAGGAAAAGAAACAAAGCATCTTAATAAGTTGTATATTAATATCCATCCTTTTTGGATATTGCTTTATTTTATAATAATGTGAATAACTTCCACTTCATCCAAGATATTTTTGGTGCCCAAGCATGGCACAAGCTCGTCCTAGCTATTGCAAACACATCCTCCAAATTTTGTTTGAAGGGATTCATAATTAATATATTTCTTTTTGCATTAAGTTGTATTAAAGAGCCATTTATACTTAAATCTTGATTACTTCAATATCAAGATTCTCTCTCTTCCATGATCATACAAATGAGGCGCCCCTCTCATTTTCTTTGCTCTAATTGATGCCAACAAACATGAGAGACCCTCTAGAGTTGATATTTTGCATGTTGAACCCTAGGTTTTGGGTAAATTGCACATTACACCAAAACTAGGTTTTAATGCATAAGGATTGCTCTTCAAGCTATATTTTGGTGCTCAAGCTTGTGGAATCCATACTACCACATCATATTCATTCTAATGATGTATTAATATCATAAGAACATCTTATCATGTGCAATTTTCAAGTTAACCCTTCTACTTGGGTAATTTGCACTTTAATCCAAAGTTAACAAAACAATGTTTCAACATTATTCAAAAAGGACAAAAATTGAAATATAAGTTCCTCAAAAACTTTAATTACTTTTCAAAAGATAGGGACAATCAATTAATTAACTTTATTAAGCAAAACACCTAGGGTTAGTACATAACCCAGGTCATGGATGTTACAGATAACCTCCAAACGGTCTTGAGACCGTTTGCCCATGACATCATCAAAATCCATGTCATCCAATTAGGGTTTGGATCAATGGATTTATCATCAAATCGATTATTGATTGCATTCCACTCTGGTATCATTGGATATTCAATAGCTCAACCATGTTTAACCCTAGACCTCCAAACGGTCTTGGGTGACCCCCAAACTGTGATAACCCAGGTTTTAGGATTATGATACCCAATATAGTATTTTAAGACCATGAGTGTCATGTAGATGATTGATACCAAATTGAGGAATTGGTTATTCAATCATTGTATATTTCCACCAAAAAAAAGAAGTGTGGCTATATATGCAATTGACAATTCGAATAATATTTGAGTTCAAGTATGATGAATAGGTTTGATTAAATTGATTTGGGTACATATGAGTTCAAGGGACCCGTTTAATAGTACCAATAACCTCAAGTGATATATTAGTGAACTTTGAGGTATTAGTATCATAACAAGTGTTTTTGGACTTCTTTGAACAATAGTTGAGGATTTGTTGTGAATAAATTATAAACATGATCAATATCGAGCTTGTTCAAAAGCTATTAAGATGAGGAGATAATGTTAAGAATCCCATTAATGTTCTCTTCTCTTCAACCTCCCTCTAAAGCGGGGAGGAGAACATATAATACCACCTTTTTTTTCTAACTTCTTTGCCCAGTTATCTACAGAGCTCCATGTACATGTTTTGAGTTGGAGGCATAGATCCTATAAGCTCAGAACTATGGACCGACCCTTAGGATAACCTACATAGTGGTATAAACAGATAGATTTACCTTCCACTATGCTAATCATGGAGATTGGAGAAGAGTGAGCAATAGTTACGATCCACTATATCTGGAGCCACTAAATGACTCTCTAATTGTAGGCAACGGCTCAAGGGAGAGAGGGAACAACCCACCATTTTGTAATACACCTCTATCATTGTTCACAACCTTACCCATTATGTTGTTCTAGAGAGATGATAAAAGAAGTTTGGAAGCACAACCTGCGATGGGAGAGGATGCATGTAGGACCAGGAAGGATTGACTTGTCTATCATATGGCCTAAGTCTACCATGACCAAAGGAGGAAGATGAAATTGCAGATCACCCAAAACATATCTCTTCAACATTCATATGTTTCCATCAGGTCTGTGATGCCCCACCCTAATGGCACCGCAACCTTGGATGAGTAGACAGAGTGTAGTGATGAAATCCATGAACTCACTTTCACTAGCCCCGCCATGCCGTCGCTGCTGCCACCACCATAAAATAGGACATCGTCAAGGATCCAGATCCCTGAGGCTCAATGACGCCATGCCATTGGACACCTCAGATCGGTTATCTTGATTATACAGCGTCTAGGAGGTGAAATGATAGTGGTGTACCTCGTCTGAGGACTCCTCGACTCCTCCAGAACATCACGCATGTGCCATGATGAGGACGGGATGGTTGGTGCGGCGACCTGAAGCACAGAGGCACCTCAAGTCCTTATTGATTCATATCATTAAGGTCAGACGAAGATCAACGGATTTATCTTTGATCGTAGAGGTTCCAGTCGAGGTGGACTCGATCTCACCGGAGCTTCTTCAAATCATGACGGCAGTGCATGCTCTGGAGTCGATCGAAATCCTATTCATGATGCAGATCGTGTACTAGAGAGAAATGGGTGTCAGACCCTGGACAACACATGTGAGCCAGAGCTCACAGGAGCTGAGCCTCACGACGGTGCTTAGGCATAGGAGCGCATCCAGGATGGGAGATCGTGAGATGCTTCACACTAAACCCAGGCAGTGGCGGCGCTGGAAATCGGGATGAGACAGTCGCACAAACAAAGGAGAAGACTATGTTGTGAGTGTCCCTATCCGGGTTTTGGACCCTGGACTTAGCGGATCTTGGGTTAGGTCCGACTTGTTTTGAAGGTAAATACTTATATGTTTTCCATAAATAGGCCCGATCTTAGAAAATGTCTAATAAATAGCTCCCTTATCCTAAAAATTCCCGAAACACACCCCTAGTCTCAAAATAATGCCATGTTTCTTATAAAATTCCTATATCAGACTTTTGAGTCATTTAAGTTGATGATATATAATTTAGATGAGAATTATTCATTTAAATAGTATAATTAGTAAATAGTTGACATTAAATCTGAGAAAAATTAGTTTCAACCCTATTATCATCTAGAAACTAAACTTGGACCCCGATCTTAATATTATTGAGCAATTGTAGACCTTTTCTCATTATTGCCTAATTTGATGATTTGAATCCCTTATTAATAATAGAAAATGGACCAATTATCAAAAAAATATGAAATTTGGACCAGACCCCAATAATGACTTTTAGATCAGTAGAAAAATATTATAAACCAGTTAAGGTCTGTTTGAACCTAGGTTTGACCAAAATCCTGAATAGAACTTAAATACCATTAATAATGGTGAATTGGTATTAATGACGATTAATTGTTATTAATCAGGTCATGGACAAAGTTTTAGATGATCATGGATGTATGAAGAATCTCTGAACTCAGGTACGTGGGTTTTATTAAGTATAAGACTAGTTTTCTGGTTGTATATGATATGTCATATCTTGAATGCTCATATTTGGATATGATTGCTTGGTTGAACTAGTATGAGTTATACTTCGCCAAATCTAATAGAACATAACTGAGTATGATGGGTTGTAGCTACTAGAGCACATAGCCTGGTGTGGATGTATGTTGCCTAACATGGATGTATGATTCCTTGGCCCATGTTAGATGTATGATGATACTATATTGCCCACACTAGATGTAAGTCAAATGTAAGTATGTGTAGTACAACCGCATCAAAGTGAATTCAATAAAAAGGAATGCTTACCTGATTATCACTTTAAACAATGTTTTCTTTTAATCTTTCTTTCTCAAGTTATTTCAAGTATGCAAACATATTAGTATGTATCATTCTACCCACGTGCACAACACCTTGTGTGTTGATTCATTGTTTCACATATGTTTTAGGTTCAGAGCTAGCGTGAGATAAAAGACTGGAAGTGAGCAGTTGTCCAAGTTGTACCTATTGTGTAGATTTTGCTAGCATACATGTTTAGACTTGTGTAAAATTTTCTATTCAAGATGTAAATGTAATATGTAATAATATACATGTTGAATGCTGAGAATGTTATGGTGTTTGTTATTTTGTATGTTCATGTATGCATATTATGCTTCCGCATCGCTCTCTGATATAATTGCTAACGTTTTCAGATTTTATCTTCTCATCTCCATGGGGTTTTGAGAAGGTGAAAATCTGGGGACGTTACACAAACGGTCTTTAGACCATTTGGGTGATCCCCAAACAGTTTTGAAACCGTTTGGGTCAATCAACCCAAGTTTCCAAATTAATCAATTAAGAAATCAACACTTACCCGATTAGGGTTTGGTTATTGAAGGGCCTTCAACTAATGAACCTATTGAAACTAGTCAATTATATTTAATGAGTCATTAACCATCAACACTATCAACAGTTCTCCAAATGGTCAACCATGGTCAATGCCCCCAAATGGTTTGAAACTGTTTCCTTTCAAATGATTTGATGAAATTGTTTCCTCTCAAACAGTTTGAAACCGTTTGCTCCCAAACAGTTTGGGAAACCGTTTGAGCAACTTGTTGAAATCGTTTGGCCTAATAATTTTCTTGGGAAAAGTGTCAAGATGATGTCATCATCATATTCCTTCGTGTACCCAAGAACAACAACCATTTTTCGTGGGAATTTCAACAATAAATCACAACAGTTCCAAATAGAAGAAAATAACCAACAAATCGTAGAGAATTGAATGCAATACTAACGTTTAAGGGTTAAAGTTATAAAACCCACCTCAAAATCTGATCTCCAAACTCCAAGCTCCACGGCTCTAATGGTGGATGAAGTTCTAGCAACTGCCCAAGCTCTGTTCTTGAGCTTTTGGATGAACAAGTTGGCTAGGATTGGAAATCGAGTGAAGAAAACCAAGAATCGGGCATTGATTTAGGGCTTTCACCATGAATCCAAGGCGGAAGACGATCAAAAGCTTACCAATAGGTTGGAGTCATCCTTCTCCTGCTCCTGAGCTCTCCCATGGTTAGCCAAAGCAAAGTGAGAAAAGAAATTCCAAGGAAAAGATCCTTAAGTGGTTGGGAAAAGGATATGTATAAGGATTTTCAAGGAAAGAGAAAAAGAATTTATTTTCTTTAAATTCCGAAATTATTTCCACCAAATCCCCCTCCATTTGTTGGACACGAATCCACCTTCATTCTCTTGCAAAACCTCTCCATTATCCAAGAATTAATGGAAAAGAAATTAAGCACCTTAATGAGTTTTATATTAATATCCAACTTTTAGTGGATAATACTTTTTATTATGATAATGTGAGTGGGCTTCCACTCAACCAAGATATTTTTGTGCCATAGCAAGGCACAAGCTCGTCCAACTCTTTTCTATTTCATCCCTCAACTTTTGGTTGAAGGGCTCCTCTATTAATTTATTTCTTTTTGCATTAAATTAAATTAAAGTTCCATTTATGCTTAAACATTGATTATTTTAATGTCAAGATTCTCTCTCCTCCAAGATAATTCAAATGAGGTGCCCCTCTCATTTTATTTGCTCTACGTGATGCTAAGAAACATGAGGGACCCTCTAGAGGTGATATTTTGCATATAGAACCCTAGATTTTGGGTAAATTGCACATTACACCAAAACTAGGTTTTAATGCACAAGGATTGCTCTACAAGCTTTATCTTTGTGCCCAAGCTTGTGGAAACCATACAACTACATCATATTCATTCTTATGATGTCTCAAAATCAGAGTAACATCTTATCAAGTGCAATTTGCAAGTTAACCCCTCAACTTGGGTAATTTGCACTTTAGTCCAAAATTAACAAAACAATGTTTCAACATTATTCAAAAAGGACTGAAATTGAAGTATAAGTTCCTCAAGAGCCTTAATTACTTTTCAAAAATATAAGAGCAAGCATCTAATCAACTTTATTAAGAAAAAACACCTAGGGTTAAAACATAACCCAGGTCAGGGATGTTACAAATTATCCACCCCTTATAAGGATTTCATCCCCAAAATCATCAACAAAAATTAAGAGAATAGAGTAGGATATTTCCTCCTCATTTCTTCCTCTAGTTCTTATGTAGCTTCTCCAATGCCACTGTGATTCCAGAGGACTTTTACAAGACTAATGTCTTTCTTTTTCTACTTCTTGATCCTTCTGTCAAGAATCAACATAAGTCCTTCAACATAAGATATATCATTGTTTAATTCTAGTTCCATAGGATGAAGAATTGATTCTGTGTCAGGATGACATTTCCTTAGCATGGAAATGTGGAACACTGGGTGCAACTTTTGCAGCTTAGGTGTTAACTCCATCTTATAAGCTACCTTTCCAATCCGTTCAATGATTGGATAAGGCCCCATAAATCTAGGAGCTAACTTCCCTTTTCTTCCAAACCTAAGAACTCCCTTCCAAGGTGAGACCTTGAGGTACACTCTGTCTCCAACCTGAAATTCTAAAGGTCTATGATGCTTATCAACATAAGATTTATGCCTATCATGTGCAGTCTGTTGGATCCTAGATGGGTGACTTAGGTGCTCTAGAGGGGGGGTGAATAGAGCTGAAAGCACTTAAACAAAATTCATCAAACCTTCAAAATATATGACAAGATAAGGTTGCTAAATAGGTAATTTGAGTGCAACTAAATCATGCATAGCAAGGATAAGAGAGATTGATCATGCACCAAATTAGACAAGCTATTTAGAGTGGTTCCACACTTCAAACTAGAAGTGTGTCAGTCCACTTGCCTAGAGAGGTCAACCTCTAGGACTTCAACCAATTGCACTCTTATATTCACTTATAAGACTTACAATTACAAGACCAACAAAGGACTTACCTATCCAATACAAAGAGTCTTCAACCTTACCAAGGACTTACCCACTTTGCAAGAGTCTTCGGCCTTCTCCAAGGACTTACCCACTCTTGCACAAGTCTTCGGCCTTGTAGGAATTACCCACTCTTCTTGGATCTTCCGCCTTTGACTTCACCTTCACTCGAAGAAGCTTTCCACCAAGGACTTACCCACTTGAGCTTGAGTCTTCTGCCTTCTCCAAGGGCTTACCCACTCTAGCTCCAAGTCTTCGGCCTTGATCTTCACCAAGGGACTCCTTCCCTTGTTCTTCTTCACCTCTCTTGGACAAGAGAGAGAACCTTCATCTTCAATATAGGAAATGAGAGATGGGGAGGTGGTGGAAGTGAGAGCCTCACAAGATATACAAATGATACTAGCTCTCTTACAAATCTCCTACTCACTCTAATGGATGTAGCAAGTGATTAAGCTTAGAGAGAGAGAGGAGGCTGTAGGAAGCACTCAACTATAGAATAGGAACCTCACAAAGAGTTTGCAATGAATGCTCAACCTTGGAATGAAGCCCAAGGGGTCCTATTTATAGCTGGGGATGCCTCTTAGCCTTTGGGAACACTTGTGAACGAAAACTAGCCGTTTTGTGGCTTGCAACGGATCTATTTTCACTTGTTGCAACTCCACAACGGCTAGAATTGCTTTTTCTGCATTCCAGTACAGTCTTGATCGGCCGAGTTTCAATAAAGGCAACTCGGCCGAACCACTAAACGACAAGTCTGAAAGATAGACTGTCGGCCGAGTTTCCTTAGAGAATCTCGGCCGATCGGTCGACTTTCAACTTGGACCGATTAGTGGATCGGCCGAGTTTCCCACCATAGGAACTCGACCGACCAGGGATCGGCTGAGTTGGTAACTCGGCCGATTGCCCAGAAAATTCCAGAATATATGGATCGGCCGAGTTTGGAATTCGGCCGACCAAATCCCTGTTATGGGTATTTTGGAATTTTCGTAAAACTGTACAAATGATGGATTTTTGTGTCCCAATAATTTTTCTAAGCTTAATTACAAGTCATACAATCATTACAAGTGATTACAAAGCAATTCTAAGGTCATTTACATAGAGATCCCAAATTGCACACTTGTAGCTATTTTGACTTGTCTTTTCTCCAATTTGATATGCGCAAGTTAGGGCATTTGGAGTGTGTCTAAACCTAATCTGAAATCACTCAATGTAGAAGCATTAGATACCAATATGTGGAATGGTTAGTCATCATCAAAACAAGGGTTTAGTCAATTTAGACGTGAGTCAACATTGACCTAATTGACCTTGAGTCAACATTCTCCCCCTTTTTGAAGATGACAAACCATTCCATAAATGTATTGAAAGCTTGTACGTAAAATAATACCTTCGGAGAAACCTAGGGGTTTCAATAGGATTGAGCTCATATGCTCCCCCTCAATTGATGCGCATGGAGTTCTCATACTCCCCCTCAATTGATGCTATTTCTCCTGCATGGTTAGCTTTCATAACATTTATAGAAACTATGTCTTCTACTCATATATGTTCTACACATATATGTCTTCTCCCATTTACCTTCTCCCTTTTACATGGACACGCTTCTTTGCTTCATGTAAGACATGCCTTCTCCCTGTTGTCAAAAGAAGACATATCTTTCTCCCCCTTTGTCATTTCAAAAAGGTGGGGGTATGAGGAAACTAAGAAACACCACTTGTTAAGAGAAAGAAGATAACAAAAGTTATATAAGGAGAGTAGAAGAGCACAGATAGGGGCTTGTCCAAGCATAGAAAGAAAAGCAAGTTAAAGCATATACTTGAACAACCCAAAACATGCAAGATAGGGTGCTGCAGAAAAACAATAAATCGCAATTTTGACCCTCAAGATGATGGAATTTGATCAAAAACCATCAGGGCTCATGGCGAAGCGATGAGCCTTGCTCAGAAGGTAGTTTCTGCATTAAAAAACACTATACTTGCAGCAAAAACTGAAACTGGAGCAAAAGCTGCATAAAAATCCACAAAAACTCCAATTTCTACATACCATGTAGATCTATGTACCCTGCATCACAATGTTATGCAAGCAACTCAAGATAGTAGATATGCAATCCAAGGAACAATCTTGAGTATGTATGAGACAAGATACAAGCATAGCATATAGATGATCAAGTATACCACTTATTGATAGGGTTAGAACTACATGTATGTGAACTACTAGTAGATGATATCACAAGTTAGGACTACTAGTAGGATCTAGATCATAGCAAGAGATACACAAGATAAAGCAAGCTATGAGTAGATATAGGGATATATCCAAACCAAGAGATATGCAATTTTAGAAGCATGAGAGGATATAACTCACTATATATGCATCCTTACCATAAGATGATTACCCCTAAGAACCTCAAGGTTGTATCAAACACAAGATATACACCTATATAGATGTAGCAAGTTAGAGCACAACGGAAGCAATTTTTAGACACAACCAAGAGATCCAAAGAGATCATCATCAAAACCTGCAAAACAACTCAAAGCAAGTAATTGCAACATATAGATATTAGAGAAATTAGAGAGATAGAGTTGTGAGCAAGATAGGAAATTTAGAACATGGAAATATGCATATAAAGGTACCAAAAGGAGTGCCAAAGAATAAGGCTATTGGTTGAGAAAATCTAGTTGAGAGGGAAATTCTCATTCAATAAGCCAAATGTATACTCTGTGAACAGTGTTTTCGGTCGAGTTCTGTGCATTGGCAACTCGACCGATGACAGCTGTTGGCAACACCCATGGTGCCTATCGGTCGAGTTTCACTAGGGCAAACTCGGCCGACAGAGCAGCTGTCAACAAGCACACCTATTTTATAAAAACATATTTAAAGGCATGCTAAAAATACAAACCATATCCAAACATGTCTAAGCAAGTTAGTAATGCACTATAGAAGCATTAGAAACAGTTTTTGAGCAAGAGTGTGAAGAGAAACACAAAATGCCACTTTTGACTCAAAAACCATATGTATAGTGCATACTAACTTGACAAAAACAAGTTAGAACAGGTTATAAGCAATAGAACAATACCTTTGTGCTTACCATTGCTTTTCTACTTGGTGTCACCCTCTGCACATCTCACCTTTCTTCTTTTATATGGATTGAGAAGTCAATTTTCAATTCAATAGCTCAAGTCAATCCATTTGCAAGTACCTACAAGAAGAAAGATGAAATGGTCCCCAATCATGTTTTTGGGTCCGGAGGGGTTAGCTTAGCAACCCAAGTCCTATTGCTCTTGGGTGCTTTCCTAAAAGGACAACAAATAGAATAATGGCCAAAATCATTGCAATAGTTGCATGTGCCCATAGTCTTGGAACTAGAGGATTCTCCATGGAATATTGGAGGTCCTTTATCTTTGTTGTTCCCTTGACTATTTTCATACCCTAAACCATGTCTACCAATTTGTTTAGTAGTATGGTCTAGGATTTGATTAAGATTCTTTTTACCAACTAAGAATCTTTGCAAAGAAGATCTTAAACTATCATTATTATGCTTAAGAGATGCAATAGTAGAAGACAATTGATAAATGTTATCTCTAGTATGTAGAAGATCATTTTCTAGGCAAAGAGTTTTAGTTAAATAAGAATCTCTATCAATATGAAGAGCAGCAACATCATTCTCTCTATTAGTAGAACTAGAACAAGATTCATGCCCATTGATTTTAGCAAGCAAGGAGGCATTCTCTAGTTCTAATTCATGCAAAACAAAATCTTTGTTTTTGTTTTCAGATTTAAGAACATCAATGTCATGCATGAGAGAATCAACAATTAAAGTATGCTCTTCATTTGAACTAGGCATGAGAGGTTGAGCTTCTAGAAATTTAATCTTATCAAGCAAACTAGCATTTTCAAGTTTAAGAGAGTCTACTTGGCTAAGACAATCATTTTTATCAATAAGCAAGCAAGAATTAGCATATTCAAGATCATCTAGTTCTATATGCAAATTATCAATAATTTTAGCAAGCTTTTTCTTTTTCTTTTTAGAAGACTTAAGAGAGGCACACATATCATGAATAATAGCAATCAAAGATTCTTTATCTAGAGAGTTTAGATTTACCTCACTTGAGTCTTCACTTGTTGATGCTATAAGAGCAAAATGGCATTCTCCTTCATCACTTGAGCTTGAGCTTGATCCTTCACTTGAATCTTCACTTGAGCTTGAGTTGGAGGAGCCACTTGAGCTTGATTGCCATTTCTTCTTGTGAAGATGGGTCTTTTTGCCTTGTGGGCAATCTTCCTTGTAGTGACCCTTCTTTCCACATGTGAAGCACCGGATGGAGGAGGACTTGCCTTTGTAGAGTCGACCCTTGGAGTACATGGCATCTTCTTTAGCTTGAGAGGATGGAGAGACTTGTTCCATGATAGCTTCAATTTGAGCCTTCATTTCAGCCTTCTTCATTCTCTTTAGCTCTTTCTTCTCTTGTCTTTCTACTTCCTCCCTCTTGTCAAGTGTGGCTTCATGTGCTTGTAGATTTCCAATGAGCTCTTCAATAGGAATATCCCTAAGCGACCTTGCTTCTTCAATGGAAGTCACCTTGGATTCCCATCTCTTGGGGAGAGTTCTAAGGATCTTTGAGTTGATCTCTCCACTAGACATAGGATGTCCTAGAACAGCAAGACCATTCAAGATGGTGTTGAGCCTTGAGTACATGTTGGCTATGCTCTCTTCCTTTCCCATCTTGAAGTTCTCAAGCAACCCTTTGAGCATGTAGACTTTGCTTTCCTTCACTTGATCTGTCCCTTCATAAGTGATGCAAAGCTTTCTCCATACCTCATAGGCCGTCTCACAAGAGGAAATCCGGTTGAACTCGGTGGGGGTCATGGAGGCATATAGGATGTGCATGGCTCTAGCATTCAAGGTTGCTTTCATCAAGGTGGCTTCATCCCATTCTTCAATGTTTGTCTTTGGTAGAATGTATGGGCTGTTCACCATTTGCCACATCTCGAGACTTGATCCTTGGATGAAGAATTGAAGTCTTCTTCTCCAATAGAGGAAGTTGCTCCCATCAAAGATTGGAAGTCTAGTCGAGAGTCTCCCTCCTAGGTAGTCACCCATCTTCTCCTACTTGTTGAAGTATGCTTGGAGAAGACCCGCTCTGATACCACTTGTTGCATCCTAGATGGGTGACTTAGGTGCTCTAGAGGGGGGGTGAATAGAGCTGAAAGCACTTAAACAAAATTCATCAAACCTTCAAAATATATGACAAGATAAGGTTGCTAAATAGGTAATTTGAGTGCAACTAAATCATGCATAGCAAGGATAAGAGAGATTGATCATGCACCAAATTAGACAAGCTATTTAGAGTGGTTCCACACTTCAAACTAGAAGTGTGTCAGTCCACTTGCCTAGAGAGGTCAACCTCTAGGACTTCAACCAATTGCACTCTTATATTCACTTATAAGACTTACAATTACAAGACCAAAAAAGGACTTACCTATCCAATACAAAGAGTCTTCAACCTTACCAAGGACTTACCCACTTTGCAAGAGTCTTCGGCCTTCTCCAAGGACTTACCCACTCTTGCACAAGTCTTCGGCCTTGTAGGAATTACCCACTCTTCTTGGATCTTCCGCCTTTGACTTCACCTTCACTCGGAGAAGCTTTCCACCAAGGACTTACCCACTTGAGCTTGAGTCTTCTGCCTTCTCCAAGGGCTTACCCACTCTAGCTCCAAGTCTTCGGCCTTGATCTTCACCAAGGGACTCCTTCCCTTGTTCTTCTTCACCTCTCTTGGACAAGAGAGAGAACCTTCATCTTCAATATAGGAAATGAGAGATGGGGAGGTGGTGGAAGTGAGAGCCTCACAAGATATACAAATGATACTAGCTCTCTTACAAATCTCCTACTCACTCTAATGGATGTAGCAAGTGATTAAGCTTAGAGAGAGAGAGGAGGCTGTAGGAAGCACTCAACTATAGAATAGGAACCTCACAAAGAGTTTGCAATGAATGCTCAACCTTGGAATGAAGCCCAAGGGGTCCTATTTATAGCTGGGGATGCCTCTTAGCCTTTGGGAACACTTGTGAACGAAAACTAGCCGTTTTGTGGCTTGCAACAGATCTATTTTCACTTGTTGCAACTCCACAACGGCTAGAATTGCTTTTTCTGCATTCCAGTACAGTCTTGATCGGCCGAGTTTCAATAAAGGCAACTCGGCCGAACCACTAAACGACAAGTCTGAAAGATAGACTGTCGGCCGAGTTTCCTTAGAGAATCTCGGCCGATCGGTCGACTTTCAACTTGGACCGATTAGTGGATCGGCCGAGTTTCCCACCATAGGAACTCGACCGACCAGGGATCGGCTGAGTTGGTAACTCGGCCGATTGCCCAGAAAATTCCAGAATATATGGATCGGCCGAGTTTGGAATTCGGCCGACCAAATCCCTGTTATGGGTATTTTGGAATTTTCGTAAAACTGTACAAATGATGGATTTTTGTGTCCCAATAATTTTTCTAAGCTTAATTACAAGTCATACAATCATTACAAGTGATTACAAAGCAATTCTAAGGTCATTTACATAGAGATCCCAAATTGCACACTTGTAGCTATTTTGACTTGTCTTTTCTCCAATTTGATATGCGCAAGTTAGGGCATTTGGAGTGTGTCTAAACCTAATCTGAAATCACTCAATGTAGAAGCATTAGATACCAATATGTGGAATGGTTAGTCATCATCAAAACAAGGGTTTAGTCAATTTAGACGTGAGTCAACATTGACCTAATTGACCTTGAGTCAACACAGTCTTTAACTGTTGTTGTATTATTTTAATTTTCTCGGTGGTCTGCTGCACAAGATCAACACCCAAAAGTTGATATTCACCAGTTTCATACCAACATAGGGGAGATCTACAGCGTCTACCATACAAAGCTTCATAAGGTGCCATGTCAATACTGTGTTGATAGCTATTGTTGTAGGCAAACTCTATCAATCTTAAATGTAGATCCCAACTTCCTATAAATTGGAGGACACATTCCCTAAGCAAGTCCTCTGAGGTCTGTATAGTCCTTTCGGATTGTCCATCTGTTTGAGGATGAAAGGTTTTACTAAACCTTAACTGTGTGGCTAAGGCTTTATGAAGTCATTCCCAAAAATGACTCGTAAACTGGGGACCTCTGTCTAAAACAATGGTAATTGGGACCCCATGCAGCCGCACTATCTCATCCACATATAACTGTGCCAGTCTCTCTACAGAATAGGTTGTTTTGACAGGTAAGAAATGTGTTGTCTTTGTCAACCTATCAACTATTACCCAGATGGAATCATGACCTTTGGCTTTTCTAGGTAAACCAACCATGAAGTCCATGGTTACATGATCCCACTTCCACTGCGGTATGGGAAAAGGTTGCATTGTTCCTGCGGGCTTCTGCTGTTCAGCTTTAACTTGCTGACACACTGGACACTGCATAATGAACTCAGCAACATCCTTCTTCAAACCAGGCCACCAATAAATATCTTTCAAGTTATGATACATCTTGGTGCTTCCTGGATGCATAGCATACATTGAAGAATGAGCTTCTTCCAGGACTAACTTCTTTAAGTTATCAACATCAGGTACTATCATTCTACCATGATAACAGGCTACCTAATCATCTGAATCATGGAAACCATCTCATTTCTCACTACCATATTCTGATCTAATCTACTGAACTACAACGTTAGCTTGTTGTGCCTCCTTAATCTACTATCTCAGAGTAGGTATTATGTGCATCTCAGCTAACAACCCTGATAACAATGATACTTTTAATTGTACATTGTCTTTCCTTAAAGAGATAAGCATATCCCTCCTAGAGCACACCAAAGAATTCAACTGTGCTCTATCTAAGGCTAGTGTTGCTGATTTTCTACTTAATGCATCAACAACCACATTGGCCTTCCCTGGATGATAATCAATTTTACAATCGTAGTCCTTGATTAATTCCATCCAGCAGCATTGCCTCATGTTTAGCTCATACTGAGAGAATATGTACTTTAGGTTCTTATGGTCTGTGAAAATCTGGAATGTCTCTCCATAGAGATAATGTCTCCATATCTTCAAAGCATGGACTACTGCAGCTAGTTCTATATCGTGTGTTGGATAATTCTCCTCGTGTTTCTTAAGTTGTCGAGAAGCAAAAGAAATCACTTGTTTATCCTGCATTAACACACATCCTAGTCCATTCTTAGAGGCATCACAGAAAACTATATACCCTTTCCCTTGCTCAGGTAACACTACCACTGGTGCACTTGTCAACCTCTCCTTCAACAACTGGAATGATTGTTGACACTTGTCATTCTAGACAAAAGAAACATCCTTTCTGGTCAACTTGGTTAAGGGTAAAGCTATAGAACTGAAGTTCTTAATGAACCTCCTGTAATAGCCTGCCAACCCTAAGAAACTGTGAATCTTCGTCGGTGTCTTTGGTTGTTCCCATTGGAGGACAGATTCTACCTTTTTAGGGTCAACACGAATACCTAAAGCAGATATTATGTGTCCTAGAAAAGAAACTTCAGATAACCAAAACTCACACTTGTTAAACTTAGCATACAACTTATGCTCTCTTAGCAAAGTTAGAGCCTGACGAAGATGCTTCTCATGCTATTGAGAATCTCTACTATAGATCAGGATGTCATCTATGAAGACAACTACACATTGATCAAGAAAAGGTCAAAAGATTCTATTCATGAGTTCCATAAATGCAGTTGGTGCATTAGTTATTCCAAATGACATAACTGTGAACTCGTAGTGACCATACCTTGTCCTAATGGCAGACTTAGGTATGTCACCCTCCTTAATACGGAGCTGATGATATCCCGACCTCAGATCTATCTTTGAGAAAATAGTCACACCATGCAACTAGTCAAACAGATCGTCAATCCTTGGCAAAGGATACTTATTCTTTATTGTTACTTTATTTAATTGTTTGTAATCAATGCACAACTACATTGACCCATCCTTCTTTTTAACAAAGAGGACTGGAGCACCCCAAGGTGAAGTGCTCGATCGGATGAAATCCTTCTCAAGAAACTCTTGTAGCTGTTTCCTGAGTTCTGCCATCTCAATAGGTGCCATCCTATATAGTATTTGTGCTATTGGCTACTTGCCCGACATTAGATTAATCTCAAAATCAATCTCTTGGGGGGGAGGTACACCTGGAAGTTCTTAAGGAAATACATCTTCAGATTCCCTGACTATCGGAACTTCAAAAGGATTAGAACTCTCCATGGTGGTATCTACCACATTGGCCAAGAATGTAAAACATCCTTGCCTCATCAGCTTCTCAACTACCATAGCTGACACAAGATAGGTTGGAAGAATATTTCTATCTCCTTGAAAGATCCATGTGTCACTTTCATCTGTGAACACAGCTTGCTTGGACTCACAATCCAAGACAACCTTATACCTTTCTAAGGTATCCATCCCCAGGATTATATCGAACCCATGCATCTCAAGTGGTATAAGATCCACTTGAATGCGATGTTTAGAAAAGAAGAGAATGCAGGAAGAACACACCTCCCGCAACACAGCAAATCCCATCAAAGGAGTTTCTAGCAACAAACTATCTGCTCTATGACTGGTAGTCGTGTTGTAGATAAGAATCACTCTTCAAGTGATAAAGGAATGAGTAGCACCCAGATCAATTAAAACAGATACGACGCAAGATGTAGACATATCAGGATAAACAGTTCTATCTGACCTGTCACAACTCGAGGGTTGATCACTGCATCGGGTGGGTTCATCGCATAGAATCTCGTCGTTGCCTGTAGTTGATTCGGTGCTCGATGACTGGGTGTCGATGATCCATCTTGGGACACTTGTCCACATCCTCTAGCACCACCTAGAAACTGTCTCCATTGAGAACCTTGTTGACTCTGTCTTTGAGGTTGAGTCACACTTGCCTCTTTGGCTCTATAATCCTTCATCAGATGCCCCATCTTTCCACATATGAAACAACTCCTGATCCCAGGCTTTGGTCTAGATGGTCCTATAACAGACACAGATGCTGAGTTGTGGGCTCCTTCTAGTGGTAAACTTCATCCTCTAGCCCTATTTGACATCCACTGTGTCTGGGTATTGAATCTAGGTGGTGCCATTGGTGCAGAAAACCTCGGTTTCTTGAAAATTTTGGATGAGGATCCTTGGAACTGGGGGTACACCTTCTTGTTCTTGGTCTATCGCTTCTCAATCACAGACCTCTCTATCCTTCTAACAGACTCCAAAAAAGTAGCAAATCTCTCCCTGTTCTCCAGAGCAGACACAGGGGTGGTTAACTCAGCATTTAACCCCTTCTTAAAATGATGAATCATCTGCTCATCTGTGGTTGCCATATGCGGACAGAACCGTAAAAGCTCCATGAACTTAGCCTCATAATCACTAATGTTCATGGGTCCTTGTCTTAATCTCTCAAACTGAGAGCTTTTCTCATCCAGGAACGTCTTAGGAAAGTATCTATTGATAAATTCTCGTCGAAATACTTCCCATTCGATCTCCACACAGGGCCTTTTCTCCTCCTCTATGGTCCACCAGTGACCATCACTCCCCTTAAGAAGGTACACAACATGTCTAACCTTCTCATCTTCTGGGATGTTAAGGATTCTAAAGGCCTTCTCTAGTTCAGTTAGCCACATGTCAACATCTGCTGGGTCAGCTGTCCCAGCATATTTCGTGGCTCCAACCCGACGAAGTCGTTCAAACGTCTTGCCGGCTCCCTGTCTTTCATCATGGGTAGGTGCAGGTATGGGCATTCTATCAGTCATATGTGTCATGGCAACGATAAACTGCCCAAACATAGCTTGGAAGGCTGGGTTCCCCATGTAAGCTTGATTGAACTGGGGTGGTTCAGGTACAGGCTCCTCCCTTCTTTGGTCTCTTGCACCTCCTCCGGGTGTAGCAACACTACTTTCAGCAACATGTTCATCATGTGATCCATACATCTTTAGTTCTCTCTTCTCCTCCTATATGAGTAGAAGACACTATCAGATAGACTAGAAAACACTAGAACAGACTCAACAACCTTAGTCCTATGTCTCTGTAGACTCAGCGAACCTAGAGCTCTGATACCAACTTAATTGTGATGTACGACTTGCAAAAACAAGATTAACTGATGCAGAAGCAAATTATTAGTAGTGGAATTACTGAAAATCACTAAAAATAAAACTTTTTACAAAGAGATCCACAAACTATAAAACTCTTTCATAGAGAACCAAAGTAAGTTATTTACATTATGATTCATCAGTACATCTCTGTATCATCTCATCTCGAGAGTCACAAACATTAACTGCCATGTTACACTGTACATAAGCAGTATACAAAAATATCGAGGCATCAAGCCAAAATCTCAGATCTATATCAAACCATCTACTGACTCCTAGGACCTGAGAGTACAGAGATGACACATAGGACTCTCTATATACAAGACTTGACAGACAGTGTCTCTACCTAAGGATCACTATTGTCCTTGCTATTGTTGCTGCTGTTGCTACTGATGATCACCCTCTGTAGGGTTTCTACCTTTTCCTTGGTGTCTACCTAAAAAGTTGAATTCCACAGGGGTGAGACAATTGAAAACTTGCCCCAGCGAGAGATATAACTCTCTACTAGAAACATTGTTATTGCAGATAATAGAATAACACTGAGCAGTAGAATCATAATATTCCATAGTAAGTAAATCATTGATTAATCTATGTAGAGAAGTATTCTCTATGCAGTTCATTTCAATTAAAATTTGATAAAGCAGCAGTCATTTATTCAATAAGGAATATGAAGAACATGTATAGCATTTATCCAACTAGGACATAATAGACAATTTATCATCAACCATTGATTCTTGTAATTCAACCCTAAGAAAATATGCTACACGGTTGATTACATTTTTCAAACATACTTATGCCCTGAGGAGATGAGGTACACCGCTCACACTCCAACCGACCATTGTGAAATTGAAATCGGTACCATACATAGGTCAATAGAAGAGCCGGATTTCTATGACCTCATCCTCCTCAGTCAGTGTGAGGAACAACTTGCAGGACATCTCGTGTCTCTGCCAAATAGCTTTCCAGGGTATACTGGCAACTTTGCTATTAGAGTTACAGTGGCATGTTGTACTCTCTTGGCAATCAGGAGATTTCATGTTTATCTCACATCAATTTGGCATTCACATCATCATCAGTAGATTAATGATACATCATCCCGGCATATACATATAATGAAGGATTGAGAGATTTAATGTTTGTCTCACATCAATTCCTCCATTAGGGCGTAAGGATATTCACGCCCATAACCCCCACATACTCAAAAGTATGCCCTCTAGGAGTTCCCTTAGGAAAACCTATTTCACCATCACCAAACTACTGACGATGATGGATCTATGGTCAGGGCTCTACATGATATCATTTCACTTGATTATTTAAGTACATTATAGCATTCTTTTAGCATCAGGCATGTTTTCAAACATAAGCCATTATAACAATTGCTATAAAGAAAGAGCACTATTTTTATCAAGTTCATTTCATAGCTTAATGAACATTGGGATCTCAATCCCTCATCATTTCATCATTATGATTAAGAATATGGGTGTTCAAACCCTTAGATCATCAAAACACTTGTTACCACTTTAACAGGTAACTTAATGCCATCAAGTCATCTGACAGTATGAACAGGATAATTGTAGTGCAAATAATTCACATGGCTCTTGCAGCCTAATGATCTCTTTTTTTACCTCTCACTAGGCAACATAGAATATCTTTGCTTACAAAGCTCATAAAGTACTTTCAATAAACAAAGCATCATAGCTCATACCTGGCTATGTTCATTATTTCATAACACCTGCATGATTAGTACAGATGATAACAGATACATCAATTTCATATCAGCACAATGCAAAACAATTATAACATCACTAATCAAGGGTTACACCACTATGCCCTTTATAGGGTTAGGGTTTCCCTTTTTATTTCAATTAGGGTTAATCATCCCCTTTAGCTCAATTAGGATCAATGACTTATCACCTCATTGTCCAAGATTACAGTTTACTATTCACATCACATCACCCTAGATTAGGGTTTGCTATTCACATCACATCACCCTAGATTAGGGTTTACTATTTACATCACATCACCCTAGATTAGGGTTTACTATTTACATCACATCACTATAGATTGGGGTTTATGCTCAATAACCCAAAATTAGGGTTTACTATTCACTCGCATAAGGTTGATCATCAAAACACCCTGAATTAGGGTTTCTCATGTCATTTCCCTAAATTAGGATCATTCCATCATCATAGATTAGGGTTTGTACTCATATATAGGATTTATGATCTCCCTATCAAGAATCATACCCTAATTACACATTCATTCATGTTGAAAGTGTTAGTACTTAACCATTACATGATTATCATTCATGTAGGAAGTCCTCTCTCTCTCATCCTTTAAAAGATGATCCTTACTTTGGACCTGATTAGATCATGTCAACTTTACTTGGATAAAGATTGACTCAATGTATTTTGTTATTGTTTCCTTAATCATTAAGGATTAATCATTCAACGGTACTAATCACCCTATCTTATTAAGATACAATTACTATAACCATCCTTGATTACATCTTGTATTATTCAATTAATCAATTTGTCCTTTAACCACTTTAAGTATCCATGCGGTTTTGGTTAGTTATCTTCCAAACGGTCTTGGTAACATAGACCCCAAACGATCTTGACCAAATCAGACCTCAAACGGTCTTGCTTGATATACCTCCAAACGGTCTTGGTTGCATACTTGAAACTGTTTAGTAAAGTTGAGGTTGAAAGCATTTGACAAAGTTGATGTTGAAACTGTTTGCGAAAAAGTAAAATTTTGAAACCGCATGAGAATCAACCGGTTTGGGATCGTTTGGTCCCAAAAGGTCTTGAGACCATTTGGTCCAAACCTCCTCAAAACCGATTGGACCAAAGATGGTCTCAACCAATCAAATTGATTTAGGGTTTCCAAGATTAATTCCTTCATTGATTGAATTCATATAATCATCCATCAATTGGACCTATCACCATATTTCAATTGAGCTTAATAAGTCATCCTTCAACTTATTTAACCGCCAATTGATCATCAATTAGGGTTTTGAATCAATTGGATTAAGGATTGAAATCGATGAACCTTCAATGTTGGTCATTGTAGAACTAATTACTTTGAAATCATTGGATTACCATCCATATTGAACATGACCTAACCTCAAACAGTCTTGAGGTCGTTTGGATAACCTCCAAACGGTCTTGAGACTGTTTTCCCATGACATCATCAAAATCCATGTCATCCAATTAGGGTTTGGATCAATGGATTGATCATCAAATCGATTATTGATTGTATTCCACTCTAATATCATTGGATCTTCAATAGCTCAACCATGTTTAACCCTAGACCTCCAAATGGTCTTGGGTGACCCCCAAACGATTTTGAGACCATTTGGGTGATCCCCAAATGGTTTTGAAACCGTTTGGGTCAAACAACCCAAGTTTCCAAATTAATCAATTAAGAAATCAGCACTTACCTGATTAGGGTTTGGTGCTTGAAGGGCCTTCAACTAACGAACCAATTGAAACTAGTAAATTATATTTCATGAGTCATTAACCATCAACATTATCAACAGTTCTCCAAATGGTCAACCATGGTCAATGCCCCCAAACGGTTTGAAACTATTTCCATTCAAACGGTTTGATGAAACTGTTTCCTCTCAAACGGTTTGAAACTATTTGCTCCCAAACGGTTTGGGAAACCGTTTGAGCAACTTGTTGAAACCGTTTGGCCTAATAATTTTCTTGGGAAAAGTGTCAATATGATGTCATCATCATATTCCTTCGTTTATCCAAGAACAGCAACCATTTTTCATGGGAATTTCAGCAATAAATCACAACAGTTCCAAATAGAAGAAAATAACCAACAAATCGTGGAGAATTGAATGCAATACTAATGTTTAAGGGTTAAAGTTATAAAACCTGCCTCAAAATCTGATCTCCAAGCTCCAAGATCCACGGCTCTAATGGTGTATGAAGTTCTAGCAACTACCCAAGCTCCGTTCTTGAGCTTTTGGATGAACAAGTTGGCTAGGATTGGAAATCGAGTGAAGAAAACCAAGAATCAGGCATTGATTTAGGGTTTTCACCATGAATCCAATGTTGAAGACGATCAAAAGCTTACCAAAAGGTTGGAGTCGTCCTTCTCCTGCTCCTGAGCTCTCCCGTGGTCGGCCAAAGCAAAGTGAGAAAAGAAATTCCAAGGAAAAGATCCTTAAGTGGTTGGAAAAAGGATATGTATAAGGATTTTCAAGGAAAGAGAAAAAGAATTTATTTTCTTTAAATTTTGAAATTATTTGCACCAAATCCCCCTCCATTCCTTGGCAACGAATCCACCTTCATTCTCTTGCAAAAAATATCCATTATCCAAGAATTAATAGAAAAGAAATTAAGCACCTTAATGAGTTTTATATTAATATCCAACTTTTAGTGGATAATACTTTTTATTATGATAATGTGAGTGGGCTTCCACTCAACCAAGATATTTTTGTGCCATAGCAAGGCACAAGCTCGTCCAACACTTTGCTATTTCATCCCTCAACTTTTGGTTGAAGGGATACTCAATTAATTTATTTATTTTTGCATTAAATTAAATTAAAGTTCCATTTATGCTTAAACCTTGATTATTTTAATGTCAAGATTCTCTCTCCTCCAAGATAATTCAAATGAGGTGCCACTCTCATTTTCTTTGCTCTACGAGATGCCAAGAAACATGAGGGACCCTCTAGAGGTGATATTTTGCATATAGAACCCTAGATTTTGGGTAAATTGCACATTACACCAAAACTAGCTAGGTTTTAATGCACAAGGATTGCTCTACAAGCTTTATCTTTGTTCCCAAGCTTGTAGAAACCATACACTACATCATATTCATTCTTATGATGTCTCAACATCAGAGGAACATCTTATCAAGTGCAATTTGCAAGTTAACCCTTCAACTTGGGTAATTTGCACTTTAGTCCAAAATTAACAAAACAATGTTTCAACATTATTCAAAAAGGACTGAAAATGAAGTATAAGTTCCTCAAGAGCCTTAATTACTATTCAAAAATATAAGATCAAGCATATAATCAACTTTATTAAGCAAAAACACCTAGGGTTAAAACATAACCCAGGTCAGGGATGTTATAATATATCTTATGTTGAAGGACTTGTGTTGATTCTTGATAGGAGAATCAAAAAGCTGAAAAAGAAAGATATTTGTCTTGTGAAAGTCCTATGGAACCACCGCGGCATTGAAGAAGCTATGTGGGAACTAGAGGAAGATATGAGGAAGAAGTGTCCTTCTCTTTTCTCTTATTGTTTTCGTTGATGATTTCGGGGATGAAATCCTTATAAGGGGTGGATAATTTTTAACATCCTTGACATGGGTTATGCTTTAACCCTAGGTGTTTTGCTTAATAAATTTGATTAGATGCTTTATCTTATCTTTTGAAAAGTAATTAAGGCTCAAGAGGAACTTATATTTCAATTTTAGTCCTTTTTGAATGATGTTGAAACAATGTTTTGTTTGTTTTGGACTAAAGTGCAAATTACCCAAGTTGAGGGGTTAAATTGCAAATTGGGCATGATAATGTGTTCCTCTTGTGTTTAACCATCATTATAATGAATATGATGCATAGGTATGGCTTGTGGTGGCCTAAGTACCAAGAAAGAGCTGATAAAGCAATGTTTGTGCATTAAAACCTAGTTTTGGTGTAATGTGCAATTTACCCAAAACCTAGGGTTCAATATGCAAAATACCACTTATATAGGGTCCCTCGTGTTTCTTGGCATCTTGTGGAGAAAAGAAAATGAGAGGGGCGCCTCATTTGAATTACTTTGAAGGAGAGAGAATCTTGATATTAAAATAATCGAGATTTAAGCATAATTGAAACCTTAATGCAAATTAATGCAAAAATAAATAAAATAATTGAAGGGCCTTCAACCAAAAACAAGATGGTTGAATTTTCCCAAGTGTGAACACCCTTGTGCCTTTTCTAGGCCACGAAATATCTCAAAGCAAGTGGATAACTCACTCACGTTATTATAAGAAAAAGAAATATCCACTAACTTATGGATATTAATATTATAAGGGTTAAAGTGCTTAATTTTCTTTTCTTTAATTGTGGATAATTGAGAGGAATAAGAGTAAAGGAGGTTATCCTCGTATCCAAGGAAGAGAAGGGGGCAAGTGGCAAGGATTTGGGGGAGATAATTCCTACTTTCTCTCTCCTAAATGAATTTTCAATAAAATTCACATATATGCTTCTTTATCCATAGAATGAAAGGGTAATTTTGAACCACTTCTTATTTTTGCTTGCAAAACGACCAAGGAAGCTTTGGAGGACCTGGAGGACGACCCCCAACCTGTTGGTAAGCTTCTTGACTCCCTTTCACCTTGAATTCATGGTGGAAATCACAAAATAATGCATGATTTCTTCTTATCTCGATCCCATCTTCAATTCTAACCATTCCTTTTCACTCAAAGCTTGAGGAAAAGCCTTGGAATAGTGAAGGTAGTCTCATCCACCATTGTTAACGTGATCTTGAAGCTTTGAAGCTCAATTGGAGGCAGGTTATATAACTTAAACCCCTTTACATTGTTATTCAACTATTAATCTTGCAATTTCGTTGATTCCTTCATCTTCTTGACTAATTGTTGGTTGAAATTGGTAATTCCATGAAATCAGAAGTACTAAGATCTACAGGGACGAGGGTACATGATTACAACATCATCTTGGACTCATTTCCCAAAGAAATTGTATGTCATTCGGTTTCAACAACTTGCTCATTTGGTTTCAACAAAACCGTTTGAAAGCAAACGGTTTCATCAAATCGTTTGAAGCTAAATGGTTTCAAACCATTTGGTAGAGTTGACCAGGGTTGACCATTTGGAAAATTTGATGCTAATATTGAAGTTTTATGACCTATCAAATTTTATTGATTAAATCCAAAGGGTTCATTAGTTGAAGGTCAATCAATTAGCAAACCCTAATCGGGTTAAGTGCTGAAATTCAATTTGGTTAATTTAAATTTTTGGGTGTTTGAGCCCAAACGGTCTCAAGACTGTTTGGAGGTCACCCAAACGGTCTCAAGACCGTTTGGAGGTCACCCAAGACCGTTTGGAGGTCTAGGGTTAAGTATGGTTGAGTAATTGAAGGTCTAGAGGTACCAAATTGAAATGCAATTAAGTGTTGATTTGATGATCAGTCCAATGATCTAAACCCTAATGGAATTTCACAAATTCCAAGTATAGGATGGGGAAAATGGTCTCAAGACTGTTTGGAGGCCATACAAATGACCTCAAGACCGTTTGAGGTCAGGTCATATCAAAAATTTGATGGTGATTCATTGATTTCAATTGAATCAATTCCACAATGTTGATCATTGATGGTTCCTCGATTTCAAAGCCCTAATTGAAGGTTCTTGAGTAGAAATCCTAGATCAATTGGGTATAAAACCCTAATTTATGGTCCAATTGAAGGATGATTCAATAGTTTACTTGATGAAGAAATCAAGGATTCAATTGTTAATCGGTTCATCTATTGAAACCATGAATTGTTTATGCGTTGATAGGACTTTTTGGTCCATTCGGTTTTGAGAGGGTTTGGAACAAACGATCTTAAGATTGTTTGGGTCCAAACGGTCTCAAGACCGTTTGTGTCCAAAAAGTCTCAAACTGTTTGGAGACCCAAAGTGCAATCAGTTTCAACACCTATCTTATCCAAACGGTTTCAAGGACAAATTTCCCAAATGGTTTTCTAGCAATTGAATTATGAGAACTAAGATCATTTAGGGCCTATGTAATCAAATCTTTTTGAGTTTCAATATGGTTGATCCATTAGGATACCTCATGTAATTGGTGGTCCAATAGGGCCAATTCAATTGAATGTCTAATGCAATGAAGATTCAAATGGGTTAATCCAATTGATCATCTAATGGAATTGAAGGTTCAATTGGTCAATTCAATTGGAACCCTCATATAATTAAAGGTTCAATTGATTAAGATATTTGGAGACTTGATGTACTTAGATGATTGATACCCTTAGTGGGATTAATCATTGATGCATAATGATGTAATAATTCAATACATCATGCTAACCATAAATGCATGTATTTGAATAAAGATATAGCTCAATCTAATCAAGAATTGAGTAGTGGACATCCTGAGTAGGATGAGAGAGAAAGATTCATACATGAATGATAATCATGTAGCAGTTAAGTCTAAAATAATCAAGATGATGTGATATAAAATTAGGGTATGATCCTTGATAAAGAGATCATAAAACCCTAATTGAGTTGATTAATGAATTCAAACCCTAATTTAGGGCAAGTTTGAGTGAAACCCTAAATTAGGAGGATGATGTGATATGAATGTAGGGTAATGACGTAACCCTAATTCAGGGTATCTTGATGATAAACCCTAATTAGGATGAATAGTAAACCCTAATTATGGGTAATGGAATATGAAACCCTAATTAAGATGAATAGTAGACCCTAATTATGGGTAATGGAATATGAAACCCTAATTTGGAGGAATAGTAAAACCTAACCCTAAATTGGGTTCTAGTATATGATAATCCTAATGTGATGTGAATGGTAAACCCTAATTCTAAAATAGGGTGAAGGTATGTGAAACCCTAATTCTGGGTTATATTATATAGCATGGAACTCTAATCTTGGACAATGGTATGATAAATCAATGGTCCTAATTGTGCAAAGGGAATGAGAAATCCTCATTGACATGAAATGGGAAACCCTAACCCTGGTAAGGGAATAGTGGTGTTACCCTTGAATATCATGGAACTGAAATATGATTGATATATCTGTTATCATGTGTGCTAACCATGAAGGTATCCTGAGATGAGCTATGAAGCTTTATTCATTGAAAATTATTCATTGGGCCTTGTGTGCCATAATATACCTTGTTTCTTAGTAAATGGTAACAAGAGAGTTAATGAGCCTCAAGTGCCATAAGAGATGCTTGTGTAGCAAGTATCATGTTTACCTCGGTCAAATGACTTGAAGGTGATAATTACTTGAAAAAGTGGTAACTGTGCTCAGTGATGAGCTAAGGGTTTGAATACCCAGATCCATATAATTATGGTGTTAATATTATGAAGGGATGATAATTCCCAATATTCAAATGAGGGACTGAGATCCCAATGTCTTATAAAGATTGAGAAGTAACTGATGAAAACAGTACATGTTTCTTTGTATCACTTGTCCTAATAAGTTATGTTTGAAAACTTGGCTAATACTAAAAGAATATGATAATGTACTTAATTAATCAAGTGATATCATAGAATGTAGTTGCCCTGACCACATATCCATCAGCATCAGAATTAGCTAAATGGTGAAATGAGTTTTACTCGGAATGCATATTTTTGAATATGTGGGGGTAATTGGGAAAATATATCCTTATGCCCCATAGGAATGGCTACGGGCTATGTCCTATGTACGGGATTGGTTTTAAACCATACCCCAATAAGAGTATGGATACGGGCCATAACTTCTCAATATAATACCAGGCATTGGCTACGAGCCATAACCCTAAAGAGAGTATATGCTACGCGCTATAACTTTGTAGCGAAGATGCCAATATACCCTGGCAAGCTAATTGCAGTTTGACACATGATGTCTCTGCTAAAGTAGTCTCGTACTGACCGAGACAGATGAGGTCATGGAATCTGGCTCTCCCATTGACATTGTGTGGCACCGATGCTTTACGTAACCGTGGTCGGTTGGAGTATGAGCGGTATATCTCATCTCCTCAGAGCATAAGCTTAAGAATGTTTGTAAAACGTAATCAGTCGTGTAGTGTATTTGCATAAGATTGAAATATGAGAATCACTGGTTGATATTATTCTACTTAGCATGTTCTAGATACATAAATGATATATATGTTCTTCAACTCTTTATTAAATAAGAGACATGCTGCTTTATCAAGTTTTAGCTTAAATTCTTGAATAGAAATGTTGCTCTAATCTGCATAGATATTGAACTATCTGCTATTGAATATATGATTCCACTATTCAATTTATTTCTATTAAACTATAATAACAATGTTTTCGGTGGAGAGTTATATCTCTCACTGGGGCAATTTTATAATTGTTTCACCACCGTGGAATCCAACATTTTTAGGTGGACGCAGACGAGGTAGAGACAGAAACCCCATAAGAAGGAAAGAGCAGCAGCAGCAACAAGGACAACAGTAGATCCTAAGGTGGAGATACTGGTCAAGGCTTGTATATATAAGGTAGAGTCCTATGTGTCGTCTCTGTACTCTCAGGTCCTAGGAATTAGTAATGGTGTTTTTATAATCGATCTGAGATTCTGGCATAATGCCTTGAGGATTTTGTTACTTGAGCTTTTGATATAGCAAATGATGTATATATATATTCCTCGAAAAGAAATGGTACAAGAGAATGTACTATGTGAACCAGGATGTGAATATGATATGATGGTTCTTGTTGAAAGAGTTTTCCGAAGAATGGATCTCCTTGCAAAAAGTTTTAATTTTTAGTGATTTTCAGTAATTCCACTGCTAACGATCGCTTCCGCATGTTTTATTATTGTTGATGACACTTGTTATCTTAATTGATGGTGTTTTTCGTCACAACAAGTATATGGAGGTAGTGTAGTCGAGGTCAAACACAAGGAGCTTCAGTAATTAATTGAGTGCAACAACACTAAAGTTCAACAATCTAGATCGGTTTTTAAAAGGATGGTAATTGATTAAACATGTTGCAAAAATTCAGACTTAAACAAACAATGAAAAGATTTACTAAAAGAGGTTTAGATTCAGAGATCAAGGATCTTGTACATTAGAATTTCACTCACATATCATAGCTCATCATAGGAACACAAAAATTTAAACATACATAAGCACTTGTTTTAAAGGAAAGGTTGTGTTGCACTTCACCTCCCGATGCAAGTGCAACAATCTCAACTCAAAGTCACATTCTCATGCATAATTTTTTTTTATCACAACATGTTCCTCAACTCATTTATATCCACTCTCATGGTAGAATAAGAGTTTCAAAGAAGATCACCTCCATAAATTCCTACCTATCTTCTCAGATCAAGCAAGAAAGCACAACACATGCACATAAAGTGGCCAGTAATACATGCAAGAAAAGATAGAATCGATACTTCCATGGTGGAAAAACAAGAAACTAAGTATTTAGTACAAAATTAACTTGTTCCATACATTCTATGACATGGGAGCTACTCTCCCATGCCCAAGAAAAGGGAATTACTCATCCATAATCATGCTTTGCAGATTTGCTACAAAAAATTTAGGTTTTAACATGATCTAGAGGAGGAAAAATAAAGAGTTCCGAAAATGCAACCACAAGGAGGAATTCCGGCTTGGCGACAAAATTCTCCTTCTTTAGCTACTCCAAAATGAACTGTCTCCTCACTCAAGAAGCTGCACAAAGTTGGGGAAGCTTGGCTGCACCTTGGAGAAGATAATGGAGAAAAAGAGAAGAAGAGAATGGGCTCCTTTGGTAAGAAACCACCTCCTTTCTCCTCAAAATCTCCCTCCTCTGATCTAAACTTTCTCTGGGATGATAGAACTTTCAATTATGACCGGGATAACCTCCCATTAAGTTCCATCTTCATTTTAAACAAAAATGTGTATTTTTTGAAATGTTGAAATTACTAGAGACACGACGTGCGTCCAAAGTGCATGCCATGCAAAAGCTTCGACAGCGCTCCAGAATGTACTGCACACGGCCTGTGCTGAAGTAATGCATGACGTGCAACTTTCCAGTAGATTTTGATTTGCTTTGACGCTCCAACTGCACGCCGTGCAATTGTGTGCACGTTGCGCATTTTCTTTTCTACACTTTTGTGGAAACTTGCACGCCGTGCTCAAAGCCCGAACACGCCGTGCGTTTTGCTGTCTGGGTGAATTGAAACTCTTTTGAAATATTGTGCGTCGTGCCTTTAACTTCAGCAGAATTAAACTCTGCAATTCAGTCTTTCTTGGAACATATCTGCAATGCAAGTTATGCGATAAGTAAAGTAACAAAAAGATGGAAAAAGTAATATGAAAAGAGGCTAAGTGATATCAAAAAGAATCAAATTTGTGTGTGATAACATGTGAAAAGATGATGTGGAAAACACACAACAAATCCCCCTAAGCTTGAACTATTGCTTGTCCTCAAGCAAAAAGAACAGGGCTACATTCAAGGTGAAAGAATAATCAAGCTCATGCATGGATTAAATGAAAAGAAGATATGCAATCAGCTCAACCAACCATGTACATTGTGTTTGTGTTCATTGTTATCTTCTCAGTTTAGACATCTAAGATAGAGAACTAAAGTTCCTCAATGGTGGTGGTTCCAAATTCAAACAAGATAATCAACTAGACAACACTAAATAGAATTTGGATAATCAAGACAAACAATCACTGTATGTACATTACAAAATTTTTAGCTAGTATGGATGTAAGATGATGAAATCAGTGCTAACATTAACAAACTTAGTTGTACTCTTTTTATCAAGGATATGATGATGGAAATTTTTTGGTTTCTAGCATTCAGCTACTAATTTAGGCTTATGCTCGCGTGCAATGTCAGTTGGAGTGTTATTTTTACACTCTTTTGAATTTCATATCACCTAACCATCGTTGCCAGATCAGACTCACACTAGGCTAGCATAATATGTGGTCCATTTGCCATATTTTATCGGGTAAGCAATTGATAGCACAAGTATTGTGTAACACCAAAGAGTCAAAAAGAGTGTTAAGGCTAGCTAGATTTCAATCATTCTTTTGAAAAAAATTCACTGGAAAAAATGATTACAAAAGCACTAAGGGTTTGGAAAAATTATCTCGTATTCTAGTAAGTGTTGCAAAGTTGATTAATTCGCTAAAATGTGGAACTATTACATGTATTGAGAAATTAAAGATGTAAAAATTTGAGATTTCAAACGAAAAACACAAAACAACATCATGTACATGGGGACTTTCCTTTTTCATTTAATTCATACATGCTCTTGAAATTCTTTTCATATAGCCACAAGAAATACAAGGGACAAAATAGATCAAGCATGGGGTTCATTCTAACATGGTAGCCTCAAATCATAATAATATTGCCATCAAAGAAAACTAAACATGGAATAAAATAGAAAACAAACTGACACAACTGACTCCAATGAAAGGATCACAAAATGAAAACTACAATTACAGGCCTGTTGTGCCCCCCTAAGCTTGAAATCAGCAGTGTCCTCACTGCATCAATCGAACTTATGGAGTTGACAACTGGGTACCTGTCATGGATAATATCAGAAACAAGGGCCACTACCCTCCTGATCGGGGAAAAACTGGCTGACAATGTCAGGGATGTCCATCGGCTGGGTTGAGGAGTCGGGTTGCTGTGGTGGAAACTCTAGCGGTTGCTGTGGTGGTGGTGGCTGATATGACGGTGGGATGGAGTAGTGGACCTGAGAGATGTGCCACGAGTCCATCCGTTGAACCATGTCATGCATCGCAATATACTACATGCTCAACTGGTCCAAATGGCTATCAAAAAGGTCAAACCATTATTGGACATAACCGTAAAGATGCCTTACATCAGGCAACATTCAACCGTACTTCGTTTGAGTACTAGTGGAGGGTGGAAGTGGTGATGTGGCTATAGCGGTAGCTACTGCTACTGTAGAACTATTGGCATCATGTGTGGCTGCCTCCTCTTCATCCTCGGGTTGTAATTCAACTTTCCAATTAGCTTTGTTGATGAGTTCATTGTGGGCTGCATTGGGGACAACAATGAACTATTTCTTTGTAAAAAAAACCTTGAACTTGCTAGAGCTATCACAACGCATTGATATTAGGCCACAAGAAATAAGATAATTGATGTCTACAAGGTTTTTCTCCGGTGCAGGTTCTAGAGTAGCCACATCTAACCCTAGCTGCATAGCAAGTATAGTGAGCATCCCACCACACATGATATCACCCGTCTCTCTCTGCTTCTTCTTCTTGGCTTCTAGAAGTTTATTGACAATGTAGTAACCAGAACTGATTTGCTCATTTTTGACCATGCACCACAAGAAGAAAAGGTCAGTTTTGCCCACGACCCCTTGAGTTTCATTTTTTGGAAAAAGGACCGGTGCTTAGAAGGTGATGCACAACTCTGAAAATTGGGTTATAGAGCGAAGAAGCTCATGCCTACCTAGCTTTGTGCACATTTTCACTAGTAATTTCAGACCAAAAAGTATCACTATGGAAGGCGGGCGGATAATCAGTATAGCCTCCATAGTTTCACCCAAGAAAAGTGCAAACCCGATGAAGATCCATAGAAAAACATTTGTTCAGAAGGAAAAAATTGATCTTCGGATACGTCTCATGGCGGTTTTGGGGGTCTTCTTCCGCCTTAAAGGTGGTCAAAAATTCATAAATGAGGTGGGGGTAGGTCTTTGCAACTCTAGTGCAGAGTAGATGGAGACCTAAGAACCAAAGATACCCCATTACCTCATTCTTGAAGCCCAACTTGTCTAAAGCTTCTTTAGAAACATAGCGGGAAGGTAATACCCGCCTAGTGATGAGAAATTGGTAGTCTACATCCTCCTCCGGGGTGACTTGGAATTGGGTAGAGGGCACAAAAGGTGCCGCCTCAGAAGGTGTCATGGAAGATGAAGTTCCACCATGCTGTCTGCCTGAGCCCCTCTTGATTGGTGCCATTGTTTCTATAGTAGTACACGGTGTGCAGATTATGGTCATGATGTGCAGCTAGAAGGTGTTCCTTATGCCTTGAAGATTGAATGCACGGTGTGCAACACGGGGGAACATCGTGCACTTACAGATTTTATGCAGTCTGAAATTGGCGTCATGAGTAGAGAAGAAAATGGGAGAAATGATGACATTGGCGGCACTGTTGAGGTGCAAGCTGTCGGCAGTAGGGTGCTAGATGCTAGGGTCGTCAAAGGTTGATGGTGGCGGCACTAGCAGCATGTTGGCGGTTGGTTGGCAGAGCCAGTGGCTGTTGATGCTGCTTTCGACCTAGTGGTGTCGTCGGCTACGTTGTTGGAGCTTGGTGGGTGGAGAAGAAGGTGTTGCCGCGGAGGCGGCCACTAGGGCGCAGAGATGTAGGTGACGACGTGAGGGCGTTCACGGAGGCTGGAGTAGCTTCGACAGAGATGGCGGAGGTCAGTGGTGGTGCAAGCTTCTTTGGCGGTGCATGGTGTGAGCGGGGGCTGTGACGACATGCAGGGGTGCACGACTTGAGTTGGGAGGAAGATGGCAGTGCACGGTTGAAAGCACGGCTGCTAGGGTTCTCTCACATGACCGATTTCTCAAGTGAGAAATTAGGACGTGCACCCCCCCACACTTGCCCTAACTTTATGAAAAAAGACACGGCATGCACTTAACATGCACAATGTGTTCCTCTTTGATTTCCTCTTTTCAAACTGCCTTTTACACTCAGATGCACGGTGTGTATTAGGTATACACAATGTGTTCCACTTTGAATTTTCTTTTTGGATGTTCCTTTTCGCCCAGATGCACGGCGTGCATGTATTAATGCACGTCGTGCAAGTTTACAGAAACTCTTGCTGCTCAGTTGAAAGATAGACACATGACGTGCATCGAATAAATGCACGTCGTGCATGATTCCAGTAACTTATTTCACATTTGTAGCTCCCAGGTGCACGACGTGCATCGGTGCATGCACGGTGCGTGACTTTCCAGAAAGTGTTTGTGTTCTGCATCTCTCTAGGTGCACGACATGTATCAAGTAAATGCATGTCGTGTTAGTTTCCAGAAACATATTCATGAACAGAACACAACGTGTTGGTGAAAAACATGTCATGTATCTAGAGATGTATCCCGATTACAGTATATTTTTTGATGAGGTGCACACCGTGTCAAAGAAAGACACGTCATGCATTTTGGAATTTCAGTAGAAAATAGCAGTCAGTCAGCATGAAATAAAGATAGATATAGACTCAATCAAGTATAAATTATTACATTCATCCATGGCATGCTTATTGATGAAAATAAAAGTATTTTTGACTCGAAGAACTTTAAAACAAATCTATCCTAATGTGGGGTCAACTCCCACAAGGTCCTCCATTTAGAGTCCGAAGTAAGACTCTTCAATTCCTTCAAGCATCTTGGAGGGAGCAAGAGGCTCCCTTGTCCACTTCATCTCCACAAGAATAAAGCTTGCAACACTGTCCATTCACTTTGATGTTGCCATCTTTTCCTTGGAGTTCCAAAACTCCATATGGGAAAATCTTTTGCACAAGAAACGGGTCAAACCACTTTGATTTCAACTTTCTTGGAAATAGCTTTAATCTAGAGTTGAATAGCAAGACTTTATCTCCTTCTCGGAAGTCCTTCCTGTGAATTCTTTTGTCATGCCAAGCTTTTGACCTCTATTTGTACAACCTTGCATTCTCATAAGCATCAAGGTGAAGTTCCTCAAGTTCCTACAGCTGTAAAAGGTTCTTCTCCCCTGCCTTCTTCATATCAAAGTTCAAGAATTTAATGGCCCACAAAGCACGGTGCTCCAACTCCAATGGAAGGTGACAAGATTTTCCATAGATCAGCTTGAATAGAGTAGTTCCTATGATAGTCTTGTATGTTGTACGGTACACCCATAATGCATCATCAATCTTTAAAGCCCAATCTTTTCTTGAACTAGAAATAGTCTTTTCAAGGATGTTTTTCAGCTTCCGGTTTGCGACCTCTACCTGCCCGGAAGTTTGAGGATGATAGGGCGTAGAGATCTTATGAGTTACACCATATTTAGAGAGAAGGTTGTTGAATTGTTTTTCAACAAAATGAGTGCCTCCATCTGAAATTACGGCTCAAGGAACTCCAAACTGAGGAAAGATGATCTTTTGAAAAAGCTTTACTACTGATTTGGCATCATGTGCTTGGGTTGGAATGGATTCAACCCATTTGTACATGTATTAACAAGCAACAAGAATGTATTGGTACCCACAAGAGGATGGGAATGGTCCCATGTAATCCACTCCCCATACATCAAACACCTCAACCTCTAAGATAGAGTTGAGGGGCATGTCATCACAGTGGGATACACCTCCTATTTTTTGACATCTATCACAATATTTTACAAATAGATTGTCGTCTTTGAATAATGTAGGCCAATAGAAGCCAGCTTGTAGTATCTTAGTAGAAGTCTTTTCTCCTCCAAAGTGTCCTCCATAAGGAGAGGCATGGCATTCAACAATAATGTCTGGGATTTCCTCTTCAACAACACACCGGCGGATCAGCCCATCACTTCCATTCTTGTTACAACCCCAATTTTTGGGTTCCTTTGGTTAGAAATGTAATTTCTCACATTAAAGATAGTTGGACAAATTATTGGAAATAAATGGATTTCGTTTACAATAGCCTTGATGATTGTGTTGTGGGCTTTATTGGCTATTGGGCCCAATAACGAGGAAATTCAATTAATAAATGAATAATTGAGTTTGAGAAAAGAAAGTTGTGGAAACCTCTAGAAGGCAAAAGAGTATAATCCAAAGTTGGGTTTCGTGCCTCTTGGGTTCCTTGGGTCCCAAGGAGTCCAAAATTGCAAAGATAAAGTAATAAGAAAAGAAAAGATCAATTAGATATTTCTTTATTAAGAAAGAAATTGAAAATAATGATAAAATGTGGAAAATGAGTTAAAAGAGGTACAATTGAGTTATCCTTGGTGGATTTTCGTATCCAAAGGATTCCTAATAATAAAAGGAATGCCAATGAGAGAAATAATAAGGGAGACAAAGAGGAATCCTCAAAAAGGAATAATTTAATGAAAAGAATTAGGGAAATATGAGTAATTGACAATTAAAAGAAGTTAAAGGCAAACAGATTTTCCCCAATGTGGGAGTTTGTGCCCTTAGGTTATCTTGAGGTCCAAGGGACCCAAAATAACAAGATAATAGCAAAGGGAAAAGAAATAACAATTAATTTTGAATAAATTAATGAATAACTTAGGAGAGAAGGAAACCTTCTCATCCCTTGGAATTTGTTTCCCAAATTTCGTACAAAGCTAGATAATGCCAAGAAACTCGTTCCCTTAAATTTTGAGACAAAAAGGAGTTATGGTTTGGGAGAAATCAATTTTTCAAGTTATCTCCAAGTTTGGGAATTATTCTGAATTTTAGGAAAATATATTTCCTTTTGATGAACACGGGCTTTGAGGACCGTTGGATCTCAATCCAATGTTGGTTGCTCATCTTCAAAGTCCCACATGGACTGGGACCTTGCAGGTTACAGGAAGAACCTTCCATCCCTAATTTCTCGCAATCCAGTGGATGTGCAAAGCTGTCATTGCTTTCTTTGAACTCGGGGGAGGAAACCGCTGGGAATCATCCCAGGTTTGACGAGGGTTGGCCACATATTGGGAAAGTTCCCAAATCTAGCGCGCCTGTTTCCCACCCTATATATAGGGGAGGTGCTTCATGGTACTAGCTCTCTCACAAATCCAACTCGTGCGTTCGGAGAGAGGCAACGAGCATGATCGTGTGGCCAATTTGAGAAATCATCATGTTCCTTCCCCTCCACGACCTGTAAACCTCGCCAGGTGGAAAGCTTCTTCGGCTGACGGCTCTGACATGCACGGAAGGGAATCGAGTGCGTGAGTAGGTTCGGTGATGGCTGGCGAAGACACAGCAACCTTCAACGGCATCTGAGACAGTGTAAAGGCCGAAGTCAACGGTGGAGTTGACTCGGCTGAGAAGCCTGTCTCGCAAACGGCCTGAGCAGAGGAAGAAGATGACCAGCCTGGTCATTTACCAAGATACCCCGACGCCTCTTCAGTATAGGTAAGGGCAACTTGGTCCCTTTGCATCTTTTAATTGCTAGAACAGGCACACACGACCCTGGATGTTGGATCCTGAGTGGACCAACGGGCCATCGATCTAACGATCCACGTTTTTCCAGAATTTGCTAATAAATCAAATAAAAAGGTTTTCTTTATAAAAATCATATCTTGAGCTAGAAAACTCAGATGAGAAATATGTATACATGAAAATTGATCAAAAAAATACGAGGGATCCATTAAAAATGGTTTGGGAACCTAAATCAGTATCATTTTGAAAAAGTATATAAATTCGTTGGGAAAAGTATTAAATTATGGTTAGAAAACTTAATTGTTGATAAAGGATAAGTTTAAACATGCAAGAGAGTAAATTTGATCATTATTAACTTGTTCAGTGATAAAATGAATCTTGATCTATTTTGAAGATGAAGTTGTAAGAATTAGGGTTTTCAACCTAATATTGTAATTAATGCCCGTAGAAACCCTAAGTGAGGAAGAAAAGATATAATTAATTCGAAGATTATGGTTTTGTGGTCCAAACCTGATCTTAGGATCTTAATAGAATATAAAATGAGATAATTATGGTTTGATGGATATTTTGATAAAAATACAGTAAAAGTGGTAAAAAGGAAGTGAAACCCTAATTATGGTAAATACCCTAGAAAGGGGCTAGTAACCCTAGGACGATTAGGCCTATTAGATTTGTATACCATGATTCATGATAGAAAATATTGAATGAATATTTCAGGATTGAATTGTGCTTGCTTGATTTACTCTGGATTACTTGATTTTTTGGATTAATTCTGCACTCAAGACAGCTTGACAGGTATGTGGTTAATTATGAATAACCGCCTTAGTTTCCCGAGGATTTTCTGGATGGTTAATCGCATTGAATGCAAATTATCAGTTTGGATGTTCATACTTGCAAAATATAAAGTCGCTATGATTATCACATTAATAATAGAAGTATGTATTCTCGCACCTACATGCCACCCTGATGGATGATGCCAAAGGTCAGGCCCATATGGGTAGACCAATGGACACCTTGAGTGGTGACCCCAGGCACCAAGCTCGGGAATGAGAAGGTGGCCTATGATATTACATGACTAGTGGGCACCATGAGTGGTGACCCCCAAGAACCAAACTCATGATTGAGAAGGTGGCCTTAAGTCATTGGTAAGGGAAACCCTAAGGTGGGTATGCCAGGGTTAGGGCAAAAGTGGTGGAGAATGTCATACTGAAAAGTGTAAATTGGCTTGTTAATTAACTTAGTTGTGATAATTAGATTGTTATCCTTATGTGAAAACTTTTGGTTGTCCCCACATACCAGTATATTTTGATATACTGACCAATGTTTTGTTTGTTAGCGTTTTAGGAACAACAATTGAAAGAACAAACAGTAAAGTGACACATTGTGAAAGTAAAACATAAAGTGCAAGGAAGATTAGTTAGAGTAGATTCAAGCTTGGATAGATAGATTCCCAAAGTTTCCAAAGGTAAGTAAAGTTTTAATTTTTATACCAAATTCCAGTTAGTTGGTAGAATTTCATAATTGTTATTGATTATTTTTCGATCCTTTGATCTTGTTAATTAAATAACGGCTCTGACCTTTGGGTCTCCCTTAATTGGGGGTTACCGGGAGGCGGGGTCATTACAATGCTTGAATAACAATGGATCATTCCAATAATAGAATTTTGCATCATGAAAGAATTTCTTCTTTTGTTGATACGTCAAATCAGGTGGGAGTTGTCTGGTAGCAAGAAACTTGGCAATGTCTACAAACCATGGTGCTTGAGTAGATGACAACACATAGACCTTTTCAATGGGCAAATGATCTTCAATGGGCAATGGATCTCCGACCTTCATGGTTAATCTAGAAAGATGATCAGCAACATTGTTTTTTGTACCTTTCTTATCCCAGATCTCAAGATCAAATTCTTGTAGAAGTGAAATCCATCAAATAAGATGTGGTTTGGCATCTTTCTTGTTTAGAAAATACTTTATGGTAGCATGATAAGTATATACAATCACCTTAGATCCCACCAAATATTGTCAAAACTTGTCAAAATCATATATAATGGCTAGCATTTCCTTCTCTGTGGTTGTATAGTTGATATGTGCTTCATTAAAAATTTTGCTTGCATAATAAATGGCATGGAGTTTCATGTACTTCCGCTATCCTAGAATAGATCCCACTGCATAATCACTTGCATCACACATGAACTCAAAAGGAGAATCCCAATCTAGAGGTTGAATAACTGGGGCTGAAATGAGGGCCTCCTTGAGCTTAGAAAAGGCTACGTGGCAGTCATCATCAAATACAAACTCGATGTCATTTTCAAGTAGGGAACACAGCGGCTTCGCAATCTTAGAGAAATCTTTAACAAACCTTCTATAAAAACTTGCATGTCCAAGAAAGCTACGAATGTCTTTGACTGAATATGGGGTAGACATCTTTTCTATGGTTTCAACCTTTGCCCTGTCCACTTCAATACCTCTGTTAGAAACGACATGTCCTAGTACTATACCGGATTGTACCATGAAATGGCACTTCTCCCAGTTTAGCACTAGGTTAACCTTTTTACAGCGGGCTAAGACTAAAGACAGGTTCAATAAACATTGATCAAAGGAATCACCATATACACTAAAGTCATCCATGGCAATCTCCATTATATTTTCAATAAAATCAGAGAATATGGCCATCATACACCGTTGGAATGTCGTGGGAGCATTGCAAAGACCGAACGGCATACGACGATAGGCATATGTTCCATAAGTACAAGTGAATGTGGTTTTCTCTTGGTTGGGTGGATAAATAGGAATCCAAAAAAAATATGAAATACCCGTCTAAGTAACAAAAGTAAGAATACTTAGTGAGGCGTTCAAGCATCAAATCAATGAAAGGCAACGGAAAATGATCCTTGCAGGTTGCCTTATTCAGGCGCTGGTAGTTAATACACATACGCCAACCGGTGACCATGCATGTTTGTATTAACTCATCATTATCTCCCTTAATAATAGTTGCACCCCCCTTCTTAGGAACCATGTGAATGACACTAACCTAGAGGCTGTCACTAATTGGATAAATGATTCCAACATCAATTAATTTGAAAACAAATTTCTTTACCACTTCAAGCATATTTTGATTTAGGTGCCTAGGTGGTTCAACTGTTGGTTTGGCATCATCTTGCATATTTATTCTATGCATATAGATTGAAGGATGAATGCCTTTTAAATCATCTATGGAATAACCAATGACGTCTTTATACAAACGCAGTTCGACAAGTAATTTATTTTCCTGGTCATTGGTTAATTTATCATTTATTGTAACATGGGATGTAGAATTTGGATCAAGAAATGCATACCTCAGCCCAAGTGGAAGGGCTTTTAGTTCTACCTTTTTTCCTATTGTACCTTCATCAACTTTGTCATCAACAAGTGGAGCATCTTCATTAATATCTTGTGCTTTAGAAATAGGAAGTGCTCCATAGATTTCAGATTTGTTGATTTCAGCCACATCATCATCACAAAGAGTAATCATCAAATCGGCAATATCATCATTATCCTCCTCATTTGGATCAATAGTATCTAACAAATAGATTTCTTCAACACCTACGGGTGCTTTCATGGCATCATAAATAGAGAATTCCATTGCTTTTTCACCAACACATAGAGTGAGCTTTCCATCCTGAACATTGACAAGACATCCGACAGTCCTCAAGAATGGTCTTCCAAAAAGAATAGGATCGAAAGGGATCTCCACCATATTAAGAATGACAATATCACATGGTATATAGAACTTTCTGATATGCACTAGTACATCCTGCACTATACCTTTTGGGTATTTAATAGAATGATCGGCTAACTCAATAGCCATCTTTGTCGGCTTCAAATCTCCAAGATCCAGTTCTTGCCATAAGGTAGATGGAATGAGACAAATATTAGCACCAAGGTCTACTAGACCTTTGTCAAATGTGGTATTGTTGATCTTACATGGCAGTGTAAAAGCTCCCAAATCATCAAGCTTTTGTGGAAGGCAGTTTTGAATAATAGAACTCACTCTCTCCGAAAGCATTACTGTTTCAACTTGATCAACCTTTCTTCTTTTAGTTAAGATATCCTTTAGGAACTTAGCATAAGAAGGCATCTCAGCAATAAATTCAACAAAAGTAAGATTGACATGTAGTTTATTGAGAATGTCCATAAATTTCCTAAACTTGAGATCCTCCTTCTTGTTGGCCAAGCTTTGAGGAAAAGGTGTAGTAGCCTTGAAAGAAGGTGGTGTTTCAGCCATACCTTTCTCCTTGCTACAATTAGGAGTGTTGGATTCCTCTTCATTGGCTACCTCCATGTTCTTCTACTTGGGTGGAGAAGGTCTCTCAATTTTAGCTCCACTTCTTAGAGTAATTGCATTAGCTTGTTGCCTTGGGTTCACTTTCGGTTGGCTTGGAAAAGAACTGGACTGTGGATTCCTTTGTTTTGCTAGAGCTTGTTGTGCTATTTGGTTCTCTAACATCTTGGTGTGAGTGGAAATACCATCCACTTTTGTGGAAAGTTGAGCAATAGCATCTTTTAATAGCTTTTCATTTCCCCGAAGTTCTTCATTCTGCTGCATTTGTGTAGACATAAATTTTTCCATCATGGCTTCTAGAGAAGAACTTTGGGGTTGTTGTGGCTGTTGGTAACCCCTATTATTAAAACTTAGTGGATTCCATTGTCGGTTGAAATGTTGTTTTTGTTAAGGTTGCTGATGTCCTTGTTGGAAGTTTTGAGCATTCCTTATGTTCCGGTAGGAGAAATTAGGATGATCTATCCATCCCGGATTGTATGTGTTGGAATAGGGATTGTATTGCTTGTTCCCTTGCATTCCAATGACATTGACCTATTCAAAACTCCCTTCAATTGTATTAGGAGAAAAGCATGAAGAAGAAGTATGTCCTTCATTGCCACAAGCTTCACATATAACTTCAATTGATTGAATTTGCATAGTAGTCATCTTCTCAAACTTCTTTGTAAGAACATCAAGTTTGGTAGCAATAAGATCAACGACATCAACATTGTGTTTCCCTCCCTGCTTCCTAGTCGAAGAACTAGCTGTAGAGGCTGATTTTACTCCCCTATTTGTTCCCCATTAGCAGTGATTAAGTGATATGTATTGAATAATGTCAAAAGCCTCCCAATAAGACTTAGTCATCAATGTGCCATTGGCTGTAGCATCCAGTGTCAACCGAGTGTTGTAAAATAGTACATTATAGAAAGCTTGAAGTAGAAGCCAGTTGGTCAAACCATGGTGCGGGAAAAGGCGTTGAAGATCCTTAAAGCATTCCCATGTGTCATATGGAGTTTCTCCTTCATTTTGAGAGAAATTGGTGAGCTGATTTCTTAATTGGGTTGTCTTTCTAGGAGGGAAGTATTTTGCAAGAAAATCATTTAAGAGTTGGTCCCAGTTTTTGATTGACTTATTTAGAAGAAACAAAAGCCACACCTTGGCTCTATCTCTTAGGGTGAAAGGGAATAGCATAAGTCTTACTCCTTCGGCAGATGCCCCATTGATTCGGAAAGTATTCAGATATTCCTAGAACTCGGCAACATGAAGACTTGGATCTTCATTAGTTGTACCTCCAAAATGATTCTGTTGTATCATCTGCATCATAGAAGGAGCAATAGAGAAATTGTTCGCTTCTACTACAGGTAGGTCAATGGCCCCACAAATGTTTGTGGCAATCGGCATTGCAAAATCCTTCAAAGGACTGTCGTCCTCCATGATTGGATCACTTGGTGTAGCTTCCTCAAAGGGTGAAGAAGATGAATATGGTGATGATGGTGGAGTGCCTCCTAGTAGTGGTGATTCTACTCTCCTTGCTCTTCTTAATCTTGAAAGAGTATGCTCGGTCTCAAGGTCTGACAACGCAGATGTTTGAAGACCCCTTTGAGAGTGACGCATACAACCTGAAAAATAGCAAGAGGAATTAAGAACAAAACTAAAAGGTACAAGGAAATTTGAAAATGGAAATGGTGATCTAGTATTGAATACTAATTAGAACTTATTACTCCAATTAAATTGTCGTAGCTCCCCAGAAATGGTGCCAAAAACTTGTTGGCTATTTAGGCTAACGAGTTTTAATCCTAACAAGGAAAGCTTACCCAACTTAAACAATCTCTACAAGTATACAGAGGTAATGTAGTCGAGGTTGAACACAAGGATCTTAAGTAATTAATTGAGCGCAACAATACCAAAGTTCAACAATCTAGATCGGTTTTTAAAAGGATGGTAATTGATTAAACTTGTTGCAGAAATTTAGACTTAAACAAACAAAAAAAAAGATTTACTAAAAGAGGTTTAGATTCATAGATCAAGGATCTTGGACATTAGAATTTCACTCAC